>MPNW01000024.1:144433-287428 GCA_011800805.1 Hirudo medicinalis
GTCCCACAAGTTAGCTGGAAAGTTTTGAAACGAATGAAATATTTTATCGAATTTAAAGAATGTATTATTAATCACTAAAAATTATTATTGAGTTATTATGATTTATATTTATTTCGTTAATGTAATAACGTTCATTTTAATTACTGTGCAATTAAATGTTACTTGAAATAAAAAACATCTCGAAAATATTCAGTCGATTAAACGAAGAATAAAAAAGAAAATTAACTGAATAACAAAAGTAATAATTAGCTGAATAACAAAAGTAATAATTAACTGAATAACAAAAGTAATAATTAACTGAATAACAACAGTATTGATTAACTGAATAACAACAACAATAATTAACTGAATAATAACAAGCATAAGTTGACTCGTTTTATTGTTTACGTCCGGTCGGCCATCATTAAATGCTCGACAATTTCTTCCTCTGTCGACTCAACCTCCACACTTCCTGGAACTAATGAGGACCACACAGGAAGCAAGTGAAATATTCCCATGTCACTCGTTTATTTTTTTATTTAAGATTTATCACTCGATTTTATAAATTGTTCACTAACATGTTGTTTGTTATTATAATTTACGAATGCACGTGATCGTGTATAATTGCGTAATTAATGAAATAATACAGCATTATTGTGACAGGTGTTTCAACGTGAAGTGGTGAGTTACAATTTAAGTCAATAACAATCTTTAAATGTGAAGGTTTTCGGATTTTAAGCAGAAAGTGTTATTAAATTATTATTTGATTATAAATTTATATTATATATTCTTAAATATAATAAAATAAAAATAAAAAGGTAATAAGTTAATTGTAATAATAATAGGTTATGGGTGAAGGCGTGCAGGTTGATGGCGGATTGATGATTTAATATGTTGAATAATGTCTTTCGGATGAAGAATTTGATATTCCTTAAGTGATCAAACTTTTTTCCGAATGGGTTAAGTTCCTGCATGCGGCGGTAATGGCAACAGTCGTAATGTGTCGTGTTCGAAACCCAGCCTGCACTGCCACAAGCGCCCTCTGGATGGAGCGCTATATAAATGGTTAACAAAAAGAGCCTCTGACTCTATGCATATAGCGCTGTATAAATGAACTGCATTTACATTTGTTATATTTGACATTTTATTTTAAAGATAAATACGAAATGGAAAAATGGAGAACAAGAAGAAAGTCGGACTTCATGAAAAACAAATGGATGAATGAGAGAAGGTAGGATGAAAGGTTGATGTGGATGATGTTGATGATGTGTTTCCATCATTTCCTCTTTCAACTCCTCAAACAGTTCCATAACTTTGTGAGTGGATCTGCCACAAATTCATCACAAAAGCGCACACAAAGCATGCAAAAATGCGTAATTTTCAAAAAATTGTTCAACTTAAGTGTCAAAATGACCTCAAATTGGAACCTCAATCTGCTCACCCCACTTGTTGGAGCACCTGCATGACTGGTGTTACTGAAGTCACGTGATTTAAAAATTAGGTCTGACTTCCTCATCGTCCCCGTCATCACACAATCGTCATCATCAACAACAACATCAACAACAACAACAATTGCAGCAACTGCGAACAGCAACAACAACAACATGTCTCACAGGTTACAACGAATGTTATTTTTAATATAATTCAATAACCCCACACAAAATGTTATTAAATCCTATTAAAATAAATTTGCGGCACAAAATTGCATCTAAATGAATAATAAATGAGGAAATTATGAAAAATATGAAACGCAATTAAGGATTTTTATGGCCGATATTTTTCCGACCATTTCCAATAAGCGAGGGAGGTGTTTGTCTCGGTGCAGGTGGAGTACTCCGCGTGTTGACATCTTTTCATCAGGCAGCCATATTTCTCATTTTCAAAGGAAACCATACCGCTGGAAAATTGATTTTTTATTTCATTTAAATTTAAAGAACTAACGAACGAACAATTATAAATTAGTAACGATTTATAACGATTTAATTAACAAGCAATCATTATTGTTTTTTAATTAATAAAAGAATTATTAATATTTAAATTCGCAATCTTGTTTTCATTCAGAACATTTTAGTCAACTACCATCGCAATCATAACGGGCATTTTATTTTTATATTTGAATAATCCAAGAATATTTTAAACAGTAACCTTTAACTGAACATAATCATTACATGGAAATAAATGAAATTATAAAAGAGCTGACACATTTAATTGTAATCCATTAAGAAAGAAAATTATTCCAGGGAGTCTTTCGAAAAGAAATTGGTGCCGAATGTTGCCTGCAATTTCCTCTGCACTTGTCAACTGGGACTGAGACAGGTTTGTGTTCACAGAAGGAAGGAATAAAGCAAATGGATAGATTGATTGATTGATTGAAAATGGACGGATGAAGGGATAGGTGGGTGGCCAGATGAATGGGTGGATGGATGAATGGATGGACAGATGAAAGGATGAATGGATGTAAAGTTTGAAGAATGGAAGGATACGTCTTGTCATTCTTGGGGAAAATTGATTTTCTTCGCTGAAAATGCGGAATTGCGCCGGTGGCAAACTGGAACTTTCCAGACGTCCGATAATCACGTGACTGGCAACTACGGAATGCGATGTGACGTCGATCGGTGGAAATTATCCTCACGTGGAGTGGCTGTTCACTGTGCTCGTCGGAGCGTCGTCGACCGCACGAGTGTCACCAAACCGTGGAGTGATGATGACGGTGATGATAATGACGGCCAAGACTTGATGATGATGATGATGATGATGATGTTGGTGGTGGCGATGGTGATGATAATGACGATGACGAAGACGATGATGATGGTGGCAGCGGTGATGACGGTGACGACTGTGATGATGACAATATGGTGAGAAGTGTTGCTTTTTTATTTGGGGCGTTAAGAAGGAGTTCTTTTGTCAGAAAATAACAGTTCGACATGAACTCTTCCATTAATTTTTTTAGGGCTTGGATTGAAGGTTTCACAGGAAATTAAGAAAATTGCACACCCTTACCATCATCATCATCTCATCATCATCATCATGTCTTCGATTCTCATGAGAAGGACAACCGTGATGATTGGTAGGTTGTTGACTATGATCGCGCTGAAAATGATATGGTGATGATGATGATGATGATGATGATGATGATGACGACGACGACGACGATGATGATGATGATGATGATGATTATGATGAGGAGGAATAGGAGGAGGAGGAGGATGGTGGTGGTGATCACTGTGGCGAGAAATAACTTTGATGACGATTTTGAGTCGAAGTTGACAACTCTGGTGGTTCTGACGATGATGATGATGAATATTAATGTTTATATTATGAATATTAATTATTATTATTATTATTATTTTAAAATAAGTTATTAATAGCATTAAAGATGAGGATAATATTGATATGATTTAATTTTCAGATGATGATGATGATGATGAAGAAGACGATGAAGACAACGACGACGATGATGATGGCGATTGTTGCTGAGGTTAGGAGCCCTAAAGAAAGGGCTCATGTTTAATTAATAGGTATATGTGATGATTAGGTTGTCATAATTAGCCAAGAACTCAGGTACAAATCAATCTAAATGCAATCCCTCCTCACTTCGTGCATATTTAATCACGTCATGTGACCAGTCTGCTCTCCACTAATAATTTATCGCTCGTTGATTTCATTTGAAGTGAAAATATTATTGCTTCTGTCTTTCTGTCTTCGATTTTCAATTTCAGATATTTGCCTCTTGAAGCAGAAAAGAACTCTGAGAGACTGCCTCCTGGAATTAACTGCAGTAAATTTTCCAAATTGGCGACGAATTGAAAAAGTAAAATTTAAAATTAGATTTAAAGTATCCTTTTATTTGACCAATAATAGAAATGAAACATGNAATTATTTGTAATTAATTATTTTAATTAATTATTTGTAATTAATTATTTGCAATTAATTATTTGTAATTAATTATTTGCAATTAATTATTTGCAATTAATTATTTGTAATTAATTATTTGCAATTAATTATTTGCAATTAATTATTTGTAATTAATTATTTCTAATTGAGTCTAATTATTGTGCTTTGTGTGACGATGGAGCGCTAACTAACATGATTTTGGTGATGGTACTGATAATGACAGCAGCGATGGTGATCATAATGATTACACCGATGGTGATGATAATGATAGCAACGATGATGCTGATAATGATGACGACAATGATGATGGTAATGATAACAGCAATGGTGACGGTAACGATGGCAACAATGATAATGATTTTAATGATAACATCGATGGTGATGGTAATGATGACAAATTTAGAGCTCCAAATAAGGGCTGAGTTGGACCACGGGAACGTCAACACAGCCACTTTGTTTACGCCGACCTACCCACTCGGTCGGTTTCCACGGTGATGACCTTTCATAGGTCATGCGCAAACGGACGTCAAGATTATGACGTAACACGATGACGATGACGCAAATGACTTTGAATATTCGAGCTAGTCACGGACTTAACAAGCCACAAAAGAATGTTTAAAATACTGGCAATTTAAATGTTTGAGTCCTTAAAATGGAAGCATATTCGTGGTGTGTTAGAAATAAATACATTCGACTTTGTATCACTTTGTATTTCTCTCCTTGTTCGATTTTCATGTTTTCTATTCATACAAATGTCGCTCATCATCACGAACATTACTAATGCTTTATTCATTTTTACATTGCGTAAATTTGTTTATTATACAATTTTTATTATATTAATTATAATTAAATAAATTTATTTACTGTGTATTATATAAATTTTCTTATTTTATATTTTATAATTTTTAGAAATAATTTTAATGCGAATACTCCTCGAACACCTCAAACAGTACTTGACGAGGGGAGCAGGTATTCCTCGGGGCGTAATAAACTTCATAAATTGGAAAGAAGGATTAAGCGCCGAAGCTGGAGATTTGTCGCCTGCTCGGCTGGTGCTCGCTGATGGTGATGAGTTTGAAGGCGGGAATGTGTGCCGGAAGTTTCAGGTGCGCATGCGTATTTGCCGATCTTCAATGCTTCTGCGTTGTTGTTGTTGTTGTTGTTGATGATGATGATGATGATGATGATGATTTTCTTGCTGTTGTGTTCACTTTGAGAGTTGAGCACTTGTTGTTTGTACTTCATTTTCAGCCTTTTCTTTTGTGTCAGTTGCATGACTCACAATCTCAAACAATATGTTTGTTTAAACAAATGCTTTAAGAAGCCATAAGTTTTAAGGCAATAAATTATGATAATTTATAATATATTAAATTAATATTATTATTACTATTATCATTATCATTATTATTATTTTATTCAAAGTCAAACTCGGCTATATTGCAGCCGGATAAAATGATTGCCAAGTCTCATCCAGAGACCTCAGACAACAACAAAAAAAAGCAAAAAAACAATAACAAATGGAAACGAACGTATTGTCTTAATTACGAACCGAGTCAAAACTTAAATCGAATGAACACAAATAAAACGTTTGTCCTTTCGATGTCAGTTCTTCTATCAATCAACCAAGTACTTTCCTTAGAATATGTGCAGTCCCATTCAATGCAATGTTTTGAATATCTTCAGCATTCTAGAAATTTCTGTCTGCAGATAAGAAGGATTAAGATATTATTATTATCATCATCATTATTATTAATAATTTACGAACGTCGTCAGAGCACGACAAGAAAGAAATGACGTCACTGACGATTCCTACGACTGAAAGTTCAAGTCACGACTCGTACCGGAAGTTGAACAGGAAGTCTCGGAAATAGAACGAAAAAAGTGAGGAATTTTTCAAGAGTCGTGAAAGTAGCTAATCATTTTCCTCTCCATTTCCCAACATCCTTTCCCCCTCCTCCCTCCCTCCCTCCCCAATGTGAGTCCTCAAGGTCAAGGACCTGTAAAGGGTAACGCTCCTCCGGGACCTTGGAAACGATGACGTGTGGAGGAAGTTTTCTTTCTCTCGACGGGGAATCACTGGGTTTTCCCAGGAGTGGATCGAAATAAATCAGGAGGGTTTCCACTCCCCTGGAGAACCCGGACTTATAATGACGTCATATTACGGGCACGAATTGGGCGTGGTCACGTTGCACGGTTGCCATGGTTTCCCGAGAATATATTTACGAATATGCTGTCGGTTTGTTATAGGTTCCCGAGAGCGGGAATAATAGCAGACGACTGCTGCTGAACGATGAGACCTGCCCGTGTCGGACTGCAATGACCATTTCTTAAGGCGTCTGCTAGTTGCAGATGTTAATTACGTTGCCTCGGCAAGAAGAGATGCTAATTTTCTTCGTTCATCCGTAAAGAGAGGAAAGCATGCATGATACGCGAGAATATTCACAATTTCTGAAAGGGTTGCAAGAATATTAAGGTTTTATCCGAGATTTTTTCAAAGCAACATTTTAAAGAAACATTTGCTTGTTCGTTTGCAATTTACAAAATTGTCGGTTGTAATAATAATAGTTAATTTATAATGCGCCATTTGCATAGCGTCAGAGGCGTAGATAATCTATCATATATATATCATCTATCTATATATCATTTATTACATAGACGTGAACATCAGATCTTTAAAGGGACAAAAATAATAGTAATCATTATTATTATTATTATTATTATTAAAATATTAATAATGTGAATTATTATAATTATTATTATTATTGTTTATTAAATTATTTTATTTTTAAAATTTAATATTTATTATTAAAGAATTATGATTCCTGATGTTAACTAATCAATAATAATGAATATCGACTAATTGGGAATAATGATTATAAACGTTAATGAAGGAAATTAGAACAATTTCTTGACTAGTTCTATTCAATTTTGACATTCGTCAGTCCATCCATCCATTCCTCCGTCCGTCCGTCCATCCATCCATTCATTCATCTCTCTTGAAGCTCCATTGGATACGTGTCTTGGAAACCTCTGTAAATATTTGTTCCAATAACTCGTTCGTGCTCCTAAGTTGCCCGGATGGATGGATGGATGTGTGGATAAGTACTTCAAATGAAGGGATGACTGGATAAGCGCGTGAATGGATGGATGAAGGAATCAAAGTTTAATTTTCATGAATCATGTTCGTAGGAAGATCACATCGTAAATTCTCATCAACGTTCACCATCCTCAAGGAATCCAACGTTGAATAAATATTATAATATCTTATCATAATTTTGAATATTTATGCAAAACATAATCACTGCATCATTTGACGTTATCATAATTATTAGTCATTTATTACTATCATCATTATCGACTTCGCCGTCTTCAACGTTATAATCGTCGTCATCATCATCATCACCAAAACGGTTGCATGACGTTTAAAGAAATCCTGACAGTAAATCGAGGTTGAAATCAGCTTCCACTATCATTATCATAATCACCGAAATCACAACCATCATCATCATCACTGCGATCGTTGTGTCCTATCATCGCCGTCATGACTGTTGTTGCAATTAGTCGCAAGCCGATGCTGGAAAAGAGCAAATGGTGTTTACTAATATCGTTTCCATTAGTTGGAAAGATTTTTCATTACGGAAGAACACGGCGGACTGACGACGCATTGGAATCCAAATGATTGCATTGTCGATGAAAAGTTTACAACCTCCTCTGAACTTGACTTAAAAACTTAAAATTCATAATTTTAATTATTATCACTTTAATAGTAAATAATAACGTTAATTTAGTCACTATAAAATTTTTATAAAATATAAAATATTTACGTCAAGAAATGTTCTTGGCCATATTTCTTTGCATCGTCATTGTAGGACAATTCACGTCGTGAAACGAATCGTATAGCATCATCGATGGATGGCTTGAAAGTAAAACTGTGTAAAAAGGAGAAAAATGAGGGGATTTCAAGGGGTCCTTCAATGGAGTACCTTGGTCTCTTGGAAAATGACAAACAGCATCAGAATGGGGGAAATAAAATTCATTTTTGTTTGTTTTGGTGCACTGAAGAGGTGAACTGGATTCTTGACCTTCAGTCAAGCACGAGAGTCAATCACTTCACCAGTCAATCACTTCACCAGTCAATCACTTCATTAGTCAATCACTTCATCAGTCAATCACTCCGCCAGTCAATCATGTCAACAGTCAATCACTTCATCATTCACAAGGACTGAAAAGTGTCAAACGTGGACGGAAAACATGACCAAAGAGCAAAGTGGCGCCTGGTTGTGCCGTGTGACAACTGCAAATAAATCCTCCTTTTCGGCCATTCATCTAATCGTACATTCTTACCTTCCATTGTTCCACAGACAAATCTATATATCCATTTATTTATCCATCCATCCATCCATCCATCCATCCACCCATCCATCCATCCATCCATCCACCCATCCATCCATCCATCCACCCATCCATCCATCCATCCACCTATTCTATGGAATTTCCAGTCTCCTCCAGATTTCATCAGCTCGGCATGGAAATAACTTTCGTACTTCCGCAACAGAAGGACGAGGTGTGAAAGTGGTTTAAAGAAAAGAATGATTTGAAAATTGAAACTGGAAAATCCCTTCAAAAGAACTCCGATTCGAAGTCTATATTTATTGTTATTATTCGAATAAAAAATATATTAAATATTGTGTAATAAAATCTTTATATATATATATCTATTTTTAATTATTTGTGTATTTATTTATTTATTTATATTAAGACCAAGAGATATTTTTATTTATTAATGGATGACAATAATTATGTGGCGATGATGATGATGATGACGACGGCGAAGACGACGATGATGAATGATAATTGCAATGATAATGATGCAATTGGATGTTGCAAATACAGGGATGAATTATTTGTTCTGCTTTGAATGTTTGTCTTTATCTTGGAAGTTATCAGTGACATCACACATTGTCAGTGACAGCGAAAAGAATGTCATTCATTTGATCCAAGACATCGCTCTGATGTCTCAGTCCGTGAACCACTCCTCCTCCCTGCCCCCATTTATACATCTTGTAGCCTTTCCATCCATCAGCTGCTCCATTCACACATAAACCAATTTAAGCATCTAACCATCCATCCATTCATTCATCCGTCGGATGTCTTTCAATGCATCCGTCATTTTACTCAATCTCTCGATTCATTCATCCACTCTTGACATCCCATCCACCCACTCATCCATTAATCCTTCTCCTCTTCTTCCATTTATCCACTCAATCGAGGATCAGAGAAACGACCGAAACTTTGAATTTACGATGATGAGGCAAACATTGGGAAGAGTTTTATTTATTTTCCAGCGAACATTCAGCGGACCTCGAATGCTTCGTGGTGATGAAACTCAGAGGAAGTTTACATCACACGATCGCCAAACATGTCTTAACCGCGAAAACGCAACAACACGAAAAGTGCACGAAATTGGTGGAATATTTCTATGGAAAAAAATGTCACCTGAAGTAATGTCTTTGGAAAGGGAGATGCGGAAAAGCACGAGCCACAACACCGTGTGGAAGCCTCTCTTTCCGTCCCTGGCATTCTTCATCCTCTCAGTGTTAACTGGAGCAGAGAGATAATCCACAGCCGGAAAATGAAAGCAACTCTGAAAATATCTCAACTCTGACGCTGAATATTTCGTTTGACGGGAAACTTTAACAAAATTTCATAAAAAAAAAAACAAAAAAACTCTGACGATATTTTCTTTGATTGTTAATAAAATGTTAAAAGTCGACTACAGTGTTTCAGAAGAGGTTCAATCGAATATCATTCCCGCTCATCGTCCTCGTCGATTCAATCAATTCCGTTCGTAGTCTTCATCGCAAGCGGAATGAGACGCTAAATCGAGCGACCTGTTCCAATTCCCTGCTGAACCAGGAATGAAGTTCCCGCCTCACTCGACGGTTGAGCTTCAACAAGCGCAGGTGAGTTGCATGACAAACTCGTCTGCTTAAGGTTGAAGATTTCGGCGCTGAAGACGATTTTGTTGTTTGAAATCGCAAATACGAGTTTTATTTTTAAGTTAATAAGAATAAAATTGCAGATTCCGATGGAATTTTGATGAATTTAGGCAATAGTTTAAAAATAAACAAGTCGTCATTAATACAATTAATTACGAGTGATTGGCAGGTTAATATCATAGTTTCTACAGATCGTTAAAAATCTAAAATTCCACTCCATTTACCTCATGTTAGATCCTTCATTGTTAGAGAAGTTCAAATGACAAATGTTCCAGGTAGATTTAAAATAAAAATTCATTTAATTTCCCTGAATTTCTGTGGCTTTCAACATCAAAAACTGGCTCACCACTTTCGCAAAAAAATCTCGTCTGACATCATGCCAGCATAGAATCCAAAGTGCTGTTCTGAACAAATATTTCTATGGTCATTCCACACTCAACACGCTCGCGAGGCATGCTTCACGAACAAAGAATTTTGTAACAATAACGTCCCGGCACGTTCGCGCCATTTCTTTATCGTCCTATTATCGACCGCCCAGAAAAAGAAGCGGACGACAAAAGATCGGTGCATTGATTGATAAATAGAAGGCTTGTTTGTTTCTTCGATGCAATTGCTTGATCGTTATCAACCTTGTTAGCAAATTAGTTCACTCTTTCGCTCCTAAAGGTTTCTTCAATTTCCACACTTTACTGATGTAAACTCTTGAACTCTTGAAGCGCAATCGGCAGGTAAAATGTTTTGATTCCGAACAGGATGGGTCGGGCTTACCCTCAGACTGTGAGTCCTGTAGTTAATTGTTCTCGACGAAAATTATGCTGAATACCTGGTTAGTGCAGACATGCGTGGCTAATCTCTTAATGTCTCAAATACATCCTATCCTTACCGTGCTGACTTGTGCAGCTGAAAATTTTCTCCCGAACCGAGACCTGCTAACATGAAATTGTGCAAGAAAGCATTTTGAAACCTTTCTGTATCGGCACCATGTTGAATTTTGAGCCTGGCTTCCAATAAATCACCAAGAATTTCTTCGAGAATTCGGGGAAACAAGGATGTCCTTTGTGAGGCTTCCCAGCAGTTCAGGATTCCTACCTGGCGTCGTAGGAGGGTGTCCTTTTGTCGGTGCTCAGAGCGATTTAGTGTTTCGGATGGCGACAAATCGAGTAAAAGAAACCGCCAAGACTCATGGGCTCGGCCATTCCACTGCTCCAGAGGCGATAAAGAACGATATAGTCATTCGGACGGAGACAGCACGTAACAGTTTCGCAAACAAACGCACCCTGAACGCCCGCATGTCTTTGTCCACACACGGATCGTCATAAAAAGCATGTTTCCACATCCTCCGCCCGTGTTAAAGACCGATTAGTCAAATTGGAAAAGGGCGTGTGACCACACAGCTCCAGCACCGACCACCGCCACGTTTGAGAGCACTGGATCGTATCCAGTGGAAAATATCAAAACATTGAGAGTAGTTGTTCTTCAGAATTAATGGCAGCCCTCTCTGACAAGTCAACTGATGAATTGCCGGATAGATGGACGGATGAGGAAGTAAAGAAACAAAGGAACAAGCAGACGAAGTAAGTCCACCTCCATCTATCACCTTTTATCGTCCGCACCACAAATTCGCTCAAGCATTTGCTCCTTTTCCAATCCAAGCAATGAGTCGACAAACCCGAGCTACTGACGAAATCAACTCCATGTAATTCCATGCACATTTAGGAGCATTCAGGCTAACAACAGGGACGGATCTAGAACACTTCGGGGGAACACAGCTACTAAAATTTTCGTAAATTATTCAAATAAAATATAAAAAAAAACAATTAAAATAGATTTTATTTTTAGAAATCACGGGGGCACGGCCCTCAACAAGAATTAATTGCCTTGCTAGGCAAAAGATTCATAGCATTTCAAGTAGCTAATTTTAAAAAATGAGGCTACTTCTTGAACATCATGTCATGTCCACTGACAGACAAGTCACCTTAGCATCAAAACGAATTAACTCCAAAAGAAAGCCGAAACATAACAGCGGCCTCTGCTGTAAAACAACCATTGACTAATTTCTTTACATCGCTTACTAATTTTTACGAGTCAACCGGCCTCAACAATGAATGACAAAAGACGTCATTACATGGTTCGTGAACTGATCCTCCACCTCCCTGCAGCCAGGGTTTCCAAGGTTTCAACAGAGAAAAAACCCAACGAATCAAAATTCCCGCTGAAATTTTAGCGTTTGCATTTACAGGCACTCCTATCGTATAATCCCATCCATTCATTATTTACGCTGCCATCTCTCGGCAGGAAGATAATGACTTTCTGCGAATGACCGACATATAAGAAAGGAAGAAACAAAACAAACAAACAAGGGATATAACCATGCTTCAAACGTCCTATTCAATTATTCTATTTTACAAAGCGACATCCTAAGCAGGAACTGCTTCTCATTTCTTGCTCGGCCATGGAATCCGAGGAGCGTTCGACAGAGGTTTGGCGGCCGTCGGAGGATTTCTGTTGTCCTCGGGAGGAAGGAGAAGCTTTTCGTGGTTCGCGAGCTGTGTGGCAACTTCATCTTTTTCTGGAAAGCAAATGTTCTTCAGGTGAGTTTTGTTTTCAGTACGATGGTTAAAATTATTTAGCTTGTAATTAATTGATTGTAATCAAAAGGAGCAGAATTATATTATACATTATTGTTTTGTTCACAGTAGGGTTAAAGCTTATAAATAAATAATATAACTTAAATTATCTTAAATTCGATTGACATACTTTTAACTCATGCTGGGGGTCCTCAGCTTTACGTTTCTTGTTGTGGAATTCTTTGCCAGAATTTTTCTTCGCCGACTCTGGCTCTACTGAAAAACACCAAATAGTTACCAAATATTAAATATAAAATATCCATCACTTTAATTGTTGCTTAAACAACAACACACTTAATCACTTAAAATGTCTCTAATCACCTTGTAACATTTTCTCCCACTCCCGCTGGTCGTACACGTGCGATTCAACCTTTGAGACATCAACCTCTTTCTTCTCACTCTTAACTTTCTTCTTTTTGCTGCCTTCAACTTCTGGTTCAGCCTTCCTCTTGGAGGCTTCGCCCTCATGGATCTAGTTGAATTCAAACATTTCAAATGTCACTTGTCGTACAATGCATGCACAACAATCATTCGATAAGTTGTGCAAAATTAATAGTTGTGTGATGCAAGTGAATTTCTAAAGAATCTTAACGGAATCTCACCTGAGTTCTTACGGATTTGAGGAGCTTATCGACATCTTTCGTCTCGTCCAACAACATGACCGGCTTGGTTTCAATAACTGGAAGAATATCATCATCAATCACAATCATCTTAAAGCAATTGCAAAACACAAACATAGATGTTTTGAAACGGTTAAAACAATAAGTGGAATGTTCAACTGACCTTCGGGGCGATCGGGAAGTTTGGAATTGGGTTTGAAGAACGTGTGGGCTTTCATTTTGTAGGAGATGCTCGAATCCTGGTAATTAAAATAATAATAATAATAATAATAATACAATTTGATGAGACAATCGTTAAATCATTTCAGAGAAGCAAGCAATGTATTTGAAACTGCAACTCACATCAGTACAATTTGTTGCTGCCAAGAATGCTTCGGGCCAACTCTGGAATTAATGGTGACGACGAATTACGTAAATAATTTAGTCAAACGAGTAATTAATTTGATGAAGTATTAAATTCAATTATCTAGTAAATAACAGTTTACGTCACATGTTGGTTGAAATCGAGACAAACCGTGATGAGAGGATTAGGCATCTCGCTCAGAACGACGTGGAATATTTTCCAATTGCTTGACTGTTGCTTGTGTGTTGTGTTCTGTAATGTAAAATAAAGAACTTACAGTGTAAGTATGGAACTCAATATTCAATTATGAGATCAAATTTGGTAGAATTTTGGTATCTCCGAATCACTCACCCGTGTGGGCAAGGCCTTCCTCGGTGCTTCCCGAACAGAAATGTCTTTCAATCTCAGAGCAATCAGATCTTCCTGGTCATAATCTGAAAAATGAAAACAGTTTTTGATAAAAACTTAAATATGCATTATTATGACTTTGATGTTTCATAAAACCATCTGCTATAAAACAATGTTATCAATGGCTACCTGCTTTGTTGATTCCTCTCATGTCAAACAACATATTATTTTTGGAGGGATTTGTTTCTGCCAAGTTATTTTCTACTGCCGAAGAAAACTTTGATTTATCCTCCTTGGTTCCATCCTGAATGGACAAGAACAAGAAATTTGCAGTTAGAAAAATTACTGGTCACAAATATTATTCCATTCTCACAAAGTAACACTCTGGAAGGCACAAGACAGATGTAATGGTTCTGTAGATGGATTCTGCTGCCCCGTACTTGGATTGGTCCAAGCATGCAATGACTCCGCCTATTTCCCTGAAGATCAAATAATTGAGAATATTCATGAAAATGTTCGACATTAAAACACCGAAGTCATGCAATATTTTTTAAATGTCCACAAACTTTGGCATGATCTTTGCAATGTTCAGCATCTTCTGATTTGGGAGAATGAACCTGATAAATAAATAATAGTTATGAACGACGGTCACGACGTAGCCTATTATCAATTCACGAATCTTTGTTAATCAAAGTATCGGCAGTTAATGACAGTGAAGCTGTAATTCGCAGGATCCAAACATACCCTGTGCTCTCGTCAAGTTCTCTCGCCATTCCATCCCTCCACTCGTACAACCTTCTTAACACCTCCAACTGCCTCGCATTCAGCGTTGAATTGGATGTTTTCAGGAGGTCCAGGTGAGCATTTTCTTTGAGATGGGGTTTCTCATACCTCTGCGACACAACATTTGTTCGTCAGTCACGTCAATGTCAATTGGAAAAGGGTTCACAAACATTGCATGAAAACTAAATGACTATCTACTTCTACTTCTTGTTGTGTAAAGAATTAAAAATACGAAATAATAAATTACAACCGACATTTCAGCTAAATTACGATGCACAAAAAGTAGTATTGCAATGCAAAATACAAACTTCCCAGCAAATGAAACAAAAATCGTACCTTCTTGCAGAGGTTTGTGCTGTTTTGAATGACGGTGGACATCAATCCATGGAAGCCGTTGTTTTCCTTGATGAGGTCGTTCCTCATCCTGTCGTAGATGTACAACAGGTAATGCGTGTCCTCTCTGGCATACTTCACCAGCTCCTCTGGGAGGGGTCTGTAATGTAATATATAGTGTATAACGATTGCTTGGGTTATCGACGTCATTTGCGTCGTTCAATATCAATGTGCATTAATTTGCAGTTACAAATTTTAGTCCTTAAAAGAATCCTAACTTTATAAATATTATAAGATTAAGTTGTTTTTAAAAAAAAGGCAATCATCACAAGCAAATGTGAAATTCAGAACAATGACCAACCTGATCCTCCAGTCTGCCAACTGATACTGCTTATCAGCCTTCACCTTGCAGTAGTGATCAAGAACATAGGCATAAGAATATGATGAAAACTTGAGGGCTCTGGCTGCAAGACCAGTGTCAAAGGTGTTGACCAGGTACACTCCAAAATCCTTTTGGAGCCAAATTACATCAAAGTCTGAGCCGTGGAGAACCTGAAAATCGAATTCATATTTAGCCACGAATATTTATCGCATTTGTGGATATTCGTGTGTTCCACCTAAAATTATTCATGTTAACATTACCTTGACAATGTTTGGATCAGTGAAGACTACATTGAACTTGTGCATCAAATGTCTGAGGGAGAGAGTGTCAATGATGAAGTCTTCGTCGCGAGTGGATATTTGCATGAGGCACGTGAAACCAAGGTAGCTTCTGTACGAGTGGTGCTGGAATTACAGGTAAATTTAATGGTAACGACTTAAATGCTATCAAATGACATGCAGGTATACAAAAATATGGTATTTCTCGTTGCTTTGATATTGCATTCACATCCAGATAATGTAGAGCAATGTGACTGCCATAACTGATTATTTTACTAATAACTAATTTCAAAATGATATTATTTTTGAACGAATTTTCAATTAATGATTGTCTAATCATTCATTTAATCAGATTAAATCACTATTAAATCAACCTCCAAATCCACAGCAATCTCAGGAACATTCTTCAGCTTTTTGATGACACCATCCAAACACTCCTCCGTTTCAACGATAGTCAGAGGAGTCCCGTTCAAATCCTTCGGCGGCTTTGGCACAACCCTCACCATCAGGTCCTCGTTCGGCTTGAAGTTGTCCAATTCAAATTGATAAGGATGGGGATGACCAAACCTGCGAGTTTGAGGACAACATTAAAATCAAATGAAAGTTATGAACAGAAAACTGGTCATCTATGTTGGCCAAACTCACATTTCATCATCCATAACATCCTTCCTCATACTCTCTGTATAAAAAATTAAATTTTTTTTGTAAGGCATGAGTTATTATTTGGCCAGATTAGCAATAACAACAAAAACAATTCACATTAACTAAAAATCGTTAAAATGCAACTATTTTGTCTGTCTTTTGTATCGTTTGTTACTTTCTTAGCTGCAGCGAAGTGGTCCAATAATGCTTTCGAAAAACAACAGAAATAAGAAAATCCAACCTTCAAGGGGCTTCAAAGCATTTGGTTTTTCAAAAATCAAAGGCACAAACGGGGATGCCGAGTTGTCGACTTTAATCTTGAAAAATGCCTGAGGTTTCTTTGTGCTGATTGAGGCAGTCAATTGGTCTGCTTTGTTCTTGAATATAAATTATAAACTTAAAAGTCCAGTTAATCACCATCAAAATTACTTAATCAATGAAAATAATTATCCATGAGATAACATGTGGACGTTGTAATTACAAGAATCAGTGACATCGCATTCACAAAAATCAGTGCTTAAACATGCAAGAATCATGCAGCGATGATCTTTCAAACCTTTTTCTGACCCTCGTGATTTTCCTTTATGAATTCATTTTCAACAACTTTCTTGCCTTGAGCTTGTTGTAGATGATTGTCCTAATATTTAGTTAATTGTTATGTGTTACTCATTTTGAGATCATTTCATGACATGTGTTTAGCTTGCAATTTCATATATATTTGATTTGTGGCTTAGCACGAGCAACCAATCATTCTTTTAAAACTTACAATTCTTCTTGCCAAATCATCAACAATGTTGTCAAATGCATTGCAAAGATCTTCTGTGCTTTCGTACTCTGATTTCAAATTCAATTCATGTCCATATGGTTTTAATATGTAGTTGATTCTAAAAAGTTTAGATTTAGATTGGTTTAAAAATTAGATTAATATTTACAAATTTAAAATCAAGTGCAACAAAAAGTAAAGTTCATTGTTTGCAACTAACAGAAGAAGGGTTTTATCTCCAATCAAGCATTTCAGTTGTGACAATGAAGATATCCGATCCAACAAACGAGCTGCATCTTCAGCATTTTTAGTAGCGCTTTCAAGTTCTTTTAATAATTTCTATTCAGAAAAAATTATTCACTTTATCAATGTTATGATTATTTCAGCCTAAATTTATTTTTACGTTCTCATATCAATTTCATCGCTTCAAATTGCAATACATTCATCGTATTAATATCAGAACGCTAAGTACCTCCAAAAAATTATCAACATTTAAAATGTTAGTAGAAGTTAAATCCTTTTCCATTGTTTAATTTTTTTTATGGCATTAAAACTATCACGTTTGTCCGAGGCGATATAAGACGAGTCAATTTCTAAATAAAACAAAGACTGAGGAATGCACAACAGATTTATTGGCACGATAAATTCTAAATAATTGTGTAATAAAAACATTTAATTTCACTTTTTCAAATTTATTGTTTTTTTATTGCAATGCTAATATTTTTTAATATTTAAAGTTTTATTTTGTTTAATTTTTACTATTACCCTTAACTAGTCATGTTTCATCAGCTTTATTTTGATTTATGAATGCATGTCACTTCCATAAACTCTGTTTGTTCTGATTTAATTATTAAAATCAACTGCAAATAATTTGCCGTCCTGCGGAAGCTGTTGCGAACTTTTTGAAATGTTCACCGTTTGATATATAAACATTCCTATTTGTTTTAAAGATTTGAACCATTGAAAAACATATGACTTGCTCGCTATTAAAGGTGCTAGTAATTCCCAAGAAAAAGCTAGTTAACCTCATTTCACTATTGTTTTAGTGTTTGACACAGGCTCAATCTCAATAGGACTCATTAAATTAATTTTTGAGTTAAAAAAAACATTTCGATAAATGATACTCATAACAAAAAATGTATCAATCTATGTCAAACTATGACCAGTCAGTGAGTTCAAAGCTTACTTTGTTGCTAATAAATTTAATGTTTATGGGCCCTAATTGGTGCATTTTATTCATGCAATTAATTCTAATTTGATATACGAACTGGATGCAAATATCTAAATTCGGAGTTAGTCTAAAAATTGTAGATATACACATTCAAAATCTGTAATGATGTGCACTTGTGATAGTTGCAAGGTTTCAAAGGCTCTACTCATTATTATTATTATTATTATTGGGTGTTTCTGATGCTAGGTATACATATTAACTGTTGTTATTTTTATTATTTGGTTGGGAATTAAGTGATTTAAATTGCATAGTAATTTTAATGTTGCAGAGTGATTTTTACCAAAGGCAACCTTGTTTCATGCCTAACAATTCTAATATTGCAAATTTGGCTCCACCTCTGAATCAACGTTTCCAAGACTCTCATTATCGGTTCAATCAGCCACAAATGCTCACATTTGTAAATATTACCTTCTTGGAATCTCTATTGCTGTATCATATCACTGCTACATACTACCTTATAATTACAGTACCCAAATTTAAATAGAAGTCCAGGTGTTTATCACCATATGCCTGGCATACCCCCAAACCGACAGTATGATGAATATTCCAGTGGGAGTTGTCACTATAGACTTGTCAATATGCGTGAAGGTTTTTATCATGATTTTGTGATCTTTTCTGACGTGTTGAGACTCATTTTGATTATAAAAATGCTGCTGAAGGCTATAATGCTCCTAAACTTCCACCAAGAACAAAAAATATTGTCAAAATTACAAATCCTGAGACTGGTGACAACATATTCAATGAACTTGAAAAAGAGAGAAAATTAAACATTCCAACCGAAAACAGAAGCGAAAACATTCCAAAGGTATATTGCTTGCAAATGTCTCATTCAGAACTAAATCAGAATGTTTTGCCACTAGGTTGAGAATGGTGGAAGTTCCCAATCCTCCCCTAATACACTGAGTTCAACCAATTTGGTGAACCAGCTACCTAATGGCATACCTAACTCAGCTTCTGAGGAATCTGCCTCACCAAAAACCTTCATGAACCATGGGTTGCCACCAGGTTCTTGTGAATCAAACTCATTAATGACCAGCTCTTCTGCATCTTCAAGACCTCCATCTGTCAGTCTGGCCTCCTCCTCTCAGGAAATGGCAAGCAGCAGCACAGGTTTAATTGATATTTATGTTTTTATTACAATGCTGTTTGTGTAGAGTAAAAAAAAACTCCATTCAAAGTTTAATTTTACCAAACTTTTATTTCATGACGTAAATATATTGTTTATTTTCAAGCACCGAGTTCTTCATTCTTTGCTGCCCAACAAGCAAGTGGTCAAAGCAAAAGTCAGCATTTTAATTTTGCAAATGGCCGTAATGGACCAGTGGATGTTCCCTTTAACGAAAGGCCCAGTTTTCATGACCAGGGCAAATCTGTATATTGTAATCATCTGCCAATGATGATTCCAACTTTTGGTTGTCGACCTCCCTACGTTCCGCCACATCTTCAACAAATTCCAGGTCCGAGATTTAGTGGTTTTTATAATCTCCCCCATAACTTTTATGATCAGCCCAATTATTATTATGAGGGAGAAGCAATGCATTCCTTTTATCCACATGGAAATCCTCATGGATTTCACCAGAACCTTTCCAGATTCCCACCCCTTGGTCACCCTGCTGCTTCCTTGACTCAAAACAGTCAGAGTGGGAGTGGCTCCAATTCCTCCGAGGAGTTGAACTCAGAATGTGATCTTCAATTCCTTTCTGCAAGATTACTGGACAAGGCTCTTCAGAACAAAGGAAACAAATATTCCAGACATGTGAGCGAATCAAGGGATGAGGACAAATTTAAATTGGATGAAGATACTCCAAATGAGCACAACAATACAACAGACATGCAGGATGTACCTTTGAGTGCTTCTGAAAAACCAGCACTTGAATCTGGAAAAAGTTCAGAGCATGATAGTAATTCTTGTGAGACCAGTAGAGATGCAAAAGAAATAACTTTGGATCCAAATGCCAAGTCATTTGTTTACAGTGGCACTTTGCTTGAAAGTTTGAAGCACATTGCAGGCTCTTCTGAAGTTTCAATTCCCGGGACAAGTTTTGACGGAAATGAACTAGATAGTCCTCTACTTATTGGTAAGTTTAGTTCCATCAATAAATTTATCTTTCATACTCTGGGATATTCAGAGCTAAAATTGTCAATGTTATAAAAAATAACGTATGGTCAAAGTATTCACAATGTGATAGGTATTGACAATCTTGGTAGCATTGTAAATAAAGATTTTTCCTTTGTTTCTTGGACATGCATTTTCAGTTTGTTAGGTTCCAAAACTGGAGAAACAGATTTCACTTTATCCATTATGATCCTTTTGTAGTTTTAAATTTGATAATACGCTATAAAGGAAAAAACATAAATCACTTATTGTATTACTATTATTAGGTTAAGAGCCAAAAATCTTAATGACAGGAAGAGTCATGATGCAGTCGGGACATTTTCAGAGTGTTTATTTGCAGATTTTTTAGTTACATCAGAATTTTTAATAAGTTTGTGTGAATTCCTCAATTCTTGGAAAGGAATGAAGCCAGTGACTTCATTGGCTGTCCCCTGACTTGATCTTGCCCCTTTCCCTGTCTTTTCCAATGTACCTCTTCAATTTCTTGAACTGCTAAAAATGTCAGTCAATTTAGGGAAATTTTGAGTGTTGAACAAAGTTTGCTTTCCCTGAAAATAGTTTAAATTACATACCTAAGTGCAAGTTGCACATTTTATTCTGTAAAATTTCACCCATGGATTTATTTTATGTTTAATTTGACTTTCTGACTTTTGCAGTTTATATATTCTGCATAAATGATCTATGAAATAAACTTTTAAGACATGCTATTGATGTGACTCATACTCCTTTAATTTAATCCAAGACTTAAGTTTCACAACTACTCGGCATGAAGTTTTCCAAGTTTATTTTAATCTTGCATTTATTTGTGTTATTGCTTAAACACTTTCTAGCAGGTTATGGAAACGCTAAAACGAATAAGTCAAAAAATTGTTTTGAGCAGCGCTGGTAGTGATTCACAACATTGTGCACTTTCTAGGCTAAAATGCTAATAGTAAAAATACGATATTCATCCCGCCGCACTAGCGATAGACATACCAGAGACGCTTTGATCACTGGTGTCACACTCTCATAGGCAATCCTCATGTTTGTAAATTGAGAATAAGGTTAGGTGAGCAGAAGAACTAATCGCTCATTTAAGGCGAACACCCACCAAAGCTGGAGCCAACGGAGACCAAATTCCACCACTTCCGTGGGCGTGGGCAGGTAGCCTGGTCATTATTTGTTATACCTGTACGCGACACCTATTTCCATACTATTTACGAAACTCACCTTGCTTTTAGAGGTAATTGGTCTTGTGAGATTTATGTCTGTAGACGTGCGCGGAATGGAAGCTAGTGGAGCTGGGCTAGTAAACTGCTTGGGAAGGCTGGTTGTTGTGATGCAATGGAAATGAATTATAATAATAAATGTACGCTCGGGCTTGATCGGCCTGCTAGCCTGAGAAACTTTTAAACGTTTGCAAATTTCCTTTCGTTTAAGTAGTTTTCGCTCGCCAGTTAGGATTTCGGGACGTTATTAAGTGGCTTGTGTTTGTTTTTTCTTAATTGTCCTCACGCTTTTCTATTAGTAATCGGATCTTAATGTGTTTCATTTGTGGATTCTTACAACCTTGCTCCTGGTAACCACATAGCTGGAGATAAGATTCGCAAAGATAGACTGATGAGTGTATAGTATTTATTATGGAGACAGCAGTCAATTAAAAGGCTCTCTAACGACAACTAAATATCATTTACCGATCAATGGAACTAGCTTGAACTAGAAAGGGAACAGCATGGGAAAGGTCGACGAAAGGCTATCAAGTTCTCGTGAGGATTTGCTTAATCCGAGTGCAAATTCCCAGAGGTCCTCGAGTAAGTCTCGCAAAAAGGAGCATAGGCGTAGATCAAGTAGAAGACGGAACAGTCCGCACGTGGAAGGTCAGGGTCAGTCGCGTTCAAGACAGCCTAGTAGTTCGAGTCAGAATTATGATTCTAAGAACTACAGGAGACCTAGTGCTCCTGTTGTCAGTGGTAACTGCAGTCACAGACCTCCAATACACCCTGACAGTGGTTTGTAGTGGTTCTATTTAACTGGCTTTTTTTTGTTGCAATATAATTGTGAGATAACTAAACTGACTGTAAATATGTTTTCTTTTTACTTTTCAGGCCATGAAATGAAGAGATTTTCAAGTAGAGGATCAAACATCGATCACATGGATAGTGATACCTTAGGGCGTTCAAAGAAGGTAGGACTTGTGGTGCCTTTAGGATTGTTTGTTTATGGGCCATACATCTTTTGGAGCTTCCACAGAATTCCATGTCGACAATGTCTGGCTCCTCAGATGTGGAAGACAACAGATCATCGTCCAAGATGTTCAGGTCCGGTTCCGAAGGAGGAAATCTTGAGAAGAGTTCGATCATGCTTCCCAATGGTTCACCTGTTTCTGCTGAAAGAAGAAATACTGATACAAACATTGGAAAAACTGGTAGGCTCTTGCTATTGCCATTGGATGTAGTATTTGTTTTAATCAGGATTATTTTCATTTTCCCAGGAAGAATTCAGTACAGCAGAGAGTTTTTGTTGAATTTGCAATATGAACCAGACAGTTTAAAAACTCCAAAGGGACTGACAATATTTCCTGAAATCATCCTCAATGGGGTAAGCATTTTAGTGATTTGTGAATTTAATTTAGTGGCACATTTTTGGTGTTTAACAAATGATTAACAAATCATTAAAATGAATGAATGGATGGATGGATGGGTGGATAGATGGATGTTTATTATTTATTATTTTAAAAGTTTATTTTATTATTTATAAACTGTATGCTTGCTGGAGGGACATCAGAACAATGTAGAGATGAGTAAATGAGTTATGAAAGTTGAGATGTTAATGTCTGATTATCACTTCCAGGAATTTCATTTGGGAAGTATTGCTTTTGATGAAATGTTTACAAGCACTAATGTGCAGGCCTAAGAATTTAATTTGCAACAATTAAGTTAAGATCATAAAAAATAATATTTTCATCAGAAAGGACCAGAAGCTCATCGAAGGCAGTTCTTAGGGGGAGAATGTCACCACAATGTCACCCCTTACATGCACCCTGGCATCACAAACAATCAGAGCTTTACCCATGCCCCGAGTATGTCTCTTCCTTCGGTAGTGCATCCTAACCTAGTCATGCCTCCTCGATTTTCTTACCATCATGCCGTGATGATGATGCCTCCCCCAGCCACTCAGCAGCAACTCAACAGCACTCATCATCAACAACAGCCTAATCCTACAGTTGGCAGACAGGTGAAAGGAAAGTCCTTCAACCAGCAACAATCGCCACAGCAGCCCTCCAGGAAGGTCATCCAGGTGTGCCTAGGGCAAAACGTTCAACTCCACCAGTCGGAAAATGCTTGGAAACCCACGACCCTCTCGGGCGGAAAGAAAGAGGAAATGGTGGATGCCGATGAAGTTGCCATAATCGTGAGCACATTTTGACTGTCTGAGTTCATTGTGTTCTACAACTTAACTAACTGACTAACAATTTGTCGATTTAGAATATCACATCGGAAATATCTTCATTTCAAGTGAAGAGAATTTTTTGAGTTACCTTAGACAGATATTTTGATATACTGACGCGATTTAATTGTAAACATCCATTTGGAACTTCAATATAATTAATTGACTTGCAATGAGATTTGCGATTTATGTGATCATGACCTGAACAACTTATATTTGGTATTTGTTTTGTTTTGCATGCACATCTCTGGATTTATTTTTGATCTCAGTAAACATTTGCGATGAATGATCGGCTTGATTAAGTGATGGATGGATTCAATAGGAACTGTACAGAAAGGTGAGAAGCATCTTGAACAAGCTGACCCCTCAAAAATTCGACACCCTCATCCAGCAAGTTCATGACCTCTCCATAGACACCGAGGAGAAGCTGAAGGGCTGCATAAAACTTATTTTTGAAAAGGTTGTCTTCATTGTACAGACAGAGTTGATAACCTGATGATATGTTTACATTCTCATATGTTCAACCAGGCAATAGGAGAGCCGAGCTTCTCTATAGCCTATGCTCAGATGGCTAAGAGTCTCAACAATGTGAGTGCTCTTCTTTAGTGCTGATGACTTTTATCATTATTTTCATAAAATACTTCTTTTATTTAATTAAATTTTATCCAAAATCATCCATTCCTTGTGATTCGTGTAACCTCAACAAAACCATTGCTGCACGAAGGCCATGAATCGCATGGATTGTGTTACTTTTAACCGATCCCTTCTTACAGATTACCCATGCGACTACTATGTATTCTTTAAATGTCACAACATGATTAAGAGTTGACGTTTGACTTTTTTTTTGACAGTTGAAGGTCCACGTGGACGAAAGACCCGGTGAGACTGTGACTTTTAGGAAGCTTTTGTTGAATCAGTGTCAGAAGGAATTTGAGAAGGACAAACTGGAGGAGTTGGATCTTGAGAAAATGTCAAAGCAAATTGAAGAGGCCACCTCGGTGGGTTCACTTTACGATGCTCCGCCAGCGGAGTTTGTGGCAATTTATAGCCGTGTATAATTAATTGATAAAATATTAGGTAAATTTTAATTGGTTATTTTTTTTAGCTTAACTAACTTACTTTCTTCTTAGGATAAAGAGAAACAACATCTGTTGGAAGTCAAAAAAGAAGCAGAAAAGATTGCCAAAAGAAGATCTCTTGGAAATATCAGGTTGGTATTAATAATGTATTTATTCTCTTGATTAGATCATGATTTTTATAAATGGCTACTAGGTCTGCACTGTGCGTACCACGACCTGACCTACTATTGGATGATGATTTGCTAATAGCCATGAGAGCTGTTTGCAGATGTTGAGGAGAATTGTTTATTATTTGGAGTGATTTGCCAGCACCAATGTGGTGCTTGCAACAAAACCTGTTGCAGAGTGTTTCATCGCAAGAATTTTCATGACTAGACCCGTTGCATTCCGAATTCGTACATTAAAGAGAATACCATCCGCAAGGGTGGAAAAGTACTTTTTATTCTTTTAGTCCAAATAGTATTTGAGAAATGTGCTTTTGTTATTAGATTCATAGGGGAGCTATTTAAGCTGAAGATGCTCACCGAACACATCATGTTTGATTGCATCAATCGTCTCCTGAGATACTGTGGCGACGAAGACAACGTCGAATGTTTGTGCCGCCTCCTCGTCACCATCGGAAAAGACTTAGATAATGCCAGTCCAACTTCCAAGCAGAGATTGAGTCAGTCCTTTCAAGAACTGAAGCAACTCTCAAGCAAACAGCAACTGTCTTCAAGAATCAGATTCATGATTCAGGACGTTCTCGAACTGAGGGAGAATGATTGGATTCCAAGACGAGAGGACACGAAACCAAAGCTGATAGAGCAAATCCACAAGGAAGCTGAAATGGAGGAGCTTCACAAGAGACAGCAACTGAGCATCCAGCACAAATGCCACCATCAGAACTCATCGTCTTCCATACCACACGAACTTCAAAGATCCTCTTCCCTGGCATCATCAGGACTTGATCATCACAGAGGCTCTTTCGATGGTCGTTCCCAGTTCCCCGGACATCAGAGTCAGAATCATTATCAAGGCAGAGGCAGCATCGACCGCAGTCTCAGGCAACCTTTGGATAGGTTTGGCTCTCTGGAAAGAGTCAAAGCATCAGACAATTTTTCGGGAGGTGGAAATGGAAGCAGCAAGCTGAACTTATATGCCACACTTGGTCACTCAAAGAGGTACAATGCCAGACCACTGACAGGTGGAGGAAGCAGCATCAGCAGTTCTGATTTGGGAAGGACTTTGGAAACCTTGAGAAATGAAAATGTCAACATCCAGTTGGCCCCATCGTCTTACAAGCAGCAGCTGCACAAGCCCTGGCAAGAAGGAAGTTCTGGTGGAATCATGAGACAGGGCAATGAGTCTGAATCTTCTCCTGTGCCACCAACCACCCTTAGGTCAAGAGGGTCAGCATCTGATATATTTGGCAGATCATATGCCAGATCACCGGTTAGGATTGCTCCCAGAAGTCGCATCTTTGATCCAAAAGCACTTGAGAGGGACAAGCATGCTGCCATAGCAGCTGCCAAGAGCATATCTTCCAGTGTCTCGGCAGATTCCTTCATAAGTTCACCCGTCCGTGCCAGTCTGTCAGCCAAGGATTCCCAATTACATGAAAAATCTATTCGCTTTTCTTCCAATCTGATTTCTCTCTCACCTCGAGATCTGGAAAATCAGCAGAAGGATCTTGAAAAGAAATGTCAAAGTCTTCTGGAGGAATATCTCACAGCAGATGATCTTCAAGAGGCATGCCTGTCCTTCAAAGAGATGCATTCAACCGTCAAGGGAGATTACAGTCTGATGCTTGTTCTCACTAATTACCTTGTTAATAACTCCCTCGAGAAATCAAATAAAGACAGACAGAAAATGGGCATTCTCCTGTCACACCTCGTCCTCAAGAATTTGGTTTCTGTTGATATTTACCTCGAGAGGTTGTTGTTTTTATTGATTGGGTGCTGAATTTGTTGGATTGCTTTTAAAATTGCTCTTGTCATGCTTACAGCATTTCCTCGATTTTGAAAGATGCCCAGGACATCTCAATTGATATTCCAAAGGTCTGGGACTACTTGGCAGAGTTGGTCTCCAGAGCTATTTTGGGGAAGGTTTTCTCATTTGCGAATTTATCCATGCTGTGTCTCGCTATTGGAAGTCAGGACGAGCAAGATGAGTTCATCGGTCATGTTATCAAGGCCACTACAAATAGCTTTGTAAGACTTATTGAATGTTTACCTGTTACTTGTCGATGAACATTGCGTGCAAAATTTCTAATTATAAAGTAGTCTCGTCCAAAGAGTGATTCGGTGTCCGTGAATGTTTTGACTCATTCTCACATCGTTCAAAGTGGCAGAACTTTCTGGCACAAACTTTTTATTTCGATTTTATTTTAATTTTTTTATTTTATATTTCGTGAGATTGCCTTTCAACAACCACTTGTTACTGTTCGATTATTAAAGTTTATCATAAGGTTACTTTGAGTTGTTTTTAGTTTAAGAAGCTTGAGATGATCGATACCAATTCCATCAGTTGCTTTTATATCCAATCTAATCAGGCCTCCGAGCTCAACGTAGCCGACCAGCCATTCTTCTTATCAGATCTCATCCTCTTTTTGAGCTGCACCAACTCAAACGGTCAGTATGACGTATGATGATTTAATATCATAGTTTCATCTGCAGTACACTCATTTACTTGTGCTATTAGACCTTTACTTAGATTATTAAATATGTGTTTGTCCTTATATTTGATTTTTTTTAAATTTTTCACAGGCAATGGCGATAGCAGGACTCTCAATGAGGAACAGCTAAAGACGCATTCTGTACACCTGAGAAAATGTTTGGGCAACATGGATCTTGAATGGCAGGTGTTGTTGCGACTCAAGGCTGACATTTTGGGGCTCGTTGATGTCGAACGAGGTATTTTATTGAAACTGGTTCAGTTGAGAAATATCTGGCAAGTGTCTCACATATCTCTGATACACATTTGTAACTTAACCAAATTCTACATTGATGACATCTAGATTCTCAATTGTACTTTTCTTCAGATTTGTTGACACTGCATCTTCATTTTGCTGTAATTTAAAGTCATTTATGTTGCAAAATTAAGTATTTTGGCAAAAGAAAATTATTTATTTTTAAGCTCCTGCAGTGCTTTCCTCAATGTTGAAGATATTGCAGGAAAGTGAAGTGTTTTCCAACAGCACTGTTGCAAAATGGAACAACTCTTCAAATGGCTGCAAATAACAAGTCAAATTGCAACTTCTTCACTTTTGAATTACAAATATGGCTGCTGGTTTTTAATTGTATAAGTTCTAGTTTGAATTAGTTTAACTTTTTAGATTAATTGAAGGCTCTCAAGGACTTTCTACAATAATCTCCCAGCCATTACTGAGAGCCAAACTATTTTGCAACTTATTGCTCGTCACTAATGCAGTGTATCGGCTTGCTGTACTTAATTTATAATTAAGTCATTGTAATTGTAAGTGACTAATTGTTGCTAACTTTTACGCGGACCCTTTTTTTTTACCTTCGTGGTTATCTTCTTGATTGGATTCTCTATATGTTTGATTCGATTTGTAAAACTCTGCACAGGACATTGGAACTTGTATACATCCTTGATTCTTTGATGTTAACTTGTTGCTCAACTTTTATATTTTTGTATCTTCTGCTTGCTGTGTGAGAACTTTGAATATTCTCTTGTCGTCAAAAGTCATTCTAAAATGGAGATTGGATTTCCTGTTTCTTCTTACTGTGACCATTTTAATTAAATTATTTATTATTTATTTCATGAGGTTGGACTTGAGTTCTCCACAAGTTCACAAGATTTATTTTATAGCCACCTTTATTTGTAATCTCAAATGATTTTCAAACCTGTGATCGCCTGTTCTTGTAAGACGGAAGTGACGGCCCCACTGGGAATTGAACAATACTCTTGTACATCTTGTATTTATTTAATGTTTTATCATTCTTTTTAGGACTTACTTCCAATCACACATGAAAGTGCTTTCAGTCTTTGCTCCTATTTATTGTACCTCATCCACATCGGAAACAAAATTGTTAGTGGACATCCATCCTTCAAAGCTTAGCAGTATTCCTAACTTTATTTGACTTCAAGATAGTTATTTCCTCAGTCATTGATGAGTGTTTTGTTGTGTCTAGCTGATGTTTTGTGATCTTTGTAGTTTATATTTATATTGTTTGTAACAAGTTTTGTCTTTTCAATAAAACTTGAAAAACAACAATGGATGCAAAAAAATTTTAATACCCTTGCCAATAAGTATTTGAGCTCTGATTGATATGGCACAAAATTGTTGTAAACCAAAAAGGAGGACGTTTGCTGTATAGGACCACATGGGGCTACTAGGAGCCGATTCGTTTTCGGTGAAATTTTAAACGCAAATCTCTAAAAGGTAAGAATTTATAGCAGCCACTCCGGTTTCCAGAAATGTGTGCATAAGTGCGCATTAACTTAACGATATTGTCGTTGGCAAGACAAAATGTTCATGGCATAAACTGACTTCTGTCAACAGAAACATAAAAGGATGTTTGCTTCTGAAAGGTTCTTTGATTCAAATTACTTTTATCAACACGACAACTAGAAATCATAAAAATGTTATGTTAAGATGTAAATGATATTCTATAGAATGACAAATTCTCACTAGTAACTATTAGCACGACAGCTACAAGAATTCCACAAAGGGTCATCTGAAATGAAATCTTAGTGGCATATACAAAGCTTAATTAACCTTAGTAAATTTAATCACATAATTGTAATTATGTAATATTTCCGGCCATTATAATTTCAGCTTTTCCTTCCCAAATAACTAATCAAAATATCTGGTAGGAGTTAATACCTTCGCGCATATTAACAATATTTCAATAATAACATCAGGCCGTTACTTTATTGGACACTACCCAAGCTTACTTTAAAATTCTGCCAGAAAGTCTTCTTTTTGAGGTCAACACTTGTGGTTTCAAACTGTTCTGCTCCTGACACTAATGCTTCTAATCAATGAACCAAATCACCAGATTAATTGTCTTCAACGATTAATTCAAATCGATTTTATTTTGTAAGTGAACAATATTGCAAATTTTGTGACTCGATCGAAATAATATCTACAGATCTCGTAACTGAACGTATTATACAAACTATGTTGAATACTATTACTAACTGGTTCTATCCTCCAAATCTGTTAATTTCTCTTTTCTTTCGAGCACTTTATCAACGTTAATTCTCATAATACCAACCACCTAAATTAATGGTTAAAACAGTAAGGCAACAACAATTAAATTTTTCATCATTATTATTATGCAGACTTGGTCAACATGAGCTTGAGCCTCTTGTAAGTTTTCACTAGTTAACGAAGTCATGACAATGCTCATAAAAGCATCCAATTCTTGTTAAGTAAATTATTCCTGAAAAAAGTTAACATATGTTTTCAAGCATATGTTTTCATATGTTTATGCTGACGGGCTCAAGCTAACAAACTTTACTGGCCTATCCGTCCATAAATATTAATATTTATAGAGTAAAAAACAATAACAGTAAAAAGGAAATTTTATCTACGAATACGACCGTGGAAACTTTTATTAATTTAGTCATTAATTAATTTTTCTTTAAGCCGTTAAAATACGAGTCCTTAGTAACGATCATGGCATCCAGGCAGCAGGAAAATATTCCACCGGAGAAGCGCCAGGGTGGTATGCCCTCCAGGTCCGTGCAAAGACCAGCATGCGATCCTCCCTATGGAATGGAGCCATACGATTCGCCGGGAGTGTACGACAAACTCGGTGCTCTGAGCGACACCCAACAAGAGGAGCTCACCAAATACAAGGTCTCGCGTTAATCAAGCCACAAATCACGCTGTATTAATACATCATTACGCAAACACAGGGTAAGTTGAGGCAAGAGGACGAGCGTTACCTCCGCCAGCACCCAGAAATCACTTGTATGATCAAGAACTTCATGTTAGAAGTGCTGCATCACAGGCCAACAGATATAGAACGATTCGCAACAGGTAAACCATTCCTCCCTTAACCAGCTTCAACTAATTTCTGCATCCATTGCCCCAGATTACTTCACAAACCCACTCCTTCCAGAGGTTGTGGACAAGCTTCTTGAAGAGCATGCTTCAAACAAGAAAATGAACCTCATCCTCATGAACTCATTCCTTGATTATTGACAAATTGTCAATGACAAATGTGCGTTTCAAAATTTTATTGAAAACAGTTTGGAAGCCCATCTGATATTTTAGTCCCTCATCAACAACTTCTGCTTCTTGAGCTTCTTCTGAGACACCTTCTTCTTCTCCTCAGCAGGCTTCTCAATGGCCTCCTCCTTCTCAGCAAGCACAACCTCAATGTGGCATGGGCTGCTCATGTAGGCTATAAGGAAACATACATCATAAATACTCAGATTTAAATTTAGATAGAAAACATGTAACATACCATTGATTCTTCCATGGGCTCTGTATGTGCGCCTCCTCATCTTGGGAGCTCTGTTGACTTGGATGTGCTCAATCATGAGGTGGTCAGTATCCAATCCCTAAACAGATAATAAATGCAACATTATCAGTTTTATTACTTGTTACATTATTAGTTTATTCATTTGTAACCAAGTCACACCTTGAATTCAGCATTGCTCTCAGCATTCTTCAGGAGCTGAAGAAGGAATTCAGCACTCTTCTTTGGCCAACGTCCTTGGGTGGTTCCCCAGGCTTTAGCCTACATCACAACAGTCGACAATATTATAACAAAATCTAGGAATTACTCTCAACTGTGGAAACAAACCTGAGCACATCTTCCGACTCCACCAGTGAACCTCCTGAAAGGAACACATTCCTTGTGGTTGACGACGTTCTTCAAGTAAGCAACAGCCCTCCTAAGGTGCATGTGCTTAATGTTTTGGGCGGTCTCCCTTGTGTTCTTGAAGTGAACCCTAAGATGTGATCCGCGGGCCTTAGCAGCTATATCGAATAAAGTTGTGCATGTAATTAATAGAATTATCGACAAATTTGACAAAGTTTTGAAACTTACACTTGGCCGCGTTCTCGGGGTTGAGAGAGTACCTAGTCATCCTTTATTATCTAAGAAACAACAGAAATATTAATTTAGACCTATCAATGGCAAACTCCATTTTCTCTAGTCCAAACATAGAAGCTGTACTTCAGTGCGATTTTTTTTAAAGTTTAGTGACGTACAAAAATTTCTATACCTTCACGCCGCGACGGAATTGGGAAAAGGAAGTTGAGGGTTATCTGTCCACAACAAATAAAAATTAAGTAATGCAAGTACATATCTCTAAAAAAATATTTTTATTTTATAGTTTTTAATAAAAAAAATATTTTTATTGATTGTATGCAATTCATAGATTTATTTAAAATTGACTTTCCAATTTGTTCGCACTTCATTCTGCAAAAAAGAACGATATTTTTAAATTTTATATAAACAATTACTTATGTGTTTATTTTAAATTTATATAAAATAAATTTTGTACAGACGATTTTTTGCTAGATTCCTTTTAGAATGAAATCATCGAAAATTAAGAAATGTCATTTCTATTGTAAGATATCAATCAGAACATGAAAGTTACGTTTAATAATTTTCATTAAATTTCTAATGTTATTTTTTCAAATAAGCAATATTGATTGGCAAATGTATGATTGAAAGATGGTAGCTGACTAGGTTTGAGGCAGTAGCAAGCTTCAAGTTTGTTCTTTGGAGAGTGTAATTTGAAATAATTTGGACATTTCGTAAACGTTTGCTTGCGTATTTCTATTCATTTTTGATTACTTCCTCATGGTTTCCCTCTTGTTGAAGCATGAATGGCTGACGACCCATGAAGCAAATTATTTTTCACTAGCTAATTTTATAGAACTTTTGAGAGATTGGAATGTCGAGGCACCAGCCAGTCAGATAGGACCTTAGGTACTAATAAGTTCGGTGGGTCACGTTAGCCTTCCCTGGATGACAATGTTAAAAGTGTGAGACGCAGGCTTAAGACAAGCGAAAACCATAATCCAAGAGTATTTTGAAAGCTGCCCTTCAACACAAATAACAGAAACAACGCGCCCGCTCACCATCCCAATGGCATAGCTACCACAGTATTTTATCGCTATTCTTAGCACCGTAAATCAGCCTGATCTTAACAAAATGTGTTTTCCAGGAAACAAAACAAAGGCAAACAAATATTTTTTCATAAATAAATAAGTGCAACAGTCACCGCCTCAATAAACACGATGGAGGGCGATTTGATATTTACAGATGTTCAGTTTATTCAATACACAAGTCTGTATGAATCATTAGATGTAGTCGATAACAGTCACTCACAGATTACATAAAATGTAATTTTTTTAAAAATTGGTAAGCATCAATCCATTTTGGGAGCAGGATAATTGGAGTATTGCGTGGATGGCGGAGGTGGCAGCAATGGAATGTCATAATGCGAGATTGGAGGGGCCAGCATCGTGTGACCAGGATTTGGCGGAGGAGGAAGAGGGTTGACGGGTGGATATCGCGACGTCACACCTGGAGACATGCGTGACTCTTTTGAAGATCTGGAATCCCGTGCCCTGGAATCCCTCTCCATTGAACTATCATCATACCTCCTCTTACGATTGAAACTCCTGATCAAATTTGTAAATTTGTAGTAATAAATACCATTATTTGTATAACACTTTAATAAAAAATATCAACTAACTTATTGGGGTCTCTTGAATCAGAAGCTGGATTCTCATAACCAGAAAAACTATTACCAGGACCCCACTGGTCCCTCCTATCACCCGGTCCGTAAGGTCTTCGGGGACCGTAATATCTGGGCGAATCTGTGGCATATTCTCTGGAGGATGATGGAAAATTGCCAGTAGACCTCTGGTAGTTACCCTTGTTGCGATCATATGGAGGGTATCTATTTTGTGGGGGTTGAAACATACTATATCTAAGAAAGAATAATTAAACAATTAGCAAAAAATTCATTTTATGCCAAATCTTAATCTTTTAAGCAAATTTAATAGAAACCTACCCTGACTGGTATGAAGAAAATTGGCCAGGAGGTGGGAGGTAATTACCAGAAGCAGGGGGCTGGTCATGCTCACCATAAGGTCTTTGGTAGAATTAATTGCACGATCAATGACATATGCATATATAAATGCAACAATTGCCAACTAGTTATCGTCTCACCTGGACCTCCATCTATCATCCCTGAATGGAGGCTGTTGTTGTCTGTAATCTCCATAGGAACCCTGATTCCTTTGATAGGAGGATGGTTCTCTCGGTCGATCCCGACTTTGTGAACCCCACCTCGACCTGTCTTGATCTCTCTTTCTCCTTTCATCCTTCTTTGCTCCACCTTCAGAGGTACCAGGTTGTTTTGCAGATGAAGAATAGTGAGATGCGCTGGAACCCTTATCATTTTCCTATCGATAAAAATAAAATGTCATTGATGATTCCAGAGATTGACAAATGAACCCACCTCCGATCTCAGTTTGTCCTGTTCGGCCGTCTTCTTTTTGAGGGCCTGCCTGTACATTTTGTGCAACCTCGAAGGTTCAAAGTTGTCAGTGAACATTGACACAAAATGCCAAAGGTATCTGAAAACATGAAAGTGCATATTTGAACACATTCTTATAAACATTCATATCACCTTATGCATACCCTCTCCATTCTTTGGCCTTGTTTGGATCTTTGTACTCTGCAGTTATGGTGTTGATGTGATCTCCAATCTTTATTAGGCATTCTTTGATTCCTTTGAAAACTTCTTTCTCATCAGATGCTATCTTGTCACTCGGATTTTTCAAATATTGTAACGACTTTTTGACGACCCTCATTTTTTCCTTGCACTAAAAAACGGCCATCAAGAATGATATTAACGTTTAGTAACTATTCCATACATTTTAAATTGAACATACATAATCAGCACATGATCAAAAAAATAATGCTCAATATAGTTGAAACTTACCTGTAGAAAAACCTGACGATCAAGACCGCTTTGTTCCTCAATTGACACAGTTTCGTGCGTGGTGATGTGCACAGGACCGTCGGTAGAAGTGTTGCCGTGATGGTGTGATTTCTGTTGAGCGAAGCAATGCAAAAGTTTAAACAAAAAATATTTGAAAAGCTCTCGAGGACTTCATACTTTGCTTTTCTGGTCTTTGGAGGTATTCTTCTTTTTTTCTTTTTTCTCTTTTGGAACTCCGTTGCTACCCTCATCACTATTTGCATTCTCATCAATTATCTCTTTTGATTTTATTTTCTTTGATGACTTGTTACTCGTGGTCTTGGATTTTTTCTGGACAAAGTTGAAAGTTCATGAATGAACATGGCACACTGACACGATCGACAACACGAAACTGCAAATTATTAGTTAATAATTAATTAATAATTTCAAACAGACCTTCAATCCAGACGTATCACACAGTTTCCTAAGGACCTTCATCAGATACTCTGTCCTTGCTTGCAATTGCTTTCCTTGTGGCTTTAAGTCACCATCAGGCAAGATCTAATTTATCAAAACCATCAACATCAGATATTATTTCAAAAAGAATAAGGATTCAATACTTTTATGCAAAAATTAAAACATCCAACCTTGTCCTGAAGTTTGTAGGAGGTATCCATCTTGATGGCTTCCCAGTTTCCAAAACCACATTCATAAACACCTCTGAGCAACCTGGCATCGTCTTCGACACTCCACGAGCAGTCAAAATGGGCATTTTTGACATGCACAGTAATCTGAAATCTATTTTAAGCAATAGAAATAATAAATCAATGGGAGGCTTGAACAAATGTATAAACTATAATATTACTTTTCTCTTGCATGTTGATCAGTGGGCATTAACTCTGCTAAAGGCTCCAATTCATTGACGGCTTGTAGGACCGATCGTGCATTGACAGTGATGCTACCGAGCTTAAAGGTAGGCCTTCCCATGGCCTTGCGGGCTTTTGAAACAATCAAAGTGGTTAGGATTGCTGATATTATCAAAATCGTAACAATCTCTCTCCCAAAAAAACCTTCTGCTGATGTTGTTTCTCTCAATTTGACTTCAAAGTCCTTCATGACCTGCTCACATGTTTTGAGGATCATTTCCCCGAGATTCTTTAAATCTGATTCAGACTTTTCCTGCAAGTCTGCATCCTCAGAGATGTCTTCTAGCCTACATAAGCAAAACAACAAACAAAACATCATAAAAATCTGAGTGTCAAAATAAGAAAAACCAGAAAAGAATGAAACAAGGCTTTAATCCCTAATGTTATTTTTTAATGTCAAAACTTTTAAGAAAAGAAATTAAAAAAAAAACCTCTCAAGTGGTTTTCCAAACTTCTTCAGGCTCTTAAGAAACCTCCTCAACTCTGACTCATTGAATCCTTTCACCATCTCCTTTCCAGGCTTACCCTTTCTTTTGCCCCTATCTCCATCAATGGAATCGTAATCACTGGAGGAAGATTCGTCATCTTCCAATCTCTTTCTCCTCTTCCTCCTGCCTTCATCTTCTTCGTCCATATTTCGTACCTGCTGTGAAAGATGAGAGCGTAATATTAAGTACGGAGCCATAAGAAGTCATCCGAAATCATCTTTTTACTCACCCCTGTTATTGTCTTCCTACTCCTTGGTGGTAAGTTCTGCTCCTTCAAAAGACGCATTCTTTCCTCTTCATCTATCTTCCTCCTCTCATCCTCAGGAATGATATCCTGCCAATCTTTCAATGCTGTGCATGAATATTATAACACTGCAAGTCTCAAATGATCAGGATTATGAAGAGACAACTCGATAACTTACGAAGGCCTTTGAAAGTGTTATGCTCCAATTCTTGATCCTCCAAATTGTCAAAGCTGACAACTTTGAACTTAGATAGAAGCTCATCTGTTGCGTTATTCTTTAGTTCCTCTGTGTTTCTTGTCTCGGCAAGTCTCAAGATGTCATCGATATCGACCTGCAAATCTTCATCATCATCATTTCCCTCCTTAAACAATTCTTCAGCTCCAAATTTCAAAATGGCATTCAACTCTTCTTTGTTGAATGGTGTATTTGAACTGATAAAATTAATGCAAACAAATATTAAAGGAATGGAATTAAACACACATGTGATCATATTTTAACCCACCTCGTTTGACCACCCATTCCAGCCCTGTTTAACACGGTCCTACCAGTGGTGTCCATCCTCTGAATAACCAAATGATCCAACACCATCTTCTTCTTTGCCCTCTCGACAATATCTTCCTCTACACTGTTCTTTGTCACGAGGCGATACACACTGACCTGGAAGGAGTGTTTGTCGGCCGATTAAACAAATTCAATAAATAATTAAAATTTAGTAGATCCCAACCTGATTCTTTTGACCAATTCTATGGGCTCTGGCCATGGCTTGGAGATCGTTCTGTGGATTCCAGTCACTATCAAAGATGACAACTGTATCCGCAGTTGCCAGGTTCACACCCAGGCCACCGGCTCTAGTGGAAAGAAGAAAACAGAAGTCTTGTGATCCTTCAGCATTGAAGTGGTCCATGGCTTGCTTTCTTATGTCTCCCTTTATGGTGCCATCCAGTCTCTGATAAAAGAAATATTTTAGAATAAATTCTAATCGACACCATACTTTTAAGAATAAGGAAGTTGCAAGGAATTAACAGATATTTCACCTGGTAAGGGAAATGTCTCAGCTGAAGGTACTCTGCAAGAATGTCCAGCATTCGAACCATTTGGGAAAAGATGAGTACACGGTGACCGGAGCCTCTGAGTTTTAGGAGCAGCTTATCCAACAAGATCAACTTGCCACTGCTTTTCACCAGTAACTGATTTAAATAGTAAAAAATCTCATGTAAAATAATTCAAATGAGTTACAAATAAAACATTTACCATTTCTTAGCATATCAAAGAAACGGTCTCTCAATTAAATGTTAAAATGAAAATAAATTCTGTCAAAAGGACATCTAATTGGATAACAGCAACTTAGAGTACAAGATAATTTTTTTTAAATCAAAGAGAAGCAGACGTGCTCTTGAAAAGTAGAGCTTTAAAGATGAAAGCATGAATCACCTCAAATCTATTTTTAACACTGTTGGTCTCATCATCTGGGGGCCTGACAAGGAAGCTATGGTTGGAGCACTTTTTCAACTCCATAACCATGTTAACAAATGTTGACATGCTGCCTTTTGCACCTTTCATCAGTTCTTTGTAATTCCTCTTCAGGATAAGTCTTGTAAGATTTATAAAGAGCAGCATTTTAGAATATATCATTAATTTAAAAATAAAAACATGACAAACGCAACAATCCAGACATTGTTAAAATAACAAGACATATAACAACTTACTTATAATAATACTTTTGGACTTTAGTCATTTCCACTCTGAGGATCTGTTCAACTTTGGCTGGAAGTGATTTTTCCACATCCTTCTTGACCCTCCTAAGTAGATACGGCTCAAGTTCCTGATGAAGATGCCTGAAGCCAGTCTTGTCTGCAGATGAATGTCTTTTCTCAAAGTCCTCCCAAACATCAAACCTGGATTTTCATGGATCAAATATCAATTGCCTAAGATCTAATTAAAAATACAATTGATCAAGGAATCCCTCACTTTTCAGGCATTATAAAATGCAACAGGGACCACAGCTCCTTGAGAGAGTTTTGAAGAGGAGTGCCAGTTATGAAGACACGATGGTTGGTGTCAAACTCCATTAGAACCTTGTAGAGTCGTGAGTCATCGTTTTTAAGTCTGTGAGCCTCATCCACTCCCAACACGGCCCAATGAAATGAGCCCAAAAATGCCTGAGATGAATAATTTCTTTTACAAAAGCATGTCGACAACAATCATATTGTCGTATCATGCAGTCGAACTTCGACATTACCTTGTCCTTCAAGACAATTTCATAGGTGGTGATTATGACGTTGAACTTCATTTGTTTTGTGGATCCATGGTACCATTCGTGGTCCCTGATCTAAGTGCAGCAACCAAAACAATTTTAACACATAAATCTATACTTCATCTTTATGCTTTGTACGGCCTTAGAGAAAGTTAAGGTAGAAACAAACAATTACTTACCAAATTCCTACTGGGGACATCTCCAATATAAACCACCACATTCATTCCAGGAGACCAAATTTCAAATTCCTTCTGCCATGTAACCAATGTAGACAGGGGCACAACCAGCAAGAACGGTCCGCAGACGCCATGAGAGCGCACGAGAACGGTTAGATAAGAAATGGTCTGGATGGTCTTCCCAAGACCCATCTCATCTGCAAGAATGGCACCATTTTGTTTGCACCAGGAATGAAGGAGCCAGTTTAAGCCAGCAAGTTGGTAATCTCTGAGTTCCAGATTATCCTTTCCACCGATGTAGTCGGGCTGAGCTTTAAGAGGCTGAAACTTTGGTCGGACCTTTAGAGCCTACAATGCAAATATTGGAACATAACAAAACCGTTGGCCGTATCGAATGTAACAAAGAAATCTTTACTTTGCAATTTTTGTTCGGTAAGTGAGTAGATTTGAGCCTCTCGTTGTATTGTTCGACAGCTTCGGGAAACCTTTTGAGGATCAATGCTCCATCCTCGTTTGTACATTCAGAATAGGGCAGGCCCTGCCACTTCACTAAATAATCAGTTGAAGAGTTCCCTGCTTTTGGAATATGACCTGAATCAGTATTGGTGACAAAAAATATTGCCTCAGCTTATGAAGAAAAGCTGTGCATTCCTGATTGTCAGAACATGGAAGGACTACTTACAAACAATTCTCTCAACAAGGCAATACTTTTCATAAAGGTCTTCGCTCATTTCTTGCTGACAGTTATAATATTCTTGATCTTCAGCAGTGGCATAACTTCTCCTAGGTAAGTGAACATGCCACATCCATAAATGTATGACCCACAATGAATCATAATAAGTTATAGGTATACCATCTCTCCAATTCTTCTTCTTTCCTCATGAAGTTCTCCAGCTTTTTGATTCCATTTACCTTTTGATCTCTTAGACCTGCTTCACTTTCCCAGGTATTGTGCACATAGGCCCAGTTCTTCCACTTGATCAAGTACTGTGTTTCACCTTCCCCCTCCTCTTCTTTAAAGCCCTCGTTCGGGTCTCCCTCTTTTTCGATGTTATAAACCGTAGTCTTGCTTCCGGTTGCTAAAAATCATTTAGACAATAAATTGTTTCATAAAAACTTTAAAATGACCATGTATTCCAATGCTTTAAAGATAGTACAATGTTACCCACCACCTTTTCTCCCATATCGAGATTTTATGACTTTTTCAATGGTTTCATTGGCATCTTTTTCTTCCTCTTCCTCATTTTGATCGATTTCAATCAAGTCATCTGAATCTGTGACATCATCTGACTCCTCTTTGTAACTGTAGAAAATTGGTAAATGCATCCACAAAATTATGCATAATGAATGTATTCAGAAAATGATTTCCATTGGTCAAACCTAATTTTCAAACCACTTTGTTGTCGTCTGGTTGCTCTCTGCTTTGCGTTTCTGTAGAATAAGCACTTTATTATTAATAAAATAAACTCGTCGCCAGGACATTAAAGTGATATTTAGAAGCTTGAAATTTGTGACAAAAGTCAGTTACTTTGAGCCCTTTCCTCCCTTTTTGGATTTCTTTGGTGTTTCCTCATCACTGTCATAAGAATCAGATTCTTCTTCCTCGCCCTCTGAGGAAGACATTTGAGATTTTTTATTTTGTATCCTTTGTTTGCCTAAATTTCTGGTAGATCTAAAACACGAGAAAAACATGATAAACAATCGACAAAACCGTGCAGAAAAAAATCAAACAACCTCGTGTTACGTGTTGTGAGCCTACTAGTTTCGGAAAACTCGCTTTCAGATTCTTCAGAGTCAGACAACCTGTTTTTCAAGATTTTCAAGATCAATATCCAAATTACTTCTACAGTTTGTTTGCAAGACAAACCTCCTCCTTTGACTCCTCCCCTCTTCCGAATTTCTTCCCTAAATCATAAGTCTCCACTTTAAAAATCGTCTTACATATAAGCACACAAATAGTTAAACTAACATTTACATTAAGGCGGGGGACTTCTTTTCTCTTTCTTTCAGATCTCCGGATACCATATAAATCTGGATTTTCAACAGCTTTCTGGACAATGCAAATACAACAATTATTCTATGGAACGTTTAACAAATTAAGATCAATTAATCTCGACCTTTCCTATATCCTTCCTTGTCTCTGTCGGCCTTCCCCTATCTCCATCTGACTCTGAATCTGATAGAGCAGATTTTCTGTTTTTTTGTGGAGATGTAGAACAAAATGAACTTTCATCCTCAGAGCGTTTGTGCTCTGATCGATCAGAATCGCTCTCACTTTGTGATGAATGCTCAGAGGCACCAATAGATTTGCCTTCAGAACTACTAAATCAAAGACATTCTACTCAGCCACTTCTCTAAATGCTGATGTTTTATTGAATATTTTACCTTGAATCATCACTAGCATCTGATTTGCCATCTTGCATGTGTTTTCCCATTCTAAGAAATGTAAAATAGCTCAATAACAATGAAAATTAAAAACAAATAACAGAATATTTAGCATCATTGTGGCACACATTAAACAATATTTATAAAAGGAGCATCTAAAATATTGATATAAGTGGAGGTTATATCCATTATATCCACTGATATAAGGTGCTTGTCCAATCCATCTAACCAAAAATCATATAACTAGCTTTTGCACTTCCGAATGTAAAACTTCCAAGGGCATACTATTTTCAACTGTGGGCTTAAGATAGTGGATCATTAACAGCTTGCTCCTTTCCTCTACGTTTGCGGAGTCTCATCTCAATCTTCCCCAAGTGTGTGACACCAATGACAACCAGCATTCACATGCAATCTGTGCAAGCAATCTACTCACTCACCCATAGTATTCTACACAAAAATCTCCAATTAATGGGGGGTAGATTAGGTTCCATATTGCTAAAACCCAAGTGTCAACACCCCAACTGGCATTTTATCGCTGCCAGCTTTTTCCGACTCAACCAATAGGCACGCTTAGCCGAAATGTCGTAAACAAGTTTGGAGTCCACCTCATCTTACGTAGCATCATTGAATTGACTTGAATTCTCTACGAAAAATAATCATAAAAGCCTAACGAGTTCGAAAAACCTATCGCCATATAAACAATCGTTCCGACAGATTTACCGACACGGACGGCACACTAGCAAATCAAATGGCGTACGAGGCGATAATCTGCGCCATGATCAAAACGATTTCCGAATTCCAAATAAACGTTTCGAGGTATAACGACGATTGTAAACTACTAACGTTAAGATTAACAAGTGATAACTTCATCAACCAACTCCCTAACGACTCACGTCCGATAGGCTTCTGACGTATACCAACAAAGCAGCGAACTAAAAATGCCCGTCCGTGCCTTACCAAAAATACAAAATCGACTCCCCGTTTGTAGATTCTTATTACCAAACAACACAATAACAAGTGAGCGAGCGTCAAAATAATTCAATAAAAATTTATTTAGTTGATCAGAATTATCCCTTCATCTTGGGATGATTTAATCAAAACTATCCAGTAGTTGCAATTACAAATTAGATCAGTATGATGTGGCAGAGAAAGTCACTGAGAGTCACTGAGTCACATAATCACAAACAATCTGTTTTCAATTTTCAGAGATCTTGTTGGATTTCATCATGTTATGGCCAATTTGGAAACAGCATGTCCAAGCAAACCAAAGCTGCATAACCAGCAGGGTCAACTTCTTATTGCATCTGAAATAAATTCAATGAAATGATTTTTAGAACATAGATTACCTATATAGAGCATGTTTCACAAAGCAGAACACATAATCAAACAATTAGAAGCCTGCCACCAGAGAAGAGTTAAATCAAAACTGAACCCAGAACTGACCAAAACAAAAATTTGAAACAAATTTACTCTGTGCAATGAGCACATAATTTGAATTTGCAACTCTCAGCGGACACTCAAAGAGCCTGCTAATAAAATGAATGCCCTTTTGATAAATAACTAGGAAATAATGCACAGACTCACTTCCAAATTCCCATTCATTTTAAATGACTTGTATAAGTAATTTACAAAAACACTAGATAAAATCCTGGATTGGTATACAACTGTGGTTTGACCGACAACAACCCTCAACTTATCAAAGCACTCTTATATAAAGGCAAGGCTCATATAAAATTTTAGAAAATTCAACAGGATTTGCAACATAGTGTACCTAAAATCAATTGAGGATCAAACATTAAAATGACTTGACCAAACAAAATAGTAACATATCAGTCTGTGATTTCAAACTAGTCCGTTTGGCCTATAAGACTTCAAGTTACCATTACTATGTAATTACATAAAACAATAATTTAAAATATATGCCATCATCGATCGATGGCTATCTGTTGTACTAATCATATCTTACAATGCTCACGCTAAGAATAATTATCACACCTCAGAACGTCCGATGAACCTATTCCAAAACTGGTACCAAAATGAAATATTAATAAACAAACTAGACCACATAAAAAAAAAATTGATATAGTTGGCAATTAAGCTACAGATTATATTTCATATTTCAAGCCATAAAACCATATTTTGTAATTAAGTCAAGTAATACAGAGATTAATTGTGATTTATGCGACCACAGGCAAGCGCTAAATACCAAGTGACAACTACATGATTCTCCTTGCATTCGAAATAACTCAAGCATGAGTCATTCAATAAAATACATGGCAATTTTAAACATTTAGTATGATCAGATGCCCAATCACCCAGGAGATCCATGACAGAGTGCAAATTAAATTACTTGAAATGCATTTGCAATATTTATAACAAAAGTCTTTATTGCTTCCTTATTATTACCTGCTGTTTATGTGACTCTCAAAAGTTTAAGGGCATCTAAATAATAACAACATATATTCAATTTAATTGAATGCATTATACAAATAAAACCTCTTCCTATTGCAGCTTAGGCTCACCCCCCCCCCCTGTGGGCAGCATCCAGTTGCATAATGGAGTTAACAAATACTCAATTAAAAGCATTCAATGACATTACACATTGTATACATACAAGGATTACCAGTTTTGTTGATATGATTCCTACCTAACAGCTTAATTACAAGTAATTCAATACTTAAAATGACTGTCAATTTAGAATAATCATCTAAGATTTTATTTATAAAAAAAGATCTGCATCTCAAATTTGCAAAAGCAGCAAATGTGCTGATGTCACCAACTAATCACAATGTTCCCTGCTAGTGTAATTAAAAATTTGTTTAATTTCATGCCAGCAGTCATCACTTTTTTCTTTTACATGTCTTTCATTACATTAATTTAAAACACCTCATTAATTATTCAGATCGTAAGTTGTTATTGAATAAACCCTAACTGAGACTCATCTCTATCACTAAATTTTCCATATTTGAATCATGAAAAATCAAATATTCTCACCATTGACTCTAGCTCCCTAAATGAATGTAGTAAATGAGTGGTCACTTGGGGTGCCAGGCCTCTTTGATACAACCTAAAAAAGATTAAGAAAGCATGGTCTATACAGAAGAATTTATCTAAAGTGGAAATAATTTTAAAGCTTACACAAGGGTCGTCACAATGGCAAAACACCAGTCTTGGCTTCATATTCTTCATGGATTCACTGTTAACCATAGTTAATCACTTGAACAGACCCAACAGAGTAAAGTTTGAGAATCAGCCCTTCCTAACAAATTTGTCTAACAAAGCCTGCAAAAAATGTAAGCGATTTTCACTAAAAATGTATTCATTGATGCCAAAAGTAGTAGATTCAAGCAAAAATTAAGCACTAATAGCCAGATATGGAGCGATCGCGAACTTGCTCTACAGAACCTAGCGACAAAATTGCGTAAATTTTGGAATTTATATCATGATGATTCAATCAAATTTTAATATGTCATAAGAACAACACATCTAATACCAAAAAATAACGATTTGGAAGTATTCCTATCGAGTTATGACAAAAACAAAAAAAAACCAAAGATGTTAACCTTTCCGTAAATCCCCCTCAAAAATTCGATCAAACATCTTCAAAAATGCAGCCAGGAACCTTCCTTTACAGGCACATGACAATTTCGGTAGATTTTAAAGATTTTTTCACAAGAATTCACCTCCGGACCTTCCATTTCCAGTAAAACACGTCGAACAGAGCTGATTCGGCCTACCACGAACAACATAACTGAGCAAATGACCTCTAAACGTCCCTCAACAGATAGAAATATGGCGTATTCAGTGAGAAACTTTAAATATGTAAATTTATGTCAAAATATTTTAAGTTATGCGAAAATATTTTCAGAATCACTATTCCTATTGGCCTATAGGAGTTTTTAAAATAAAAATTAAGAATGATTGGCTGTTTTTAAATAGTTTCTGCAATTTGATTGGGCAATTTTGTAATGAGATGCAAATTATTTATCTACAGCCTTAGATATTCAAAATGAATTCTGGCTGTAGCCTTGGTTGCTCTTTACGATTTTAGAAGGTTCATAATAAATACGCACTTTATAATTTTAAAAAATGGTCTAAGATTTTGGGCGCTTAATAATTCTCCGGGATTTTTATTCGCCAATGGAGAATTTTAATTAGTTTTTATGCTTAGTTAAATAATTCTAATTTCTGAATCCGTGCCAGGCTTTAGTTTAGTGATCGCAAGAAGATTTGTTCACTAAAGACTATGTCGCTCATTGTGGTTTGGACAGTCTATTCCTAATAAGAAGTTTGTCAGATATAAAAATAAATTTCTCTAAAAATAAGACAACTTAGATTTTGATGTTCATATATAAAGGAATTAAATAACCTAAACTTGTGGAAACAAGCTAAGCGAAAATGATAGCTGTTGACTTTATTAGCTTGTGCTGTGATCTAACGTCACAATTATGAGGAATTTACAAATGTGGCAATTATTACTTCAAAATGCATGCGATGGTTGGCGTGGTCATTCTAAAGCTTCTGCATTTGATTGGAATTCTCTGGGAAAACGGGAAATTCATTCCACACATGATTCTCGGTAAAATTTGCAGCCGGCAATCCCCAAACAGGGTCGCTCAAAAGGTCCGAAACCCGACATTCAACTTCCGCTTATAGGGTCACGGATCATAAACAACCCAAAACATTTGGGGCCAGCATTTTGCTGATGTTTTAAAATATGTATAGCTACCAATTCTGATGTCGAAAATATGAAAAAATATGGCTTTGACCAAGTTCTGCATTGCTATGTACATTTATTATTTCTCAACAAAGTCTAATTTTATTCTTTTAGGAGATGGGAATTCATCACTTCGTGAGCTAATTGTAGTATCGGTGGCACAATTTTCATTCTGAAGACTAGAGAAAGCAACATTAGAATTTATCTTGTTGTCCTCATAGTTTAATGACCGCTCGCTGTAGGGCACTCTGGGTGGCACCAAATGACTGCATGGAAACATTGAAACATAGAATGGTTGGTAGTTGAGCATCAGGATGCACACACATGCAGATGCCTGCTCACTAAACTTTTTGGACTTGTCCCTGAAAAAGATGCAAAATCTAAAAAGTTAAAAATGCAATTGCAAGTTGCAAGTCAGGGTGCAAGTTGGCTCAGAGGCAACAGTCGTTACGTGTCATGGTCGAAACCCAGTTTGCACCGCCGTAAATCGCCCCTGGACAAATAGTCTAAGTGCCCCTGACGCTCACAGTTATGGCACTATATAAATAAACTTACTTACAATTGCTTCTAATGTCATAAGCATTTTTTTAAATTTTGATGATAGCTTAATAAACTAGAACAGATTTCATGGAGGAAATGATGAAAGAAGCTAGGCTATTATATAAATTTCTAAGCATAACAAAAATCTCCAGAAAAGATTTCTCCAGACTATCCTCTAGATTCTCATACCAAGTGGGTAGCCTTATATCAAACAAAATTTTAAAAGTTGCAAAGATTTGAAGAAGCTTACCACAGAGATGAAGCAAACTTAAGGCTTTGAAATGTTACAATTGTCCGATACATTCTATTGGCACTTTCAAGCTGAATACGAATAATTAAAATAAATGTTCCAACAATCAACACCTAGTAAACAAGTAACCTTATGAACCAACTGTTTCATAGAGAGGTTGAGGTATTTTATTTTTTAGTGACCATTCGTATAAGACCATTTTTGAAGTTGATTTTTCAAAGTCTCTCCTGAAACAAAATTCTCAATGGTTCATGGAAACATTAAATTATTTTGAGCAACAATAATTCAGGAATAAATTTAAGCTAGGAGGAGGATAAAAGACTTACTTGTTATATTTGTAGGACATTTGATAGATCTTTTTACCATCTTGATCAATTTCGGTAGTGTATGGGACAGACATATTCTCAATCAGTCTCTTTTTTTCCTCTAGTTCCAACACAACTTTGTCATAAGTTTCTTCCAATTCAAAAACTTCACTGATGATTTAAGTTAAAGCAACTTTGTCATCAGATTTATCACAATTTAATGCTTATTTTTCTAGATGAGATTTGTAAAAACTCACCATATTTCTCTGACAGAAGTGGCATCTAACACCTTCCTTCCTTTCACACACTCCAAACTGTCATGCATCATTTGCTGCAGGCAATATTTGATGTTGGCCAGATGATTATCATATCTTATTGACTGCAAAAGTTTTTATGTTTTTAAATGAATCAAAATCCACCTTGTAAATAAATTACAATTTATTAATTACAAAAATTAATGATTATTAAGTATTAATAACACTAATTACACATTAATTGAAAATTAATATCTGAGAAGACTGAAAATAATGATCTTTATGAACCAATTATCATAGTCACTCACAAGCATCTGGGAAAATAAGCAAGCAATGTATCTTACATATCGAAGAAACTTCTTGATGACTTCATCTAACGGTTTCATTCCAGATTTACAAAAGATTGAAGGATTCCACATGGCACATCTTGCCAACATTACAGATGCACAATCAGTGGATTTGGAGAATTTTGCAATGTCTTCATGACATTTTATTACATTTGATCCTCCACTGAAATTAAACATTAATAAACATTATTTTTATAATTTAAGAGTGCTTTTTTCAACTCTTGCTATATATAATAGAAGCATATTGCAAAAAAATTTAAACCTAATTAATAAAGCTAACTTTGCGATGATAGGTATTTTCATTTCCTTGGTAACCTGAGCAATGACATCATCGTGGTTGTCATGGCGAGGTCTTTCCTCCTTCAGCCTCCCATGCAAGGTGATCCAATTAACTCCAGTGCTCTCGATTGTTTTTAACATCTCCAAAGTTTCAGTAACCTGAAACCATGAAGAGTGCTCTCTCAAATCAAGGACTTGCATGTCATGATGGCAATATAATAGGAAGACCCACTCTAGATTTTATCCTAGTTTTACAAGAAATGGGTTTGGATATCGACTTGGTCAAAGACTGGAGAATCTGAAAACATATTGGTATATGTATTTGTTACATTGCAATGAAATCATATTGGCAGATGTATTTGTTACATTGCAATGAAATCATATAGGCTAAACAAAATATTTAGACAAAGTAATGAAATACTCTTAGATGACCAACTTCAGTGAATTTATCAGGCCTTTCCATCAGAGCGGCACCCATTCCTCCCTTCAAAAGATAATTAACAATAAAAAAAAGTATAATGATTCAACAGCAATTAAATAACAAATTATTTACATTAGATTATAATTACTTAAAATAATAATGGCTAATTAACAATTAATTGACCTTGATAGAAAATTCTTTTGGGCAACCCATGTTGACATCAATACCAGCCACACAGTCTTCCCTGAACAAAAAAGCATTGTGGTTGGCATTTACTTTATCAAAATAGTTTGAAACATTCAATTTAATAGTATCTTACACCATCTTGGCAACACTAACAGCTCGAGTTGCATCTGATGTTCCCTGAAATCAAGCAAAAATTAATCAAAATACAACAGCTTTGATAATGTAAATAAGTTTTATGTTTTTATTCCTTTAGACAAAGTCGCACCAAACTATATGTATATAGTAATAACATGCAAGGTGGCTCAAGTGGTTGTATTGTGGTTGTCAAGGTAATATTGCATCATATTCACAACCATGTTTGTTGTACTGCCACAAGCAAACCTGGGAAGTGGCACTGTGTAAATGTTAGTTTGATGCTCCTGATGCTTGTAATATTACTTAAACATTTCTAGAACAGCATTAGTAATTATAATGATAAGGAAGAAATTGGATCAAGAGTTACTATTTGAAAGATGAGTTGATCTTTCTCCCTTGCACAAGTTCTGAAAACCACTGAGCCATCGGTCCAAACAAAATCAATGGTGTCCAACAATTCTAATGTAAAAATAGCCTCTTCCATCAGATTGAAAAGCAATAAGAAACATTTACTGAGACTTACTGTTTTCAACTCTTTTGCATTGCAACATCTTGTAATCTATGATCTCCTAATTATCAAAGAGCATTTTCATTAAATAACAGAGAAACTTTCATTTGCAAATATAATGCATGGAATAAGACCAACCTCACAGAAAACGACATCGGCTCCATAATCCAACGCAACAAGCCTCATGGGCAAGCCACATATCCTAACCATCGGAGCAAGCACGAGTTTGGATTCATTGAAATTCAAATATGAGCTCATATTGATTAAATAGTTAACTAAAAGTTGACTAAGTGACCAGCTTAAAAGATAGACCCACCAAAAATGCGAAGCAATGTTCTATTTAATTAAAAAAAAACACCTTAGTTTAGCATACAATTTTATTTTAAATTTTAAACCGCATCAAAGTGCAAAATATGACCGGCTCCGAGGAAATTTGGAAGAGTAATTAAAAATGTTTATCAAGTAAAAGTGAATACTACTCAAGTTAAATTGGATATAATTGTTTTTATTAATAAATCGACTATGAATATAATTTTTTTAAATTATATATAACAAATCCTTTTCATCAAAACGTTATAAAATGGATGCGATTAAGTCACTTTGAAAACAAATTATTGCAATCTATCATTTTTAAGTACTCCAAAAATGTTTGTTAGCGATTGACATTTAAAAGCATCAATAATACTGTTATTAAAATAAAGACTTCGTTAGCGATAAATGATCAAAGAATTTTCAGGGTTTCGCCAATGGCAGGGGGAACCACGTGTCCGGACACTTTTATGGGCTTTTATGGGATTTTTATGGCCTGGGTTTAAAATTCAAAAATTTTACAATAATGACCCTTTTTTTGGCTTTTCCGTTACCAAATTGACACAACATACGGGCCCTTGGCTGCAGCGCCTAGAGGCTCTAAATTTCTGTCGGCGCACCTGTTTTGTCCTGACATGAAACGAACACGGTTATCTCAAGACTTCTGTTGCTGCAGCACTTCTCGTCGAGAAGAAAACTTGAATTGTTATGGCAATTTCATGCTTTATTCTAGATCACAATTGTTCCTTACACTCCTTTTTGATCCTGGCATTAATTTATTTGAGGAAAGACATTTTATATTAGACAACTAGACCCAAACATTTCATTTCTTTGTTACGTAACATTTTTCCAAATACAATCGAAAGATACTATTTTATTTTGAAACCTTCAGATTTAAGATTCCCTGGACTGCTACAATGATGATATGAAGTCCAGCATTTCCAGATTGCTGTAAGGTAATAAGTATCAAAGCAAAGAATGTGGTCCAAGCACAGGCATCATCTGGATAATTATGGTCAAATTTTTATCTGCCATCAACTTTGTGACATCCGACACAATAACCCCACACCATTTTTACTAGCTTTTAATAGCCAACTTCTAATTTGAAGTCAAAGGCAAAACAAAGCCTTCAAAATGAGCTGAATGACTTTGTAGTTTAAAAGTGATGATATTGTGAAGCCAAGCTGGGATAGCTGCTCTGGTCACAACTTGTGTGCTTTGGAAAACTTGCAATAATTTAAGAATTTGTTTTTAGTTTACTTTGGTGACATTTATCCATGAAAGTTGTAGATTTTATCAACCAAGAAGGAATTATTGAAGCTCGAACCAAAACTTGTGAAATAAGATTAGCCATCACTTAATGATTTTAATTGTTTGAGATGCTTGGAAGGAACCAGCAGGTTCTAGATTCACAGGCTCCACAACTCTGCCAGCCTCAACACACAACATCTTCTTCCACTCTCCTTCTCCCATATCAGCCATCTTTGAAGCTTTCTCTTTCCATGGATTCCAGACAACTGAAATGGATTCAATAAAGTAAAATTGGCAAAAAAGTTAATGATTTGCATGTATATAATGTAACGATAATATATTGATTTCAATTCACAATTTGGCATGGCGAATCCAACCTGTATCAGGAAACTGTTCTTTTATTAATCTGATAGTGACACCTTTCCCATGGATATCATGAATTGTTGATGTGCCATGATAAATTCTAATGGCAGAATTTAAAAGTTAAATTTTAAAGACCAAAAAAATCATTAAGATACTAACGAATCCACTAATCCATTGAAATGCAGCTCATCTGCAACCACATTCTCCTTTTTGCAATTTATCTGTTAAACCAAGAAAACAAAAAATGAATAGCAATTCAAAAGGACTTTAAATTGTCTTGAACAATAAGTAACACTTAAAGATAAGGACAAGAAAGGTTTCGAACGCAATTCATTGACTTTATTAGCAGAATTAATAATAACACTTAATTAAAATTTACAACTTCATTTAGCAAATAGGAGACAATATTGGACACAATGTGTCTGTTTGCATTTTTTCAAACTCTAAAAACCAATCTATCTTTTTAATGCAGCCATTCTTTTGCAATCACTTTCCAGACAAGAAACTACCTTGTCATCCAGTTCAGAACTTTTGAGCCCAGTCAACCTTGTACAGGCGACGTCAGCGATGTCAAAATAGCTGTGAAGTAGACAAGTAAAAGATATTTCCACATCATCTGTAAAACAATTGTCAACATTATTTATTTCTAATTAATTAGAAAATATACTTAAATGTCATAATCATAAACTCCTAGCAACAAAACAATGTTCATTTTTAGGTATATTTGGTCACAAGCATTGATAAAATTGAATAATAAATAGTTTTTATTTAAGCATTTCTTTGGATTGCTCCTAAATTAACAAACAATGAAACAAGGAATAGTAAAAAAAAAAGTTGATTGATGATTTAAGATGATCTGAAGTAGATTAATGTTGCTCTAATAAAACTTTCAATGAACTTGCAGCTATTGCTAACAATAATACATCCAACCAACATTAAATTAAAGCAATTAATTCTCAGTGACAGGGATTCTAACATTGACAAGTCAATAGTAATCTGAAAACTATGATCTCACAATTATATTTCACCTTTGTTAAAAACTTCAAAACTTGTCTTTAAACCATCTTCTAGCAAATCAACAACCAACATCAATTTAAACCTAAAAAATCATTAAGTCTTTAAGCTAGTGCAAATAATAAAAAAATATGTTGAAAAAATATCACTTCTAAATAACAAAAATAGAACATTTTACTAGTAAGTTTACATACATTGTCATTTCACATACATTTAGATAATGTTTACATACTATTGGTTGCAACTAAGTTCCCGCCGTTTTGCGGAATGTTACAATGTAAAAAAAAAAGGTGGGAACCTAGTTGCCAACCTAATATAATAGTTTTTATGTAGTTGTCATTATCATTATCATCCACACAGAAGTGACCATTGGAAGCTCATAGCTCAGCAATCAAGGCCTTCAATTCCTGGCACATGCACATAAGTCTCCCTCATCTGCTTATATTTAAGTGTACTTTACTATTTGTAATCATTACTTGTGCGGCCACATCTGTTTAGTTTCATCATTATCTTCCAAAATGAAGCTGGCATTCACATCTCCTCTTTCAGTCTATAATTAATCATATTATGTCTCAATCATATTATGTTTCATCTTATCAGGTGAAACACAATGTATGCATTTGGTTGAAGTAATGGCTTGTGTTTTGGTTTGTTAAAGAAAAAGCACAATTACCACTATAGGTGGTCGTTCAAGTTTCCACCATGAAATTCTAGCAAAGCCATGCTGAGGTCCAAGTTCCCAGGGTCCAAAATTGGCTAGTATTTAAGATTCAATACCCTTAGAAGTGATATTTTTTAAATATGCACTAAGATACTACAATTGCCCTCTAATAGAAGATTAATGATAAAGATACTAACGGAAAACTATAGGAATGCCTCCCCTTATAGCACTTCTGCCATTGAAGACTGCTTTTGAACTGCATTAAAAATCCAGTTAGTGATTTTTTTTATTTGCAGTCATGACGAAACAACTTAAAATTACCTCAAATACAAATAATTGGTATTCTTGTGAGTGTAATCAATCACCGTTGCCCCTAAAGGATGGGTAAAATTTCAGCATATTGGAAAGATTCAATAAATTTATTTTGTAATGAATTATATTAACCAAACAAGTGAATCTTGCAGAAAGTATGGTCATTCCTCCTTAAAGTTACAACAGCCTCAGCTTCCGACATCGCGAAGACGAACAAATCTATCGTCACATGTGGCAGTGTCTCCTTCCCAGTAAAAAATAAAGCACATTCAGTTCCAAACTAGCTAATGTCAGAAGATGACAATTTACACATTATCATTGTTCTTTTCGTAGAATAAAAAGTGGTTCCTTTAACGCTTTCATTTCCTTGATCTCTATATATATTATTAAAAAAAATTTTTTTTTATAAAATATTGATGGAAGATAAGTAAGGTCAAATTTTTAATATCAAGTGTAATCATCTTTAATGTTATTAGTTAATTATTAGCATTCTTCTATCTCGGATTGACTTTTAAACATGATACTATTAATAAATAAATAATTACACGCGACCGCTCAATTGTACTTTCGAGATCGAGTTATCGTTGGTATATTGCTAACTATTGCGATGACTACAGTAGTCTCCCGTATTTTGGGTATTAATAGTTATAGTGGAAGATATCTTAGACATGCATTGCTAAAGAATAGCTTTGCATTAGTAAACCTCCAAGGTTTGATAGAATTTTTACCCAATTCATCTCATTTGCGAGCATGTCATCATATAGTCTATGAGAACTTTGATTAGTGATGTCTCCAACATGAAAGAAACACGTTATATCGCGCCTTTACCGGCATTTAGTAGGGGTCAAACAGCGGTATCTAGAGAAATATATTATTTTCGAAACAATTTCGAAACCAAGAATTTTGATCAACCTGTGCTCATTGACTCAATTCACTCGCAACAAGTTCACATAAAAACTGCGATTCACTGTTAATTTTCTTGGTCTAAAAGTAAAATTTATTGTTAATGTTTTCATTAAGCATGGGTTTTGTATTCTGCAGGTAAAAGATGTTTATTCAGCCCAGAAAATCTTGGTTATGAAAGTTATAAAAGGCAGAAGGCTGCCATGACTGAACAAGTGGGAAATGCAAGAGGTAGATTCTAGATTGATAAGCTGGTATAATTAACAATTGCATACATATGAATATCAACTTATCAAGAATATTAGTTTGCATAGTTTTCAATCTAAAATTTTGTTAAAAATTGAGTGATTCATGATGTAAAGTTTGCTATTATTGAAATTCCAGAGAGGTTTTTTGAAAGACTAGAAAACTACTTAGGTGAATCAGAAAGCAACTTTGTATTTTCTGAGGATTTGAAAGCTGGTGTATATCTGGCTGAAAGTGATAAGGAGTTAGGATTGATTGACACCATGATACGAAGGTTTATTACAATTTCTGTTCCTATTCTTCAATTCATGCAGTTTAGCACAAATGTTTTGCAGTGTTAAATAGTGCCAACAATTTTGCATTGTTTAATGTTTTCAATCAAAATTGATAGACACCACAACTCAAATATTGGGCTGAAGATTTCTTCATTCGTCTTTGGACCTGTGGCTCTGAGACTTCTCCATATCCAAAACAAACCCGATATGGCCATTTCATTGTTCAGTGATCCGGTAAGTTCAGCCTGAAAGTTCCTTTATCGCCTGAATTTATGTTGTACCTTAAGAATTAACAAAAGCCACAATATAAGTATTAACTAGTGTTTCAGTAGATGTGAACGGCTGACTGATAGATACTTGTTATTCTCCAGTCCATGGATGGGTTCTTTGATCAAATGTCATCCTTCAAGATCTACATGGACCTCCTCTACAAAAACCAGAAATATGTTGAGGTTTTAGAAGCCATGGATAAAATGATTGAAAAGTCACTAGGAGGCATCAAGTTCAGTATGGACTGCCTCACTCTTGCTACTGCCTCCTGCTACAAATTGGTTGGCTGTCAAATTAGTTTTATTATGGATGTTTTGTGAGATTATTTAAAAATTAGTGTTGAAGCATTTCGTCGTGTACCGAATTGTTTTTAAATTCAAGTTTTCAACAAACAGATCACTATACCTCTTTTTTCATTAGAACAGGGCTGACCTCATACAGAAGTTGGTTGGTTATTTGCACCAGGCAAAGGAGCTCGATTATCCCATATCCATGAGAACCATCGTTTATGGTGCAATGCTTGCCTACAATCAGGTGAGTGCTGATTAGAAATTCATAGGAAAATTTGCAAGATTAATTTTGAACCACGTATTATGAACCTCATATAATTTTATGCCTTGACCCACAGAAAAATCTTGAACAAGCACTTCAAATTCTCTCAATGATAAACATCGAGCAGGAGATCAGAAGTCCGGTGTCTTATCTGAATGTCAAGGTTCAAATTTTGCTTTTCTTAAGTCAAGCTTTCCTGAAGATGGCTCCTGCTAATTGTTCATTAGCATTAGTTGTGAATTACAGCTTAATTCTGAATATTCTTACTATTTCCGAAGAGTAGTTTGTGGTTGACGGATTGTCATGTCTCCATGTATGATTTGGCCATTGCATCATTTATGTTTATTAATTTTCACCTTAGTTAATTCCTCATAACCCTGTTTCAGATACTTGTCCTCTCTGAATTCAACAGGTATGAGGAGGCTGTTGGTTTGTTGAAGATGATTGTGCAGAATGATGAACCTTTTGGAAACAAGAGGGACATTTTTGAAGAAGTGGTTGGTTTTCATTAAAAATTGAACTTGGAATTGCATTGTGATAATGCATAATTTATGTGATACACTTTATTGCAGTTGAAAAAGCTGATAGACAAGTTGAAAGAAAATAAAAATATAACTCTGCTAGCAACAGCTGAGAAAATTGGAACCAGCCTCAAAAGTAATGGCAGGTTAATGCCATTCTCATTTGTTGAGTATCTGGATTCTGAGATTCAGAACACCAGAAAAATTAGTGCTGGCTATAAAAGCAGGGAACGTATCTTAGACACTCAGAATGATTCAAATTACCCAAGAAGAGCTAGAAGAACTTTAAAACCTGGAGTAGTAATAAGTGATAATTAATTAAATGACTGACACTAAAAAATTAGAAAATTTTTAAGTAAGGTCAGTGATAAAAATAAATGCTACGTCGTGTTGGAGACATGATCTGAGTTTGTTCATAAATTCTAAAGTTGCTTCATCGTCGTTTGAGTATTCTGATTGCAGCCATTTTGGTTAAGTGTTTGGCAAGAGGTTCTTTTATTAAAACTTTTAACGAGTTGAATTAAATCTTTATGGTGGTGGTTCGCCGGGACAGGAATCAATAGCGAATTTGTAATGCCATTGAAGAATAGCTTAATACAGGAAACTAACTCTTAAAATTAACTCTTATTATAAAGTGATTCTGTAATAATAATCGATAGATTAAATGTCGATATAAAAACAAATGAATATGATCAGGAATCTCAGATTTATCTAATTAATTTGAAAGTTATTATTAGTTCAATTTCCAGATGATATTAAAATATTTATTTAAAACAAGCCGATTTGTAATTTGCTAACTAATTAATTGCTAGCGCTAACCTAACCGAGGTAAATTTACAGTGGTAACCTGTTTGTTTGTATTGGATATCTGAAGTAAGGGAAATGGAGGATTCGTTTGAAAGAAAGGCTCAAATATCAGATCACGTAAAGCCTGTATTGATTTTTTTGGGTTTGCATCTATTTTTATTTACACATCTAGAATGCATTTGCAGTTGTTTTTATTCTATCTATAGAAAAGAACCCGGACATTTCTGATATAAAGTTGGTCACAAACGAACAAATTGTTGATTTAAAGTTATGGGAGCAAGTACTTGTGAATACATCATTTTTTAATATTTCATGTTACGAACGTATTTAAATTTTGACCCAGACAAATAAATGTCTTCTTCCAAACGACCTTAAAAGTTTTTATCAGCTGACTGACGGATTCACACTAACATGGAATTATAATCTTAATGGTTAATTTCTGATTGGTCATAAATAATTGCCACTTTTAAATAGTTGTTGAAGTAAAATTTACAATAATTTTTTCCTTTACTTCAAGACTCAACTAAGCTTCCTCTTGGGAAAATTTCAATCAACAGCTTGTCAAAACTTAAGCGTTTATTTCCATTGTTTAAAATTCCTGCTTCTTTTAAAACTGCAGAGATGTATTTGCAGCAAGATCCAAGTAGAATGAATTAATTCCTTTATGTTAACTTTGTAACATTTGAAGAACTTAATAATATAGAAATGATTTGAAGCTGTTTACCTTTGGAGTAATACTTTAATAATTAAAAAATGTATTCTTCGTCAACAATTTCAAAGGTAATGCAATTAAATTTGATGATCATCACATGATATTTGAGCTGGATGCCTGCAACAATTTTGGAAGAGTGGTTCTTGTCATCAAAAGGCCAGATTTGAGAAGCAGTTTGTTATTAATTGGTTTTAATAAGCAATTTGTCTTCTGATATTTTTTCTGCAATTGTTGTTTGTCAATAACCCTTAGACAAATAGTAAAAGCTCAATCATAATGTGGTTCTATCTTTGATTTTTCAGACAATGCTTTAATAATTTTGCTATAAAACATGGTTCAGTTAGATAAGATCACCCACAGTTTGGTCAAGCCATGTGCTTGCACAGAAATATGATATCTACATGAATACATTCGCTTGAAATATGACCGAGACCATTCAGAATATTAATCTATTACATTTCAGGCTTCTATTCCTCAGAGTCACACAGCTGTATATGTTTCTTGGACAGGAGTCTCACAATTCATCACCTCACAGACACTTTTTGCTCTTACTTCAATCTCATGTTAACACATCTTGGTCTTCCTGGCTGGCAATATGCCTTCACAAATCTTGGACTCACCCCTCAAGCCAGGGTATCCTGCAATCATTAAGATTGCTGTTTCATGACAATGATAATGATGATGTTGATGATGATGATTAATTTAAGTAGGGGCTTTACTTTAAATTTCCACCACTCCATACCAGTGAATAAAAATATTTTGTTGTTCACTTATCTATCTCATGACTCAATGCACATCTTATTGAATAATTAAAATTTATCAATTAAATATTTTTCTAGCTCTGGATCCAAATGTTTTGCCCAGCAAGGCTTAAAATTGATGAAAACAATTTGAGTGATGAGGAATTGAACAGGGAATTACTTCCAGGATTTGATGCCAGGAAAGTTTTTAAAGAACACAACGATAAAAAGTGATGACAAACATTTGTTAATGACTATTATGTGAAATGTTATTATTTTATTCAATAACATTTGATAAATTATGGAACTTGTTATTCATATTTTTTATTTTACAATATCCAAATATTCATAATAATTCTCATTTGCTTTTTAATTATTTATTTTATTGAAAAAATTCCAGGAAAGTAGAGAATGCTTCAACAAAATCTATCAAAAAGAAATATTCAATTCCGTTTGACAAGCAGTAGCTGGAGTAATGGCTCCAAAGAAAGATGATTCTTGAAATTAAAATATTTATTAAAATATTGAACATTTACAGGGTTTGAATTTTCAAGTTCGACTGCAATTAGTTTTTAGGGAAAATCAGCATTGAAAATATGGAATGGACTTTGTTTGATGTTCTTATAAAATTCCCATGTTGTTGTTTTGGAAGTTTCACTTCTAGCAAAAGCGTTTTGGAATTTCTCATTCCATTCTGGGTTTTATTGTCCTTGCATTTTTAAAAGTGCACAAAAAAAATTTAACGATAAATCGAGTCTCAAATCTCACAGCTCACACATTTGCCTCAATATTTAAAATAACCAAGATGAAAACGATTTTTTTTTGCAGTTAATGGCAGCCATTTGAAATCAGCTTAATAAAGTGTTTGCATTTCATCTGCCTTGTGTTATCCTTGTTATTATCATTGTCAGTGTGAGTTTGTCACCACATAGATGTCACGACCTCTGTGCACAATAAGGCTGAAAAAGAAAACATCAGTCCCTTTTCTTCAACAATTGCAAAAATGTGAAATTTAAGGCAAGGCTCCTGACCCCAGAAGAAGGTGTTTTCCCTTTTGGGGTTGCCCGGCACCATCCTGGGTTGACTGCCAGGAATCTTCTTTTCCAGCTTGACCAGAACTTTTGGCTAGCAGTAATACTTTGGAAGGAGAGGTCCTGAGAAGTCATGTATGACATGACATTACTAAACATTGAACATGAATACTTCGAATAGTTTATTTTTATGAATAAAGGCTGGATAAAATGAACTTACAAAACCTCCACCAGTATTTGCCTGATACATCCAGCACTCCAGAATTCCTCTCATGGTCTTAACAGCTGTCACAGGCTACTCTTTTGTCCTGCCTATGTGGTCATCAATTTGCCTGTAAAAAAGAGTTTATAAAGCAACTGAAGAACAGTTTTCTTTGTATTCAAATTGTTTTGTTAAATAAAATCTTCCACAGTGAAAGAACCACTCAAATGCTCTGAATTCATGTCAACCAGCCACACAAATTTAGTGATTGCATTCAAGTACGTGTCCATTAATAAATTTTGCTCTAAAATTCTTAACTCACTTACAAACTTGTGACAAAGCCCATATGACATCTGCACAGTAAAAGTTGTCATTGATATTTGAAATTGTGCAGGAAAGATCGCCAGTATCCTTGGGGATAAGGAGAGGATGCCAAATTCTGGTATCTGATAATCTGTTTCTTAACTGCAGTTGTTAGTCAGGAGTCAGAAGCAAAAGACACAATCACAAAGTTACCTCTAGAAAAGTCAGCAAAATTTAAAAATGAGATTGCTTTTAAAATAATAAAAATAATTTTTGTAATTATTAAGCCACATTCGAATGCACATCTCAAATGTTAAGTGCATATGACAAAAGATAGGCTGGTGCACTGAAACCAACCAAGTTGATAATATTTGTCCAATTTTTTAATAACTTCTGCATAATTAGAATGTGATGTCTTGGCTCTATCGTCCATTATTTCTTATTTCTTCTCTGTCTCTCCCTGAGGCTGGCCAAACCATCAGCTACTGAACAACATGCAGCTGTTTCCCCTGGGGAAACAGTTCCAGTTCGCTATGGCAACACTCAAAGATTTTATTTACCAAGATACTGCTAGTAACACTCTTAATTTAATTCAGCACGCTATCAGCCGATAGGGTGTTCGCACAATGAAAGGTTGAAGAACATCCCTGTCGCCTTGAACTTTGCAAAAGTTCATAATTGAATAAATAATCGTTTATATCGGTTTATTAATAAGCGTTCGAGTTCATTTTCTGATAATATATCGTAATTTAAGGCTTTTTACGACAAATTGTAATTTGCATTATGTTAACAATCTAGTTAATCAGTTAAATGATTTATTTAATATGATCCAGGGGTAAGATGAATTCTGATCTAATCAGGAAGAAGTCTGAGCAGAGAAAATAGCACGGAATGACCTTGTTAATCAAGTCCTAAGATACTCTGAATTCTTATGAAATACATTGAAATATAGAGTTTTTGCATTTATAATGCTGGATGTGAATCCCATGTGTGTAATTGTTCAGTATAGAAAAATGCGTTTCGATAGCTTTTGAATTTAAAAAATGTTTGATTCTCACAATAAAATTTTCAAAGACTTCCTCACATCATCTTGTGTCTCCAGGGTATGACTCAGCGTTCGTGACTTGTAGTGACGACGACGACGACGACGACGATGATGATGACGGTTGTGATTGTGGTTGTTGCAAACATTATTGTGAGGATGACGGCGGTAGCGATGAGATGATTTGCTTAACAGACTGAAATTGCTGGTGTTGCAGAGGATGGAAAGTCTTTCCAGAATTTCTCATTTTAACGACCAACAGCTGGAGCTCCGTCCGTTCGATATTTCACATGTCTGTGATTATTATCAATTAAGGTGAAAGAAGTGATGACGAAGATGATGACGATGATGATGACATGATGATGTGATGATTGTGATAATAATATTGATAATGAACTTTCCCCTTACAGCCTCCAAATGACATTCATAAAATATCAACAAATCAGTCATCTCTAAATCATCGTATTGTGTCGTCGTCGTCATCAGCAGCACCAACCCATTGTCAGAACGATCTTCGTAGATGAGGCATTGGTTATTATTTTTATTTTTTATTTTTTTTATTTATTTATTTTAAAAGTGAGCAAAGGACAAGTGCCTCTTCACAAGCAAACAAACAAGAAAATTTTTTATGAGAGGTGTGACTTATCATTTGTACAAAAGGAAGGGAGTAAGATCGTGACCATTGATGAGGCAGGTGAATCGACAATAGGTTGTGGATTATTATTATTACTATTATTTAATAAAATTCAATGAATTTCATTTCGTCCTTTTCGTCTTTTTCGTCTTTACAAGAGATTCACAGCAAGCATTCCAAAAGTTGCTACTGTCGGAACTTAAATGTCTTTATAAAACAATTTGAAGCAACAATGCCCAGTACTTGGCAGACAGAAATGAATCCGCTGAGGAACAGCGGATAGATTTCGAACGACGAAGCAGAGGAGCAGGAAATGTCGAAAGTTATTTATTCGTTCAGTCTTCTTTCAATCCATCTTCCAATCCTCACGGACGAGTGGTTGAACCTTACATTAAACAAAATAAATTTCTTGACATTTTTTGCGTTGTTTCTTGTAGGGCACATTTAATATTTTAAAAGTTGCTTGCACCAGGGGACTTTGTATCGAATGCATAGTAAGAATCCACTGGAGCGTGAGTGAAATATGTGTTGGGTGGGACCATGGGTACAGCGTGAGGTTTGAGGAGGGCCATGCCCCCTCCAAATCCGCCATTGCTTCCAACTCTGTTTGCTTGGAATTTTATACGATTAAAAATGGCAGCATTAAATTTTAAGAATAATTTCTTTATTAAATCAAATTTTATAGCCGGTTGAAATTTATAAATTCCTTTAAAATTCGTTTATAAGGAGTTAAGCCCTTACAAACAACAATAACAATAACAACCAACAACAACAGCAACAATTTCAACAAGAGATTGTATACCACAATTTCGTTAAGCCCCTCCCATTTCAAACAAAGAATCGTACGACGTGAGTCATAGAAAGGCGGTGATGACGTTGATGCTAATAATAACAATGACAATCATTCCATCCAGCATTATAATAATAAAATTGATGATAATGATGATTGTAAACATAAATATAACGTATAATAATAATAATAATAATAATAATAATAATAACAACAACAACAACAACAATCATCATCACCATCATAATCATCGTCGTCTTCCATAACCAAGAAGTATGTGAGATTCAAAAGGAAATGAATGGCAGAGTCCACAAGCACCTCCCCAACATTGCTAACTCCAGTGACTCGCTCCTCTCATGAACTGATTGATGCTTGTAAGGAAGAACAAACGCCTCAGTTGCCAGAGTGCAGTCGGATTTCGATGACGATTTAATTTAATGATTTAAGATGGTGATGATAATGATGGTGATGGAGGCGTTGATGATGTTGATGTAAGGCCAGAGAGCGACATTGCATAAGCTCTAAAATCATCACCATCGCGACTACTGCAACTACCACCATCATCAACATCATGGTGGTCAACAGTGTCATCGTCATCATCGTAGTCGTCGTCATTGTCGTCAGCACATCTGCTCACATCGGACTAATCGTCATGCTCGGGAAGGTGCTCTGACTGAGGAATTTGACCTGATTAAAGTGTATGTGACGTCATGAACTAGTAGGACTTCTTAGCGAATTAACAACAGCAACAACAACAACAACAGCAGCAGCAGCAGCAGCAGCAGCAGCAACAACAACAGTAACAAGAATATGAAAAGGTTCATAAACTAGTTATTAATAGTTACTTTAAGCTAACAGGGACTATTTACTCTTTATTTTAATTGACATTCCCACAATTACAAGTCCGATAAACCATCACACTTATCATCATCATTACCGCCACCATAGCCATCATCATCATCAAATGTTGTCATCGTCATCATCACTCTAATCATCACCGCCATCATCTCACGGCACAAAAAGTAAATGGGAGACGGAAAATTATTCTGCGCTGACTGAACTTTTACATTTGCCACAACCGACACTTAACATTAACAACCTTAACAACAACAACAACAACTTTCAAACACGTTGAAGATGCAAATAATAACAACAACAACAACAATAATAATAATAATAATAATAATAACGATTAAAATAAAGCAATAATTATAAGGCAAAAGAATGACAGATTTAGAGTCACACCCAGCCTTTCGGTGTTTCATCCACCACCAACTTGTATCATTCACTCATTCACTCATTCAACACCTCACAACAATGAAGTTCTAATTAAACCTTTAATGGCATTACAAATGCCATCAATCAATTTCGAAGCGTCACTTTATCCACAAGTCCACAATTTATTATTAATAACACCTCTTACGTCTCTCTCAATCACTGTTGGTATGAATTTTAAATTTCTGAAATTAAAAAAACAACTAAAAAACCCCACCATTTAAAGGATATTTTACTTGTTTCGACCCTCAAACAGAAAGGTCAGCAGACGACACACAACAAAATATGAAATAAAAAATTTACTTTCGGAAAAAACGAAGCGCCAAAATTATTTAAAAAAATTACATTCTCCCATCGTTGTTGTTGTCGTTGTTCAAATCCATTCCTGTAAGTCTCCAGTCGGCACCTTCCTTCTTCCATTGGAAGGTTATTCAAATCCTATGGAAAACAACAACAACAACAACTCTTAACCTTATCAGATCTTCTTCTTCTTCAGCTTGTGCTAAGAATATACTTCACGCGCAGCACGATGTGTTCGTTGAATATTGATATCGTTTCAATTTGCAATTATATTTATTATAATTATCATTGTCATCATCACGTTATCATCATTATCATCACAATTATCATTATAATCATAATCACCGTCATCATCATAATTATTTATTGCTATTATATTTATTGTGTGCTAGGCAATGTTTATAATTTCATACATATGATAGCACATACGTAATCATCTAATAATGTTGATGAATGATTACACAATTAAATGCAATTAATGTGAGAATATTACCTACGAAGGATTATTTTGTAATTTCTTTTTATCATCCTTCAATTTTCCTTCGGTTCATCCGTTACAATTTCAAATGGAATTGATAATAACAATTTAAAAGTCTAAAAGTTAATTGAAATGTTTACAAAATATTTTAATCGAAAAGTCTGAAAGTTAATTGAAGTGTTTACAAACTTATTTAAGCCGAAAAGTCCAAACGTCTGACACCTCGAGCTGTTTTTAAAAACTGAAGCTTTCAATGTCTCGTGTTTTCACTGAGAAACGGTCGAATGTTGTGCTGACAAAGTTTTTTAAAATCAGATTCTTCTGTCACTTATAAACTTACGCAGGGTTAAGTGCTACTCACTTAGGAAAACGATAATTATATTTGTCATTGGTTTTTATCATCATCATCATCATCGTCGTCATCATCATCATCATCATCACCATCATCATCGTCGTCGTCGTCATCATCATCATCATCGTATAATGCTTACAGAAAAATAATTATTAAAATATCCGGTTTATGATTTTTTCCCGATTAAATATGCTATTGTTTTAAAAATATATTATTTCAATAAATAACGAAATGAAGTTGCCTTTATTTACCTTTATCGACGGCGAAAACAATGACATTCTCCTCGACAATAATTGAAATCATTTTGAGCCGCCATATTGGCAGCCATGTTGATGGGTGCAGAAAGCTGTGGGGGAGTTCTCTGGCCACATTGAAGGAAACCTCAATCTAATCAGAATGCAGATCGTGACAAATTATTTCATTGTTACTCACGATACTGGGTCGCTTGTCCGAAATAGAAGAAAATATTTAATTCGTGGATATTTTTATATTAAAAAAAAAAACAATTTTAATTCGATTTTTTTGGGCTTTCTCCAGGACCAAGAGATTTTTAAGTAAAATTTATTAGGCTTATCGTGGCTTAAATCGCAGTCACCATCGTCATCATCATCATCATCACATCGTTAACGTCGAATGCTTATCACCAACATCGCCACCATAGTTACCGCCTCTAATAACAACTGGAGCAAGATATAACAACATCATCATTTTTCATAGAATAGAATAGAATAGCATCAGCTAAAACATACCTAGTTGGCTATCATGAGGTACCCACCCACCGATTTCTAGTTTCCCAAGATCCCCCAGCGCCTGTGGGTGTTGGTATTGGGCGACAGAAGCCAAACTAATTTCTGGGTGCAAGGGGTAGTTTCGGCTGGTCGTCCGGCGCGTCGACTCAGTGTCGATTGTTGCCACATAACGTGCAAAAGCCTCTTCACGGGTACCTAACTCTGTCCCTAACCCTATCCCTATCCTAACCCTGGAAATCTCTGTAGAACCGACAAAGGTCGGGAACGGCTCTGAAATTGACACTCTCCAAATAATCTTGTTATTCAACGGACGTTAATGCTACACACACACGCGCGGAAAAAAAGGAGTGATGTTAAAATCCGATGTCAAAGGACTAAGATGGTGATGATGGTGAGCTAACACAGAGATGATGATGATGTCTTCTGAGATGTTTACGACTCTTCCCTGCGAGGAGTTTGTAAGGTAAAAGCGCATCAAAGTTGTTTTACAAGGGCATATGAGGTTCTCATCATCATCAACGTTGTCTCCACCTCAGTGTCATCATCATCATCATCATCATCATCAATGTCAGCATCGTTATCATGATCATCATCACTCTTGTTATTGCTTAATTTGTCACTGAAAGTTGAATATGCAATATTCTCAAGCAGTTTTTCATCCATTCAAAAAATTCCTGTCGTTTTCCACCGCTCCATTCATCCCGCTCCACATAGGTTCATAAGCGAATCATATGGAGTTGCATGGCTACTCGTATCGTGTTAAAGAGAATCTTGTCAGCGCCTCTTCATTTTCTGTCATCTTAAATTTCCGTAATCTGCCTTTCCACCCATCCCCCATCCGTCACCCCCCCCCCCAAAGAAGACAAAAAGAACAGCAATTGGTTGGTACAAAAGCAAGCTATCACAAAGTAACAAATAAAAAATTAGTTCAGACGTCTTGTAGGATTTGAACCGTCAGACTCTGGATCAGATGAGATTAGGCCCACGTGGGTGAGTGTTTAACAATAAATCACAATAAAAAAAGCAACAAAGCAGCAGATAGGACGAACATCCATCGCATCCATTAATTTCCCAACAACAACAGCAACAACCCCTCATCACGCTCCTGTCAAGCTAATATTTCTGATACATATCATTATATTTATATCATTATATTATAATAATAATAATAATAATAATAATAATAATAGTTAATTTATAATGGGCCATTTGTATAGCGTCAGAGGCGCCTAATTATCATATCCAATATATTTGGTACACATCATCTTTAAGTATTATCTGATGCTTTTATTACAATAATTAATTTAAGAATTAATTCACTACCAATAATTGACAGGTGGTTAGGGTTTCCCCATCCAATATAGAAACAATTTTTAATTCAATATTCTTCTTCAACCTATCTGGCACTTCGTGATGGTTCATATAGAGACTCTGCAGCCAAAATATTATCAAGACACATTAATATTTAGAACATGCTCAACTCAATGGAATGTTTGAAAATAAGAATTTTTTATATTTTTTTACCGATAATCTCCCATAACTTATTTTTTTGCAACATGACTGATGATATAATAACAATTACATTTTATTTTATTACATTTTTTACATTTTATTACAAAATTACATTTTGGCATGAATGTTAATCTAGCTACCTAGCCTGCAAATTCAAGGCCAAGGCTCTAAATGAAATGCAATTGTTTACAAAATAAAATATGCAATCATCACCACGCAAAGGAAAAGCCTTCGAATCAGTTGGTTAGTTCTAAGTAATTTGTTGATGAGAGAAAAACTTACTTGTGTCTGTTGAGAACTTCCTTTAAGAATTCCAACCCCTTGAATGCGTTTCCTACAAAATGATGAAAACACAACAACAACAAATTGAATACAAGGAGGCACAAAGAATTTCACTTAAGGAAACTTTTTTTTCAAGGGGTGCCTACTTTTCTTGGTGGATGAAGTGCGGATTATGAACTGAGACTGAATCTGGTGAGCGGTATACATAATGTGAATTATAAATAACATAATGTGAATTATACATAACATAATATGAATAATATGTAACATAATGTGAATTATATGTAACATAATGGTGACTTGACCAGTTAATGTTTGTTTGAATGAAAGCAGAACAGTCAGTCAATGATTTGGATGGTAATTGCACCAATCGGTTACCTGATTATTTTCTTTTAAATTTATTGTTAATAATTACTAATGTTATTAATTTTAATTAATACTTTTAACTTCTTTATGTAATTTTACATTCAATTCACAGTCAATGAAGTTGTTGTCAGGTTGTCACCGATGCAAAGGCGATGGCTCATCCCACTCAGTGTTGATGTCAAGCTCCTTGAAGTGTTAATGTCTTAAAGATAAATGCAACTTTAATTTCATTAGAATCAATATCATGAATAACCTCAGCAATAGTAGATGACATTGCTTTCCAGGAAGCACCTGGGCAATCATCCATCACATCCACTTCATGGAAGCAATTTCAAGGGTTCAAAGTTTGCACTGAAGTGCTGGTTACATCTTTCTACTCGAACCATGATTTTATAACAAAACCTCCCCTACAGATTGCATCTTTTATCCACAGATTTTATCCAAATATAATCATAGCATGAAAGTTATAAACTTTGCCATCAAACATTTATGTAATTACAAACCAACAATCAATTGAACAACAAAGATTTAATGAAGCTGTTTAGGTAGCAACTCAAAGCAAGCACATTAGCTTACATTACAAGCTTACATTAGCTGCTAACATTTAAAAATAATTGCATTTGTAGTTTTTACATTAAAATCAGATCTGCCTCTGTCATAATTACAGCCAATTAGTTGGTGATTTATGATCACTTGTTAATAATTCACAACCCTTGATTGGCAGAAATCACTCTTCATTAAAAATTTGTTATGATTTCTCTCCTCCATTAAGCACAACGTAACCAGGTTAAGGACTTATTTTTTCAAGTGTAACAGTTGTTGAGCTAAGAAGCCATAAAAATCTGAGCTTATCAGTTAAGCTTCGCCATTCAAAATCGATATGCTGTGGATAAATGTTTTCTACACTTTTGTGTAATAATATTTAACTTAACAAATGAGCCTATCATCAATAGATTTATTGTTTGTACACCTTTTGTACGCAAAACATCACATGTCTTAGCAATAAAAACGAAAAACTAAGCAGCAACAGAGGCAATATAAAGAGGAGGAAAAGAGTGGCACCGAATATCTCGCTGTTACAAGAATATAAATCCAAAGTAGAAGTAATGTGTTCGTCATTGGCTTCATAACATATCACATCAGAATTGAAGTTGCAACGCTCCAGAGAGCATTAGCACACTTAGTGACACAAAATTGTGATTGGTGGAACAATGCAACTGAAACAACATTAACAACATCAAACGAGTTTAAATCCTTGACCAAAATGCCTCTATCACCATGGTCACCATAACCAAGATCTCTCACGAGTAGAAGAACACAATCTACCTTAGCAAATGATGACAATGATGACTGGACATTGGACACGACAGCAACACAAACATTAAACATGGCATCAAAAAAAGCAACAACCACATTAGAATCCACAAAATTAAGATCATCCAAGCACCACTTGTCATGATGAACTGAAGGAAAATAGACTGAGAAACTTGAGAAGGCTTGCAAATACAAAATTAAAAATAGAGAAAATTCAAAGGTGATTCAAGCAGTGGGATTAGCCATCATTCATTCATGTTAGTCATTAATTGTTTGAAGATTATTCATAAAAATAAATGTCTTCCCTAAAAATTTGAACTGAGATGTTGAGACAAAGTGTCAAAAATGCAAACATCATTCTTTGAAGTGTATAACACTTTGATGAAGCCATAGTCAGAGAAACATTCACAAAAATAGAAATGTCAGAAGTCAAAACTTGCATGTCATCCTACGGGAGGTGGGCAACAGCTTGCCTTCGATCACCAGAATTCGACTTGTAAATATCCTTGCCGTCAAGCTCCGTCCGTCGGATTCTTCTGGAAGATCGATTTGGAAGTTGACTGAAGACTCGACCTGTGATATTCTGCCGTTAGTGTCGCTCAACCGGAAGCCGAAAGCTCTGATGGTTAATTTGTCGTCGACCCTCTTAACCTCTGTATTTTCGAGGAATATTTCTGTCGGAAGTCTGAGAGTTATGGTAAATGTTTGAGAATCTTCATTGGTGTGCATCACTGGAACGCACCTAAAGTTCGTGTTGTAGAATTCAGTAAAAGACGAGCCGCTGGGCCTCAAATAAAGCGAAGGTCCCTCCTGAAAACTGCATAAAATTCTCTCTAAAGAAATACTCTCAGGTACTTTACAAGTGTGCAAATCCTTAACCGAGGGCTTAGAAGTGACAGAATTGCCAGATTCCAAGAGATGGTTGACTGTCAGGTTTCTCTGTGGGTCGATGGTTATGTAAATGTTATTCAAGTCTGCTCCATGTTTGCTGACGTCCACCTTGACTCGGAACTTCGACTTTAAGTTCTCCTGAGCATCAGAAATTCTCTTCTGCACACTTGATGAGGAAGAGCCAGGGGAGGAGCAGATTTTTGATAGGCTCTGTTGAAGTTTCTCGTGTGTTTCATTGTGGCGAACTTTTAGCATTATGGTCCCATCTGAATCTTTTCTAATGTAGTTGCCTTGAGTTGGGGTGGCCTTCACGGCATTTGTCATCGCCAGATGAAACGACTGTGGCCTGGAAGATATCTGAATGATTGGAGACTTTGGGGGACCATCTTTCACTCCCACACAGTTGAGGCTGCTATGAGAACCCCTGCCACATATTTGCTCAAGACTATGGGAAAGAAATTTTAAGGACTCGTCATAAGAAGCAGGACTAGAGCTTAAGTTTGGACTCTTGGTCTTTCTGAGACAGTCAGGACTCTCATTGATTTCCCTTTCTTTTTTTGAAATTTCAGAAATTATTATGGCTGGTGTCGATGAGCAATTCACAGAAGTGTTGAACATTTTTAAAGTTAAACACAACTTAATGAAAAAAAATTAATACTCAAAGTATTTGATCAATAAAAACTGTATTTTCTATTTATAAACATCCCTTCGATGTAATACTTAGAGCTATAAAAACTCAACAAAATACACCCGATAATCCCGGTAGAGATTGCAAATCGCCTTCGCTTTTATAAACCGAGTAAAACCATTAAATAAAGTCGATATCCAATGATTGCGAATAAATCGTTCCAGGAAAGATTAGTCAGCGATTAAAGATTAGTCTACCTTACTCAATTAGGCTGCCATAATCGGAAACCGTCCATGGTCAGAAAATAAATAGACGTTCCTTTATTTATTTAATAATTCTTAATGGAGCGCCAAAATTGAAATCGACAAAACAGCTTCAAGCCAGGCGGTCGGCACCAACGATCGCGATCGCCTGATGTTTCTTTGTTCGAAACTTATACATCACGAGTGGTCTTGCGCCCGGTGCGTGCTATACGTTTCCATTTGCATTCACATCATGCGTCAAAAATACCGAATGCCTAGTAAATGCAAATGATAATCAAATCAAATAGGTAATATAAATTTTCGTTCTCACTGCACGGATTTTGAAAGATGAGTACCTGCCTATTATGCGTCATAACTGTCAGTCTTCCTACGCTACTTCAAAGCAAAGCCAATTACACGTTAGGAATTATGGTCGTTTTACGTCTCTTAGAATCGGCAAATTTCTTAATTGGCATTCTTTTGATCAGAGGACTTTGTAGCCGGGCAAACGTTTTCGTTTCGAATTTCCATGGTTATGGAGGGGACAATGTTTAGTAATTCATCTACAAATTTTTCAAAATGCCTAATAATCCAGCCTTGAATATGAAATTACAAGATCAAAGTTGTCAGGTGAAGGCGAATTAGTCTCGTAAAATGGAAAGTTCTTCTCTTACTTGTCTTAATAGGTGTTAATTGGTGATTGATAGGTGCATGATGTACTCCCCGTTTTTAGGTTTCCTCTCCAAACTTAAGATCTCTATCCTAAGAAACTAGACGTTGAAAATGTTGTAACGGATGAAATTAATTCTTTTCCTGAAAAGTTTTTGTTAAGCATGTTTGACCACCGCTTTGTGAATTCTTCAATTTTTAAAAGGCAAAAGAATTGATAATCAGATTAACTGAGCAACTGTGAAAGAAGGAAAAGTTCTGGTGAAAATTTGAGGAAATTTTAACGAACACTTAGAATTGGCAAAATGCGGAATACCTAAATAACATTAGAATATTTTTAATGAAAAGATCGGGTTGACAGGGAAATGTTAGGCCAAGAAAACTTTGATGTCCCAAAAATGTTTCCAAATTAACGGAGAAGTGAAGAATTGATTTAAAGGACTCTTCTCACCAACAATTAAATTTGGCGAAGTATGGAGACTTAAGTTCTGCAAATCTATTTGTAGCCAATGGAGCACTTCTTGACTCAAATCAAGTTCTATCACATCATTTGTTTTAAAATCCCATCAAATAATAGCATAAAAGATTTTGGTTTTACTCATAATTTTGTCCAGATTTGCAATAATATGTTAGAAAATTTAAAAATATAGTAATTCTCTTTCCTTTAATTTACTGTACATACTCTAACATAAATTGTGGAGAATTGCTTTTCACAATTTGTTTAATCTGATTGTAAAGTTTATTTTCTTTACCAGGGTCAGTCTAATAGCGGAAACAAATGCTTCCTTAAAACTGATCCCAAATGTTTAAAGTTTTTGTTTTTGTTTTGTTTTTATTCTAAGACAAATAAAAGTTCCTTCCTTCTAAAAAAAAATTGTTATGTGACTCCAGCAGCACAAATAGAATATTTTTGTTTTTATATTAAATAAATTGAAATTATCTTTTGAGAGTTGAATTGTTATTAACAAGCGCAGAGCAATCCTATAATTAATTACTCAATATTATCTCAAAATGAGAATTACACAATATCTAAATTTATACCAAATAAATATTTGAAATTAAGTAAAAAAAAACTTTAAAACTTAATTTTATAAAACGTACTCTAAAAGAAATTTTAGTTAAAGTTTCAAAGTTTAGAGCATGTATGTATATAGATGCTTCGCAAGTTATAAAATTAAAGAATAAATTATAAAAGCTTCTGATTAAATGGACGTTAATGAAAGTTTCGTATGTTTACATTTTGTGAAATAGATAGCAAGTGTTTTTCGGAACTGTTGTGTTTTCTGACTTTCCTGGACATATCTAAAAGTACATGAAATATTAACTTCCAATTCACTTCTATTGTAGTATGAAAACAGTTTTAGAAGCTTTCACTCCACCCAATAAATCATTTGAAATGAAATCAAGTGAAAAGTCACCAACGTCGAGATTATCAGCCAAAAGAAATCATTCAAGTTACAGAAAAAACACAATAAACCGATTTAGGAAAGGTGGTTCTATATTTCCTTCAGGAAAAAAGCAGAGGACAATAGGTGATTTCTTTTCAGGAAGAATTGACAGGAGACAACAGGCTGTAAAATCTCCAAGCCAACCAACTAAATCTGCTAGAAAGTGTTTGTTTGAGAGAAGTCACAAAAACACTGCTGGCCTTGATGAAACCTCTTCATCATCTTTCACATACTCCTCAAATTCCCAGAGATTCATAGATGTTGATATTGCTGGCCATTGCAGTAGGCTTGATATAGATGGAAGGCTAGAAGTGGTGGAACTGACTGACAATCAGCCATTTAACAGGTCAGAAAATGAGGAATCGGAAAAGGAAAATAGCCCACGATAAAACGAACTCAATCTGGGAGCAGACCTTCTACTGCTTCAACAAATCAGGATCCATCTGATGGAAAGGCAGCAGTGACATTGAATCAGGCTGTTGTGAAGGAACTAGAATTCTGTGAAGAATCTTCGAGGGACGATTTTTGTCGGCCTGAAGGATATTACAGATATCTGGAGGGAGATTGTGATGAAAGACAAGAAAAAGTGGAATATGATCTCGATGATGAGGTATTTTGATCCATTTATTTGTGTGATGATATTTGCTTAGTGATCTATTACACCAATGACATACTTGTGGTTGGTAAATGTTACGTAATATTTATCAAAGTTTTAAAATAAGTTATGTAAGCTAGAAATGTTTACATAGGCCAAGTTTTATCTGTAAATTAGACATAAAATTAGACATATGGTAAACTGAATGAATTGATGTGCCAGTTAGCTCAACGGATTGTTTGTAGTGGTAATGCAACAATAGTACTGTGTTGGGTTCAAAACCCTGCTAATTATAAGTAATCTTAATGTTTGAGCTTACAATATCACATCAACAAATTTATATGCTTTTGTAATCTGTTCAATGGCAGGACATGTCCTGGTTGAATATTGTGAACACTTCCAAATGTTCACTTGCTGGTAAACTGACTCAAGATTCTTTGGAGATGGCTATAGATAGGATGGAGAAGATGTCTGCTCATCTTCAACTCAATTCCATCAAGGATGGCTCAGCTGGACTAAAGGGCAAAAAGGTCAGCTGATCAGATTGTTGCAAAGAACCATTGTTGATGGAAATAAAATATTTGTTGGAGATGCCTCCTTGCTATATTTTTCATAAATGTGACAGCACTTTGAAAAATAATGTTAATGTTATTGTTCTAATCATCTCACTTCCAATTAACTCTCCAGCTCTAGAAATAAATTGGCTCGCTAATCCGTTTATAGTCGACTCTGATTGGCAGGAGGATATTTGCGACGACGACATCTTCTGCAGCATATGCCTTGATGACGAGTGCCAAAACAGCAACGTCATCCTACTCTGTGACTCCTGCAACCTGGCAGTGCATCAAGACTGCTACGGCATACCGTACGTACCTGAAGGCCAGTGGCTATGTTCCTGGTGCCTGCATAAGAAGGAAAGCACTGAAGAAGACTGCATCACGATCAAAAAGGGGGTTTCAACTGTGGACAAAGTTGCGTCGGCAAAGAAATCTACGAAAAGCGACTCAGCACTTACTGGTGAAGGGCAGTGCTGTCTATGTCCTGTAAAGGGGGGAGCTTTGAAGAAAACCAGTGATGGAAGGTTGGCATGGTGTTGTGTTTTGTGGAATTAATAATGACAGCTTTAGCAATGAAAATTAAACATTTTGGATTTGGCTTCTCATGACATCCTAACCTAATTTTGATTTCTGAAGATGGGCCCATGTCCTTTGTGCTCTGTGGATACCTGAAGTGGGATTTGAAAGCATCGAATATCTGGAGCCAATCACGAAGCTCGACGAAATCCCTCCCGCCCGTCACAAACTCACTTGCTCTGTCTGCAAAAGAAAAGATGCAGGAGCTTGTATCCAGTGCATGAAAAGAAATTGTTATGTTGCTTTCCATATCATGTGTGCACAAAAGGTATACCTTCAAAAGCTACTTGTCAGTTATTATTAGCAAACAAAATGTTTATTTCCTGTTATCGCTAAAAAATAGGTCATGCAGCAAGAGCTACATCATTAAATGTAATATTGAATTAAACACACATTTGTACTTATTCGAATATATAATGAAAAAATAGTTGATATTAGTAATTAATTATATCTTCATGTTTGCTTCACTCCAGGTTGGCACCTACATGAAAATTGAGCAGGGCTCAGGAGAACTTGGTGACTCCCCATCGAACATCAAGAAATCTTTCTACTGCGATCAACACAAGCCCGAAGGGGCAAAACCGTTCACCCCGATGTATGATGATGATAGTTCTGATGACAATGAGTTGGATGGGGAAGAGAACGGCGAAGGAACGCCCCAAAAACAGAAAGGAAAGTCGAAAAAGAATGCTAAGTCGAAAGGTAAGATGAGTGCCAAGAAGGGAAAGAAAGGAAATGACACACTCACCAGGAGCAAATCTAGCAAGTCCTTGACTGCCAAATCATCTGGGTCTTCCCTGAGGCCAGCCAAAGTTCTCTCTGATCTGCCCAAAATTCCCTCAGAGAGGTAAGGCTTCCTCAAGGCAATGAAAAAGACTTTTCATGAAATGATGCCCTTTTTATTATTAACGGCAGTTAGTGGTTAGCAATATAATTGAGCATAATTTAAATTGGTATCACATGTCATGGATGGGATACATCTAAGCTGATATTTTAATGATACAATGTTTGTTGTTGATTCTTCATTTTCCAAGGTTTTTCATTATTCAGTCATTGGTGGCCTCAACTTCAATTAGTATTGTATTAGTAGAACAATTGCAAAAGTAAATAATCTTTTCATAAGCAAACTTACTTCTTGATCTTTACAGTCTCATGTCCATAGAGTCAGAATGCTTTGATTCTTCACAAGATGGTGTACTTATTGACCCCATATATAACTACTGGATCTTGAAAAGGAAGTCTCGCAACAACATGCCTCTCCTGAAGGCATTCTACACGACTCTAATGTCGAACAACATCACCGAGGTTGGAAGCATCAAATCATTGCTTTTGCAATGTTATTTTATTGTCTTATTTATTGCTGAGCTTGTTGTTTATTGTTTACGTCTGGAAGTGACATTTAATGTCTCGACAGAAACTCGGAGGTGCAGATGATGCTAAAGCAGCACTTCAAGGGTTGAAGGATGCCAAGAAACTGAGGAATGAGATGGAGAAAGTCAGACTTCTGTTGGAGCTTGTGAGGAAGAGAGAGAAAGTGAAGCTGCTTACGGTGGGTTTTCCTATAATCTAGTTAATATTCTATATTAAGAATATAGGTGGCCTATATTCCTATATTCTAGTTAAAGTATATAGGAAAAATGAGAATATTATATTGCACTTGCAAAAAACATCTTTTTCTGAATGACCAAAGGTGTTGCATCATATGAAATACCATTGTTATGGTTTATGCTATTGTTGTGAAGCTTGATGCTAAGACAAAACAAACTCTATTTGCAAAATTGTTTATGAATTATATCGCATAATTCATCATTTATAATTTATATTTATTATTTTCACTTCCTTTATCAGATAAAAGCTCATGAACAGGAGGTACTGATGAGACTCCATCCTTGGAACTCTCACCTCATGAAACTCCTCAACAATTTACAGATGCTCGACAAATGTGACATATTTGCTCAGCCTGTCTCCCTAGAACAAGTCAGTTGATTAATTTGATTAATCACAAGTCAGACATTGATGTAACCGTTTTCAAAAGATTAATTACTTTTTACAGAAATTTTTATTTATTAATAATAATTACTTCAATAGTCATTAACTTATTCAAACAAATTAACGCTTTGAGCATAAAATGAGTCTTACATTTTATAACCAGGTGCCTGGCTACAACAAGAAAATCGACGAACCCATGGACTTCTCGACCATGAGGCAGAAAGTTTCAGATTTTGTCTACAATGACCTCGATGACTTTGAGAAGGACTTCAACCTGATGATTGACAACTGCCTAAGGTTTAATTCAAAGCACACCATGTACTACAAAGCTGCTGCTAAATTAAGAAAGCAGGTCAGTCAGTTTAAGAAGAATTGTATTTATATAGTGCCTTAAGCATCAAGGGCGCTTGCTACATTTTTATGTAGCTCCTCCCATGAAGGGTCGACGCAAACTGGGTTGCAAATATGACATGTAACAACTGTTGCCTTTAATGTTGCTCGAAGAGAGTGAGCACATCGATTTGAGATTTCTTGTTGATCCATTCACTTTCATCCTTTTTAATTCATTAATTATCATTTATAATAATTAAATAATATAAATTAATTAATAATCATTTATTCAAAATTTTAATTATTTATTAAACGTTAATAAATTAATTAGATTTCATTTTTATCCTATATTTCTTTGTATAATTAATCCATAATTCAATTTCTTGTTTATACCTAAAAGAACACATGTTCTCAATATTCCATGCAGGCTGAACCCATCTTAAAAGAAGCTCATGACAAGATGATTGACATGAGTTGCGAGCCTATGATTGAAATGCATGAAGCTGATCTTGATGAAACTGAAATGATCACCAATGACAATCAAAATGATGTTAAAGACCTGAAGGAGATTGGTGAAAACAATGAGTCCAAAATTAAAAAGATTGATGATGATGATGATGATGATGGTGACCAATGCAGACCTGACGAAACAATCTGTTATGACAATGGAAAAGCAGATATTGTCAAGAAACATGATGATGAGATACAAGATGATGTTAAGATGAATGCTGAAAATGAACGACAAGCTGCAGAACAACAAGAAAGTGGTGCGATCATGAATGATGACATCGGTAGTGAAGACTATCACGATAATGCCAATAGTTCTGAAGATGTCAAGGAAGTGAATTCCCAAGATGCCAACGATGAAAATAAATACATTGAGGAAGGTGATGAAACACATGAATTGAGCACCATCGAAGCAACAAAACTCTATTGTTATGAGGAAGTTAACATGAGCAGTGTTGAAAATGAAAACTTCAACAATACCAACTACAACAATGCAGATGATGATGAGGAGGAGGAAGATGACAGCAATGACCTTATCATTGAAACCATCAGTATAAATGATGAAGAGGATGGAATCAAGGGAGCTTCCCTAGCACCAAACAATGTCAATGTGTCACTGCCTTCTGAAGAAACCAATTTAATTGAGTGTTCTCAAGAAATGGGCCAAGCACTTCTTCATCAGGGTCCCCAAAAAGCCACAAATAAAGAGGATATTCTCAGGTTCTTGTCTGCTCTCACTAGATTGATTCAGACCTCTTCTGAAGCACTGGTTTCAAATAGCGTAACTATGAACGCAGTTTCTAATTCCGGCAACGAGAGTGGAATTGGTGTTGTCCCTCAACCCACTGAAACTGGTGTGGTAATCAATGTATCCAAGGAAATGGTTGCCATGATGGCCAGCAACAGCCGACCAAAGTCCACAAGGAAATCTTCCAGTATTTACAGGAGACAGTCCTCTGCTCTCAATTTCTCATTGGCTGTCAGTCCTTCTAAAAGGCTTTCAAAGTCCAAGACTCCACTCAGACTGAATTTTGATCCAAAGAATAATTCCACCCCTTTCAATGATGTTAAACAAACCTTTAAATCTCTCGGTCGAAGCAAAAGCTCTTCTCGTTGCCGAACCAAATCCAAGAAGCCTACAGCCAAGAAATCCAGCACCCGATTGGAATCTGAGGTCATCAATTCATTAATCAATGAGATGCCTGATGTTACGAACAAGATTTCACCAAAGAAAATATTGCCAGAAGCAATGCATCTATCCCATTCACTCAGTACTGATGCTAGCGCTGCTACAGAGAACAGGAGAACATCGGAAAGAACCAAAACTGCAACTCACCGATACCTCATCGATGATGACAACATTCTTGCAGGTGAAACAGCCCTAATTACAAGCTAAATGAATTACTAGAGAAATCTGTAAATTATTATATTTGGAAATTATTGCATTTACTGAGTTAATGATGAATTTATAACTAATTTGTAGCTTTTATCAAGTTATTAACATTTATTTTCCTTCAGCACTGATGACACCTTCTAAGAACAGGAAGCGCAAGAATTCATGCCAGGACAATTCCGCCGACGAGCCACTAAAATCCAGGGTTGAGGATGAACCTCCAGTTCTTTCCAGGTGCCCTTCTCCGATTGAAGAGGAGGAAGTGAGTTGCACAATGCAGTCGACTTTTTCTTTTAAACCAGCCCACAAAGGCCTCATGACGCTCAGCAGTTCCTCCTTCAGTGGATACGACGGTGACGAAAATTTTGCAGAGCCGAGTTTTTCATCCAATAAGCAGAGGCAAAGCTCAAGCAGAAAGTGTCAATCACTCAAGAATTCTGAACTTTGTAATCTTGAGCCTGCTAAAAAAAGATTAAAGCTAGAACCAGAGATGGCCCCTCCTCTTCTTATAAAATCATCTCTTGGACCATTGACTCAGAAGTCCTCCAAAGTTGTCACAAAGAAGACTTCGAGATCCTCAAAATGCCGCAAAGTTTTTCCATTAAACGGAGGGCCAAAAAATAAGGCTAATTTAAAAAGTATTTTGTCCAAGAAACTTTCACCATCACCTGAAAATAACGTTGTAGACGTCACTCAGGGTATCATGCCAGAATTAGAGAAGAATTTGTCTGGAGATCAGCCTGATTGTACTTCAGAATCCCAACTTGTTGAAGAGTTGCCTCGGCTTAATGAAAACATTTCATATCAAAATTTATCCCTGACTGGCAGTGAGGTTATTTCCTTCACCACCACTCCTGACGAAGATGTTCTTGTGGCCGAGGAGTGTTATGCTGACATGGACGACCCGGGAGTTGTTCTGGATAAATCCGTTAATTCACAACTTCCAAACAAAGACTCCAACCAGCGAGTATTCTTTGGGATTTTCAAAGCTTATCCTATTCCTTCACCTGTAACACCTTCTAAGAAAAGATTTAAGGATGCAGAAGATGTGAGGCACATAGATGATGGCATGTTGCATGCCAGTAAGAAAACTAAACCAGAGGAGTCTGGCAAAGAAGTTCCTGAAGCTTCTAGGTCTCAAAGGTTGTCCATCGAGGAAGATGTAAATATTTCAAGTACAGTCATCAAGGAAACATCAGCAGAAGAACTGACAGCTGCCAATGCCTTGTTGGACTTCAAGATGTCATTTTGCCATGGCGATGGTTCTCTATTAACCTCAACTACGTGTTCCAAAAAGAAAAACATTTTTGACGAGTTCAAGAAACTAAGCACCATGCCGAGCACGTCTAAAAGCACAAACACCAATCAAGGCAGCAGAAAAAACTTCACTCCAGTTGTTTCTAAGCCTTCTAACCTCTTGGAAGTTGAAGCATCTTCTGTAAACTCTTCGAATGCACCTCATAATTCTGTCCCGGCCCAGCCGTTGTTCCCGTCAGCCACACCTCTACCACAGACTCAAGTGCCCGCAACCTCCTGCACATCTCAGGTCCAATTTTTTCCTTGGTCGGAAAAGTCTCTGCCCGGCGGCGAGGAACCTGCGTGCCAGTTTTCAGGAAATCCTGAAGTAGACTCGGCCTATTCCACGTCGTCATCGTCGTCTTCTTTGCTCATATCATCCCCCCCAAGTGAAGAAAGGTGCAACAATGTTTTGTGAGAGATGCCCTCGTGGAATCATTTGTGTAAAGAATACTTTGTAAATATCTTTTGTTTATTTATAACAGAATGAATGAACTTGGTTTTGAGTGAAATTTATTTTAAAAATGACCATTTCTTCAACGAGTAACTCCTCCGATGCACGCACCTGAAGCTTCAGAGGACAATTCTTGAAAGTATTCTCGTCCCTCACTTTATTTTGTCCGTTACTCGCTGACCTGTTGATGCTTGTTATTATGTGCTCGTTATCTGGTTAATGATTCCTATGTTATGCAATGATTGTGACGTTAGCAACCAACTTTTGCATGTCATGCTAAGTATTATTAGTCGGAAAATGAATGCTTTATTAACCGATATGATTGCCCTTGAAATCCTTTTGCAATCCAGTTTAAGAGGCATGTCGTCTAGAATCTGTTCTCAGAAGTAGAAGATTTATTTGCTATAATGAACCATATTGGTGCTCAGCAGGTTAACATTTATTTCACCATCTGTTCATCACATGCCTCGTACTTAATACTCTGTAATTTTGTTTGCTAATTACTTAATGTCGTAATTCGGCGATGATAATGATACGAGGAACTTTGTACCTCTAAGATTTGCTAATGGTGGAGTTAGGGTTTTTTCTCTTTTAATTAAGCTGCAGGAACTTCATATTTAGTTTTAATAATTACTTTTTTTAATGATTTTGATAAAAATAAAGGAAGATGTTATTCAATTGAATTTAGATAATAAAAATCCTGTGTTCGTGCACTAAGTTTAATCAGATTGAATTTTCGGGGGTCGAATCGTGTCATGTTGCTTTTTGCAAAATTGTGCGTTGTCGGGCGTGCACACGTCTAAGGCAGCAGAAATCACCGACAAAAATTCACCACGATGTGGGTGGGAACTGAAATGGTCTAATTTGTCAATAGTAAGTAAACTTTAGTTGATCTCAGTAGAGTGACTGGTTGCATCATTTTTAATTTCTTCTCATAATTCAACCTGCTGAAGTGGGGGACAGAAATTGTGCAAGTGGCAAGATGATCTGCGTAAAGATTTGTTACAGAAGCGGCATCGAGTTGCAGACCGAATTTCCCAAGATGGTTTCAAATTTTCACCTGGAGCGACATTGTTTTGAAATCTATGCCTGAGGAATCTGCAATGTTTTTATTTTTCAAAGAGCTTTGCTTTCAGATTTCGCTGACTGAAAACTAAACTAACTCTTCTTGATGGCTACTAATGCCTTGATGTTATAACGAAAAACACATGAACTACATGAAACCAAATAATGTCTAATGAAGTAGATAAGATTATTATAATAACCTTTAGCGTCGGACCAGCTAAGCTTAAAAAGTGACTTTTTCTAAAACTATGTACATGATCAGAAGGAGAAGAAAGTTGCATTATTTCAATGTTTTTATTGTTATTGAAGCTCGACAAATAAGAATTAGGAAATTTAATGCTGAAATTATTTCAATTAATAGAACCACAACGATCCTGGCTTGATTCTGATCAAGTATTTGAATCAATTTAGTAATTTAATTAGATTCGAAATGATTCTGAATTTAGTGTTAATCACAGACGAATGGCTAAGAATTTTCATCACTGAGAACCGACAACCTCATCATAAGGTGGGGGAGGTTCGCTGTTGATTTCAATGTTGCTTTCAACACATACACTGTCTCTCAACATGTTGCACTTTGCATCAACATTTTCGCGGCGGGCCTTGAAGACTGACGAACCCTGATCATCGTCCTGGTAGAAATCAAAATTGTTTGAGTCCGACGTCGATTCAATGACACGTTTTTGTTGCGAGTTTCCTGCGGCACTGTTGTTGCCGTCGTTGTCGTCGTTGTCGTCGTTGTTGTCGTTGTTGGAGATATTTGAGTCGTGAGTTGAACGTCTGCCTTCGTAGTGGAAAATCTCTTTGTATGACTCCGCGTCATCCATGGATGGAGCACTCGGAATCAGAGGAACCACCGACTTGAACATTCCTGATGGAAGATAGTGGCTATGGAAGGAAGCATCTTGAGCACCCGATGAGCGATGATGCCAGTGTTTTTCAGGGTCAAGTGGAAAACCATCGAATTGGGCTTTATTCGGTTTTGGAGAAAATGAAAGTCTTACAGCGCATTCGAGGTGACAAGCAGGATAATTTGATTGATTAATGTAATTAATTTTACTAAAACATGTATAATGACAATATAAGCAATTACGGGTGTTATTGCTGGCATTGCTAAAATTAGTTGGTCTTAACTTCGCTAACAGTATTACTGATATACCAAATATCATGCTGAATCCACAATTTAAGGGAATTTCTCTGAAACAGAAAACTGGAGAAAATAGAGACTCAAATATGCTGTTGATTGTTTGCAATTCTTCTCAAGTATGAAACTTTTAAATCCAGAAGAAAGCTTGGCATCTCAATTGTTTCCCTCGATGGGAATTCCTCTCCACTTGAACTACAAGCGATCGTTTTACATCAGTTGGATTGCCAACCAACAATCAAACTTTCCTCTGCTCTTCAGAAAGCTGCTGTTGTGGACGTTCTAGTCACTCAGTCTCAGCACTTGCGAGTTTGTCTAAGTCTGCCTGCCTCTGTTCTCAATAATATTTACACGAAACAGATGGATGCACTCGGAATTTGCGCGTGAAGTGGCAGCTAATTTAAATGATAACTGATAATTTGTGGAAATATTTGAACGGAAGGATCTCGTCGGTTTCCATTGTAATCATTCCACGTTGATTGTCAATCAAAATCGCCTCAATTTGCTTTAATTAGATTGCAACTTCCTCGGTTGGCATGTTGTTACCTCAGCAAGCCCCTTATCCATTCAGATAAACTCATTTACCACGTTGAATTAAATTAATTAGTTAATCCTTCAGAAAGTACATCCTTACAAACAATAATTATTTGTTAAACAGCATTAATTTGTTTGTTAATAACATTAATCGCAATTATAATATAATTTTATATAATTATATATTTAATTTTATTATATTTTTAATTATAATTACAATTAAGCAATTAAGTAACTTTAAGTTAATTTGAAACATTAAGTTTTAAAACATTCAAATCCTAAGCAGAATAATTTATTTGCCAAACATCCCCTTATTTACAGGGTAAGACAGACGGACGCACCTGACTTGTGGTCAGACGAGTTCTTTTTCTTATTGGCCATTGTTTTTCTAAGGCAGCCAATGAGAAGAAGGGTGAGAAGGGATATCACTGCGAACAGGATCAACGATATTGTCCACACCCTGACCGACACCAAAGTTGAGTTTGCTCTGAAAAAGGATCGACTTATGAATATTAACAATTACGGATCACAAGAAAGGTTAAAAACACAACTTCTCTAAACAAAGAAAAATAAAAATTTCATGCTCTGACACAATGCTCTGTATTTTTCCCACGTCATTGCTAGGGAGTGATTTCAGAATTCTGAGATCGGGTGGGTGGTTAGGAAAATTGTGGGCAATCACGACCCACGGTGGGGAACTTTAAACAATTCGAGAAGAAACGTTTAATTGGTTGACTGTTATTCTTTTTCGAGAAAATAACATGAAAGAAGATTGGCCTTTACATCATCGAAGAGGTGCTGAGAGCTGTGTTGCTTAATATAAACAGGTTTTCTGAAGTTTCGAGGTCTCGTATTTTTTTAATTTTTATTTTTTTCCACAAAACTTCCAAATTAAAGTGAAGCTGCTTTCTAGAAGAACAAACTTTCTTTTAAATTTTGAGACGGAGAAGTTATACTGACTGGATAAAAGGCTGGAGAAAAGACTACTTTTGAGCGAAAACTTTGCATTTGGTTGTCCTTTATTTGTTTGTTGTTTCAAATGGTTTCATTGGTTGTTTTTTTGGGAATTTTAGGAAATGGTCGACGGGTAGAAATAAAAAAATTGAGCAAAAAATTACCTGACTTATTGATGTTATTAAGGATACTGCCAGCAATGGTTTCTGATGTCTGAGCGGGAAGCTGGTTAACTCGAGCTCATGTTTAAAGATGAAAAATTGCATATTTAAACATTCTGACTGGTCGCGAATTTGATTATATCTACAAGCCTCTTGGTCTTGGTATTTTTCACGTGTTCTGTGTACTAACTTATTGATTAATGTGTCTTCACTATCACGATAATCGTAGGTAGCGATGGTGGATTTTTAAAATGTAAATGGGGACTTCAAAACAATCGATCATTTTGATGAAAGAATAAAACAAAAACACTCTGCAGTTATATCATCGGAGAAGTGATAAGAGGTTCCTGCACGTTTTCGTGGATGAACTTGCAAACTGATTCAATTCATTTGAATTCAATTCGAGCCAATCGACTTCTTTCGTCATTTCCTCAATCTGAGATAACACCACTTCCCTTACAAAGATAAAGAATCAATCGAACACTTCTTTGATGTAGCATTAACGTCGAATTGAAATAAAGACCGTTTTAAATGTATATTTTGTTTACTGAATGAAGGAATGAATGAATCGGTTGAAATTAAATTTTAGCTTGAAGATTTATTTCGACTTTTTTATGTCATCATGGGACTTAATCCACTTAATGCAGGGTCCTGATCTTGCTTATCAACGTGGATGATCAATTTGTTACGGAACGAATCCTTCTATATTTTAATGGACCGATGATTCAATAATATCCTTCAAGATCTTCTGTTCGTTTGAAAAAAACTCTCAAAATTGTTAATGCCTTCATCACATGATGCAATCATTTGGATGAAAATATTGACACAAAATGCATAAGATGGGCCGTCGTGGATTAATGAACACTGAAGTTACGATGACCTGTGCCCATCGAAGCTCCCTATTTGCATTATTTCATTAATTATTTCATTGTCATTTGAGTTCGTTTAGTGCAACAGAATATGTTTGCAAAGTAAAATGACAATGGTATCCCCGGGACAGTCTAAAGTAATAAATGAGACGCAACTCTCTGCTTGCGATATACTTAACATATAAATTGCAATTCATCAGTGTATTACCATTGCATATCGAAATCGCAAACTCCCACCAGACCGCCGGCGAAACTTGCAAAACAAAGAATCGAGAAAGCACAAGTACGAGTGTTGTGTTTCACGTTTCATTGTAGTTTCAACGTGGAAAGATGGAAAGTGGAGCGAAACTCACGGAGGAACAGCATCTCTCTCCTCATCGCATCTGAATGTGTTCCAAGACTGGAAGTAGCGGCAGCAGAGAATCCTCTCAGCCGATCCAGCCACAACGGAGGACGATGTCGTTGTGAGACTTGTCTGAGTTGAACAACAACAAAAAGCCACGGAGGGAGAATAGTCGTGAACCGAGCAGACGTGTGTGAAGGTGCTGTAGCGTTTCGCGAGGCAGATGCCCGCATTTGGATGACGATGTGAGTCGCTCGAAAACCCGCCTAAGGAAAAAACGAAAACAAAACAAAAACAAATAACCAATAACAGCAACAACAAGAATAAGAATAACAATACCAATATCACTAATAACTTATTGCATCGCGATTGCAACAAAGTCGATTGTTTCGAAAGAAAATAACTACAAGTCAATTCGAAATGCATGCCATGCTGATGGATAGAAGAATTGAAGGATGAACGCATTCCATCTCTCTACGAGTGGATGGATCAATGATGGATCAGATTCTGATCACAGCACAATCCAATCCTAGGAAGGTGTTTATTCCGACCGATATTGGAGGAAATGTCAGAAGCAAAATGGAGAGTGTTGAAAAGTTGTCTTTTTGATGATCCAAATAAAGATAAAGATGAATGTTATTGAGTGTCTGAACGATAAAATGGTTGATTGATTGGGTTATGGCTGTGTGAATCATTAAACATTTAAAAAAAAAGTAAAAATCATGAAATGAAGAAGTGCAATAATATTACAGCAAGCAATATTACAGATCATTTAGAAAAAATAATGGTTTCAACACAATTGTTCCTTACGAGAAATTCTAAAAATGGATTAAAATTGGCAGACATAATAATTTATCTAATCGAAAAGCCAACGAAGCGTCTGCTAACTATTTCAGTTTTCTGAATAACTGGCAGTTCATTTGAAAATAACTGAGTGCATTATTTCTGACAGCTTTTTAAGCGATTTGGATGACTGCACAAATTGAATTACAAATTAAATTTTCCACTAACCTTCGGCTAGTGTTCTGCATATCCTGGACTGATCCTCCTTACAAATCGCACCTGAGTTAAAATATTTTTCTAAAAATAATGTTCAGCACAACATGTAATAACACCTAAACACCAAGTTCTGTTTTGCGATGTCTAAAACACAAGTTATTCGACTAACTTTACGGGCGAAATTTTAAAACTTGTGAGTTTTATATGTAATAAAATTATTTGTTAAAATAATAACATATTACATAATATTTCTTCATGCTGAATCCAAATAAAAAGCGATATAGAAAGAAGTGGTTTTCCAAATGTTTGATCTTAAAATTACCTGTTTTGAGGGTCTTCTCAATCAACAGGATCCCCACCAGTGATCCCAACTTGAACGAAAGGACCATAACAAGTTGTTATTAACAACCGATGAGAATAATCTTTAGACTTCCACGAAATATTTTCCCAGAAGTTTGTAAGCACAAACATGCAATCATAGCGCATAAACTAATTAAATTATTTGTTGAGTAAATGTTTGCTAAATTCAACAATTTAAATCCTCTTTGCAATTTTACTTGAGCAGAATAGTAAAATTGTGGAGTTACTTGTCAGCACTTGAGCTTTTATAACTACGTACACAATGCACTGTAGGCACTCGCTCAATGAACTTTTACAGGATTGTTTATTTAGTATACTTGTGCTCATTTATGCTTATCAGCTTTTTTGACTTTCCTTGCTTGTAAATTATAGAAATTGTTCGCGCACCTCACAAACTCAATTCTTGGGGCACAATCTCAATTTATCTTTGGACAGAGAAATTCCCGCAGATGATCAGACCCCACTTAGAAGAACATCATAAAGTCATCTCGCTTTCTTGTTTCTATCTATAAGTCAAGCCTAACTATTTCATCTTCTATGTAGCAAAACCAGAGTCGAATTTAAGGAGTCCGTTGAGGGCCGTGATTTCTAAAAAATAAATAAAAAGCATTTTACTTAAATTGTTTATATTTTATTTTAATAATTTACTACTTTGGAAGACAATTTTAATAGCTTTGCTCCCTAAATCCGCCATTGGTTCCAGTGCGCGACCAACCAGTCAAAGTGTTTTAGATCCGCCCCTGAGCAAAACCATTCTAATAGCCCTTCTCTACTCTCCAGCTCGTCCAGAGGGATTTGATTAATTTGTCTTCTTTTAAGATTCGTGAGAATTAACCTAAAAAGCCTAATGCAAACATTAAAGAGAAAAAACTAAAATATTTGAATTAGGTTCTCAGGATAAACAAAGAGTTAGTTTTGACTTAGGCTCGAATAAAACGAAATCTTTTTATAGACGTCACAAAGATCTTGAATGCACTTGTATTGCCATTTGATTGTCTATTTTTCTGTGGACTGATTTATTCTGGAAATGTTTGGGCTATTGATATTCACTATGAGTTTCTGATTCGGAAGTTGACATTGTTGCTGCTACTGCAGGATCGCACGTCCAACATAATCACAGGAATTTTTTTCTTCTGGATGGTTTTGGAACATGTAGCCATTCACTAATTTTTTTTGTGACTTCAAAAAGTACAATCAATTGATCATATTTTCATTGCTTAACACGTCCATTAGGGGAGTTCAGCACTTGATCCATTTTTGCTTGAACGACTTGAATGGATAAGGGACACTTTAGGAAAATTAATTTCTGTTGCCAAAAAGTTGTCGTTTCTTTTGCTATTTCTTACAAGCATTCTCTCCTCATCACCCAATTTAACTTTCAAGAATTTAATACTCACACAATCGCAAAATAGCCGTAATTTTTAAAAATAATTTTTAAATAATTGAAGAAAGCAAAGGTTAATTTAGTCATTTATTGAAGTTAAAGGGTTCATTCATTTTTGTTAATGAACTATAACTAGTTGCTTAAGAAATGGTTCACCATTTAAACGTAATAATTAAATATCATTTCAGCCAATTGTCGAGTCGAAAAAACCAGAATTCCAAGGTTTCTCTAAGTAGGCGATGATTGATGGTGGAATTCTTTATTGATAATTACTTTTTATTTGAAGATCCAGACAATAAACTGTTTGATAGAATAGAGAACCTTGCCGCCACTTACTATTGCAGTGTTTTGGCTGCCTATGGTCTTCTTTATATCGCAGAGTTTGTAAATCAATGTATTTTTAAAATAAGTTTTTATGTTATAATCATGCTTCATTTTTTTAAATTACTAGAAAAATTTGGAAGAATTAATTTTCAGAAATGCGGGGCTTATTATCGGCAGTTGTGGAAGAAAGCATTTGTCTTAAACCAGACTTTGTACCAAGAGTTCATCTTTGAAATACTTCAATAAAATCAAATTTGTCTTGATCCAACCGAATTCGCTTAAAATACTCTCTACATATTTAAGTAAAAAATTGCTGAAAATCAAGAATTCAACCGATAAATGAAGAGGAAAATCAATCAATGCACAAGGAAGTGGTTGGTGTTGCCGCCATCAATATCGTCGATCGCTCTCTACAGTAGGAGCGCACGATTGAGGCTGCCGCTCAGGTCCATTGTTGAAGAATACAAAATCAGCAAAATCAGAAGACAATGGTCGCTCAACAACTCAAAAGACAACAGAGTCCGCGAAGTTCTGCCGTAACTTCGTTCTGGACGGAAATTCAGATCGCAAGAGGAGATCAAGAAGTCACAGGCAATTTTGGCTTTTGATGAAATAAAAGGGCCCATTCAGGTTGACCGTCATGGAGTCGGATGAAACCACTTTGGGATATGGTCCACAGCAAGTGCACCAGCCAAAGCAGCCATGATAATTCAAGAGAGAAGGAGACAGATGGAAACGGAAAGAATTGCTCTGGCAGTTCAACAAAGACAGCAAGGCAAATGGACAACATGGGATGAGGTCCTCCAAAGATCCGTCACATGGAAAGACATTTGGCGAATGTCTCCCCTCCGTTTGGCACTCAAATCGACCAAATCGATTTATGATGTACTCCCTTCTCGGACCAATTTGCAGAAGTTGGGGATAGTCCAAGACGCCAGCATCAAACTTTGCGGATGTTCCCAGTCACTCCGGCACGTGCTCTATTCGTGCACGTACACCCTTACCCATGGGCGCTACACATGGCGACAAAATAAAGTCTTGCAGGTAGTGCTCGAGGCGGCAAAGACGGCATGCTCCCAGGCAAATGCCCGTGAAACTGCGCCAACTAAGAAATACTTCATAACACCGCAAGGAAAAGAACGAGAACCAAAGAAGGGACTTACTTTCCAAAGCCAAAGATTGGGAAGTCAGAAAAGACCTGCAAGGAGAAAGACACTGCCACAAGGTGCTGCAAGAGAGAGGCAAGCGGCTCAGATTTAGTGTTGAAATATGTAACCATTACGCTATAAAATTGTTCAATTTTAAATTTCGGTGTTTACATTAAAAATCGCGGTAAACATTTAATTGTAATGTATTAAATTATTTTAATTTAATTATCAAATACTTCTATTTATTACAAATCTTTTAAGATATTACAAGCATTTGTATTTTTAACGGTTATATTTTTAATCTGATATTGTTTCTTGAATTTTTGATTTAGGCAATTAAAGCAGGTTAAAGCGGATTTCACACCCGTATTTTGCAGGCCTGTGTAGTTAATTTATAAGGGCCATATGCGTTTCATTAGAATTTTAAGTCGAAGTACGTGAAATCTTGCTACAGAATTATAGATAATGCTATTATCTTATGAATAATTATAATCCTGGTACAATGAGAAAAACAAAGATGTACCACCAGCTTTACGTGAAATCAAAGGTCGCTCGGTACATTCTTCCAAGTTTCTGCATCATGAAGGACTGACAATGGTCTCATACATTCTGAAGAAAAACATAAACGTTACTCTTCTGTCTTCTCAGTATCAAGGTGCAGCAATTGAAGGAAAAGAGCATGATTTCAAGCCAGGAATGATCTTAGATTATAATAAAATAGTGCAGTGGATATGCTGGATAAACTTGTGCGTGAGTACAGGTGCCTGCGAACGAGTAGTTTAGTTTTGTTAACTAACTTTCGTTGATTCACAACATTAAATGTTTCAGGCTACACTTGTATACCCCCTCACCTAAAACTGGAAGTTGCATCACGTCAGGCACCGAAGGGTTAGGCAACTTTTCGCGCTTTGCGAAACTAAAATAACAGCGCTTGCAAGCACTACTACGTAACAGTCCAAGCCACTTTCTAAGACATGGTAATAAATCGCTCTACCAGCCAAATACTTCAATCCCCTAACTCGACAACTTCAACTTTGTGTTGAAAAACAAAGCTCCAGCTCATAGACAACCCAGTAAATCATACTTTCACAAGTAACAAATCAGACCAGCCACTCCAATCATCAAAACCATTAATATAAATCAAATATTGAGCACATCTATTTGTGTCACCCACAATAAAAGACACAAAAAATATGATTGAAATTTTATTTATGGAACAGTCCTCATGGTTATGAAATTTATTTCCTTGACTTCAGGTAATCATTGAGGACATCCAAGGCTGGACTTTCCTTACCAAAATCCTGTAAAGAAATAAAAAAAAGCATTATAAGATATTATATTTTTGCACTACCATGTCATCTGAATCAGACGAACGAGACTAAGCCAATCCTCATTTTATTCAGAAGAGGGAGCATGGATTGTCATCATCTTCAGTAAATTTAGACGAGATGTCACAATTAATATTAAATAATCTATTGAATCAGACGAACGAGACTAAGCCAATCCTCATTTTATTTCAGAAGAGGGAGCATGTTTTGTCATCATCTCCAAGTTTACTACATCATTCTATGAACAATTGACTCAGACGAACGAGACTAAGCTAATCCTCATCTTATTTCAGAAGAGGGAGCATGGTTTGTCATCACTGTCAAACTCAAAAATCAACTCACCTTGATGACTACACAGCTGCATTTCACAACCTTCCTTGGTTTGCCATCCTTGTCAATTTTGCAAAGACCAGCCCACTCACCCAATTTCTTTTTGTCATCAACCTATAAAATAATTTCATAATTTAAAGAAAGGCCATTTTGAAATTATCTTTAACAATAACTAGAAGCCAATGCAAACCTTGATCAAGTTGATTCCGTGTTCAGCACACAAAGCTTCGACCAGTCTTATGTAGTTGGCTTCATTGCAGTCGTTGGCCAAAATGCAGAGAAGAGACTGCCTGCTGTCAAGAGCCTTGGCGCATTCGCGGGCACCTCTGGCAACACCGTTGTGAATGAGAGCAGTCTTCAAAACCTCCTGAATTGCCGTGTTCAGGTCCATGTTTCCAGATGCTCCTCCAGCTGGAGCTTGGGCAACAGGACTATCTTCACTGAAAGTGGTTGTTTGAGAGTTTGTTGTGAGACTAATGAGCACGAGGAACATAAAATGAGAAAAAATCCACTTACCACTCAGCATCCGACATGGTTACAAATTTTCAACCTGCGATTATAATTATTTGATTCTTGTTATCCAAAATTCAATGGATATCTAAAATTACTACTACCGCAAACAACGACAAACCCACCTTCGCGACAACACGATGAAAAAGAAGGATGTATCGGAAGTATACAGCTTGGAGCAAGTCTCACAATATTTTTAAAAATGTTTTAACAACAAAAATATAAAAAAAATAATATTACAATTTAGAAATAATATTTTACGATTTAATTTAAGTAACATTAAATACTAAATGTTAATCATTATTCAAATTATAAGTTTAAGGATTGATTAATCTAATCACAAAATTAATAATTTGTTGCACAAACGTTAGTTCTAAAGTAATAATTTTTTACTATCATTAGTTACCAGGCCGAAAGAAATTGCAAGTTAAAATACAAAAACAGTATAATGTCAGTATAATTTAATTTTTTGTAAACATTCTCTTAAAAAATTAAATGAAGTCATGTAAATCTGAGAAGTTCACATGCAGGAATGAACTGTGTTTTAGGCGATGTCTGTGAAGTGACTAGATTTAGTTTGACTCCGGGAGACTGTCGCTTGCGATGTGCTGCCAGGGGAGGATTATCTTTGTTTAAATCGTACACATAGTTTTTAAAAAATAGTGAGCTATAAGTGCTTTGGCCGACAGAGAGGTTAATTTTAAATCTCTCCTGGGAAATAATGAGTTTCGGTCAAAAAAGTTTGGGAATAAACTCTCTTGTTTCCTTGGAACAAGAGGGAATCCTTGGTGCTTTGGAACACGGTTGCATTATGACAAGATTTAAGCGTAAAACTGAAGATAAAAAACACTTCAGAATTAAACTAGAAACCAGAGAAATTATTTGGAACAGATCTAATGGATGTAGGACTGAAGGAGCTGGTTAGTCTAATTTTAGAAGATAATTAGTTATGTCTTAGTTTTGCTCTGATGTCAACCAATTGATGTACAATTAAACAAAATCAATTCCAAAACATCATTATAACCATCAAATTTTTGGATCCAAGCTTATATAGTGTATTTTGTTTCATTTTTTCTACTGGATGAAAGGCACTTTTCCAATATTGATAGCATTGTTGAAGATTCTTGGAGATCAATTTTCTTTCAATAAACCATTTATTCAGAAATAACATTTAACATTCTAGACTTTGATGCTTTCATTTGAAAAATCATATTTCTTTATGACCAATATATTTGTTTTTTGCAACCTAATTGCACTTGAAAATTTATTTCATGTGTAAATTCATTATATTAAAGACAGATTAAAATAAAGATACCAAGCTAGTAATAACACTGCTAATTTAAATGATTTGTTTTTGTAGTTGACTTGAGAGAAGTCAGAGAAATTAGGAAAGGGAAATTGTCTAGGGACTTTGAGGGACGTGGAGAGGAATTCATGAAACTTGATTTCAACCTGTGTCTGGTGATCTTTTATGGAAATAAATTTGTTCTCAAAACACTCTCTCTTTACAGTTGGTATTCCTTTATTACAATTAGTAAAATTAGTTTAAATTTAATTATATAACAAATGTCATTGGAATTGCCCTTTTTTTAGGTCAAACTGAATGAGTTTTATGGTGACAGAATTTATGATGTAACTATTTAGATTTAGTTAAGATTTTAATCTTTGAATTTTGTTTTGACATTTGGGTTGATTGTATTGTTTTTTGGAGGGGCCTGCCTGTGCCACATTAATAATAACAATAATAAAAAGATAATAGTTATTGGCTGTTGGCCTGAATTCCAAATTTGTGAGATTTATCATTTAATGATAAAATCATTTATATTTTTAAAGATATCAAATTTTCAGTAAGATTTATGAACTGTAATATTGCTTTCTTGTCTTGTTTAAAATGAATATTATAATTACTTTGTTGCAATAGTTTTTTTTATCATTTTAGCCCAATAAATAATTTCAAATAATATCTTGGATAAATAATTTATTCACTGGATCTTTTTGTTTGCCCTCATAGTAGTCAAATACAGAGTAGATTGTGACCACATTTCTTTTGCCTATTATTTTTAGTGATTTGAATAAATAATGCACCTAGAATCAATTCTAAATTGTTACGGGGTCTAAATTTGGAGTTTTTACCTTGATTTGATTGCGGTTGTAATGCAACTGAAAGATGGCAGCTTAGGAAGGTGTTGTTGATTATGATGTTTATGAAAATGTAATAGTTAAATCAATTATTATTTTAGAATTGCTTGAATTGTCATCATGATTGTCTAACTAGATTTATTTTCTTATTATATTTATTACAAATTATATAAGTACAATAATTATGATCCATGCAATCCCTTTGCTTTGACCCTTCATTGCAAGCAATGTGGTTATTCATTAGATATCAACCAGTGAATGAGTTTTTGTAGTTTGCACTTGTACTCAGAAGGTGCTCATCTGGGCACTCATCCATGGGCTTTGTTTGCCCCTTTCTGTTTGCTTTTCCTGTCCTGGTGCCAATTCCAGGTCCAAGACCATCCACAAGTGGAAAACTCCATGGACTCCTGTTCTTTTGTGATGGTTCAAGCTATTGCAATCATAATTAAACCAAACACTTGTTTGTTTGGGTCTATTTGCCTTTAGGTGCACCATAACCTGTTGCATGCATGCAATGCATTATCTATCAAATGTTGCATTCTCATCTTGTATGAACTTTTGCATATTTATCTTTCCCTAAGGCACAACCTCATTATTATGTATTACGTTTGAATCTAATCTACTGATTCTAATACTATTGATTCCCAACATTTTTAGATGTTGCTAAACCATTTCATATTTAGAATTATGCCCTCTCAATTGAGCTATCTATTGCACCAGTGTATTCCATTAATTTGTCATTTGTGATTATCATGGAATCCATTTATGTATTGTTTGTTTCATTTATTATTTCTTTGACATTTGGCCTTTTTACCCATTGATGAGTATTGATTGCATAATATCATATCATATTTTTTTTATCCGATTAATTTTTTCAAAACATATTTCCTAATTGAATACTTGAATGATTTTGCCGAGCAAATAGGATTCGAGCTCCTCTATTTATGCGAATTAAGATTTGCTGAGCAACGAATCATCTAATTTCTACTAATTGGTTTTAGAAAAATGTCCACTGGGTGCTGCAGATTTGATTTAATTCAGTTATTTTATATATCGAAGAAAATGTTTTCTCACAAATGTATTGGCACCGTGCACTTATTCTCCAGCCTCCATAGGAAGCTGGTTGCACCAAGAATAGTGAGATTGAAAAGGAGAGGGAGAGGTTCAGGCTTTATTGAATTTCACTTTTGTGTTCTGTTACACCTTCATGTTTGATAGATGGAGGAGGCTGACTTTGATCTCATCCATCTTGGCCTTTGGCTTGGGGCCATACATAATTTCATTTGTTAAAAACAGCATTTAATTGATATTAATGATATGCATTGATAATATTGACATCATGTGTCATAACTACATAGAATTATTATTGAAATGTTGAGGTTGTTTATGCCTGTTAATACATTATAGATGTTAGCACTTGTTCTTAATTTTTTATTTTGACTCCCATAACTCAAGTTCAAACATTTCTGATTGGCTATTTTTTTTATTGTTATTGCGGATGTAAATACTAACAATAATAAGTAATTAAATGTTTAATGAGATATTTATGCACATTTTGTTTTATGATATTGATCAATTTTTACCAGAAGTATTAGTTCAAAAATACATTTTGGCCAGGGTTTCTGCATATTAGCTGGATGTTGAGGAACTTCTACTTAGTAATTATTATTTCTGCATCTCTAATTATGAAGGGTCTGATTGGTTTACATATTCTCTATCAAGTAATATCTGACTCCTACTTAACCTAGATTTGTGAACAAGGAGCATTTCCACTAGAGTAGTTTGAAGACTGTAACTTAAGGATTAATTAAAAATAATCTGGATCTTTGACCTGGAGCCATAACAAAGATAAAGAAATAAACAAGCATTTATTGATAAGCTGTTTGATCCAGCATGACTCAAATCCAAATTGTTAATGATTTAAATTAAGTAAATATATATATTTTTATTCTTTTTTATTCTCTCGATATTCAGTACCCTTAGCCCCAGATTATGAGAAGTGGATGAAGTGTCTTCCTCGACTCATCCATGATACTAAAAATTCCAGCACCCCGCTACAAATAGAGAGGTTTGACTTTATTTTTTATGGATTTGTTTTTATGTTCCATAAATTTTGAGAATTTATTTGCAAAGGCTTCTTTCTAAGAAGTTAAAATTAATCAAAAAGAGTAACTTCCACAAAATGTTTCTATTGTTGATTTTTAAATGTTTCATCAAAATGTTTAAGAAAATGTTTGGTGATGCTCACAATTCACAAAGCACTAGTTTTCAGTTTGTCTACGGAAAGTCTTGATGTTCAAAGCACTAGTGATTGCATGATTTGTGTTTTTGCATCTAAAATTTAATTGTTATAACTTTTCTTGAGAAAGAACTTTGTTTGAGCTAGTTTGTATTCTTTCTTGTAAGCCAGTTCTAGACTTTTTGGATTCTTTTTGTGAGCTTAGAACATTTAGAACATGTCTCTAAGACAATGATTGTATTTATCGGATATTATTTACTGACTTATAAGTATTTAACGTTCTGCAATTGGATTGGAATGATGTCAGCCAACATGCTAAGATGAAATAAATGTTGTGACATAACATTGCAGCATCTATAGTCTTTATAGTCTTTATTTTTATCTTTTAAGTATTTCCTCTATGTACAATTTTGGACTTTAATCTCTTCCTGGAATTGGATGAAGTGTTTTGCATTTATTTATTGCCTGACACTGAGTGGGTGTTTGAAATTCAATTTGAATTTGGTGACTGGCTTCGGAAGCTAATCACTACGGAATAAATGCGTGCTTGTGATTAGTAAATGTTAAGCTCTTACTCTTGCTGTAAGCAACAACGATAATGAAGACGTATTAATGTATTTCATTCATAAAAACAAAAACGGAATCTGTAACGGAACAAATAACAAGCATCAATCCATTTCGGTGCCTGGATCAGTATTTTGAAAACATGACAGCTAATATTCTTTGCAAAAACAACTAAATAAACATGACAAATTAATCATGGGTCCAACACGTGACAGTTATATATACTGGTTTTTTGCTTTTTTTGCTTCAATTTTTCAGAAATACACAAAAACTCTAGGAGTGCCAATTCTGAATCTTGGAATATATGTTCTTTATAAAGTTCTGAATATATGAATTAATAAATTGACAGATAATTGTTGTATGAACACGAGCCTCTAACGCTTAAGCCTCGTTCAAAGGTTTTAATTGACAATGTTTAAAAAAAGCTATTTTATCCATAGGTATTACTGAAGAAATATTCCATATTATGACTTATTAATTAGTCATGTCACAAAGCTTAAGTGGTTGATGTAAAAGCTGACGTTCATTGTACCTTTTAAAAATGTAATCACCCACCTTGTGTTGGTGATTGCATGGTCGGCAAGGATCATCAGATAATGCATGTGATGGCAGGCTGTCCATATAATTGACCCTGGGTGGGCGTTATCTATTGGAAAAGCAGTAAACAAAAAAAAACCCAGTGGGCATTTGATGGAGATGAACCAAATTCAGGACGGTTGTAATTTGGGAGTGGATGGAGTTGTCTTCTGGAGGAATATACAGTGCAGAGAGATGTTCAACCAAGCTCCTGCCTTATTGGGAATAGGAGTACTTAGAAAAGTGGCAAATTCATATCATCATCATCATCATCATCATCATCATCATCATCATCATCATCATCATCATCAATATTATTATTGTTGTTTTTATGTTTAATATCTTTCGCATTTAGCCCGCTTCATGATTATCATTTAACATCATGATTTATCTTGAGTTGTTCATGTATGAGAAAGGAGGAAAGATTATCTTGGCCTCAGAATTATGTAATTTGGATTCTCATTTACGGTTGAAACATGTCCAGATGTCCAGTAGACATTCAACAATTTCTTCCAATTTGGACAAAGTTTTGTGGACTTCTAAGTTGTTGTTTGTATTGAACAGCCCTGAAATCTGCGCAGAATTTTATTCAAGAACCTGATCCATTTTAATCTCCTTCAGATTAATTTTTTAATGAAATCAAACCCTCAATGTTTTTATGCATGACAATTTCAAGCTAGTTGTCCTCAAACAATAAAATTTAAATCCATTTTAATAGGAACTTTTCAATGCTTGTATTTACCATTATTCTATTTTAAATAAAAGCACTGATATTTTTTGGCAATTTCACATTACTTGGTTTTTCTTTGTTGTGATTTAAGAATAAATCATATTAAAAATCAGCTTATTAAATAAATAAGCAGCATAATTTGTTATTATAACCTCTAACACATTGCATCTTGCATTTTTGATTTGTACATTGAAAATGATGCAGGAAGAAACTATTGGGTGGTTTTATTATTAGAGCATAGGAAAAACCAATTTGGCACTTCTTCGATTCTTGTTTATCTCACCATCTGAATGCAATTAATAACTGGCCAGTTTATTTTTATTTATTATTATTATTATTATTATTATTATTATTGCATGCATTCTGTCTTCAAGCAATGAATTGTATAGTAATCTCGTAGTCACGTATTTCGAGGCTAAGTTTACAAAAGCCATTATGCTATGGCATCTAGTGCTAGGCTGCTTCCTCATGTTTAATTACCAGCATGACATTAAGATAATATTGTCCTTTTTTTAGCATTAAATTTTACTAAACACCTAAATATGCATTACTTTTGTTCATTTTTACTTAGTAATTAGTTTACTTTATTATCAAATAATAGATGGCTCAGAAAAGAATATTACAAGATGGAGAGAAATGATTCGTTAGTGAATTAATTGTTAATTGTGGAATTGTTATTTCAATTATTTCTGAATTTATGAGCCTATAAAATAAATGTGTATTTGCAGTGTGCTTAAATATATAGGTGAAATTATTGAATACCAATTACAGCATTTGCATGAGAGATTTGAAGTTGTGGCTGATGCAGATAAACTTGAAATTGTCCAACAGTAAAATAAAAGACCTGTACCAAGTAATTATACTTCACTTAAAGATTTTTTGTTGTGAATGTTACTTGTTAATCTTGTTTTGGAGATGATGTGCTTATGTATTTCTATTTTGTGAGTCAATAATTTTAAGAACACAATATATTTGATCAACACAGGACTGTAAATAATAATACCATGCAATGTTAGGCTGGTATTTCTGACAACTTGCGTATTTAAATTGTTATGAGAACATTCAATTTAGCAAAGAATTATCTCTTCCATCTTAACAATAGGAGGTGGACCCAGAGTGGAAGGACCTGAACTTTGAGGGATTCAAAGCTTTTTATCAGAAACTCCTGCTTCTGGTGAGTAAAAATTGTCAGTTTGGATGAGCGAAACAGTTGATTCACTGGATGAGTTTGTGATTAGAAACTTAGATTAGGAGAACTGATGAGCTGACAGCTAGATTTGTAAAGCTTCTGATTTTTTCTGTCGGTTGTTCGCTCTTTGCCTCATAACGACGCGCGATTTGATTGTCTCGATGACTTCAGCAAGAGATGATGACTTCAGCAAGAGACGGTCTGTGTTCTGTTGTGCACCAGACGGGGTAAAAAATGTTTCAGGATCTGTCGGTTTTAGAAAATTTTGTTCGCAGAATGTTTTTGACCCGTTGATTGTTGAAGTGCAGTGTGATGATCTCATGGATTAAGTATCTGTGACTGACCAATTCGAGGAGCTATTTAATCGAAGCTTGAATTGATTTAATTTTTTTAATTTTTCTAACACTTACAAATTTACTTGAATTCATCTCTTTTCCACAAGAATATGCCAGATCTTCTTCACCAGTACATCCAGAGGAAGTAAGATTGTTTTGATACATTTAGCTGACCTTAAAAATTGCTTGATGGTCTGTAATTTAGCATTTATTGTGTAAATTAGCTTTGTTGTTTAGTATTTAAATTTCCTGTTTGTTTACAAGTATCCCTAATAACTCAAAATAACTTGTTCTCCTCATTCTTGTAATCATTACCATCATCATCATCGTCGTCGTCGTCGTCATCGTCATCGTCATCATCATCATCATTATCATCATCATCATCAACATGATTATTTCTTATGAATTGCATTTCAGAAGCATGATTAAGCTTGAGGATTTCAAAGACTTCATGATCTCAGAACAAAAGGCAAGTCTTTTTCATGGTCTCCGCACTTTCAACGATGTCGTTCCTACAAACTTGCATAACTCCTAAATTCCAAGGCATTTCTAACTGTCAATAAATCAATGTTCATTCTTTTGTAATTATTAACGACTTTGTTGTTAAGCAACCTTAGTGATAAGCCGTTCATCACAGGAGCAGATTTGTGTGGACCTGGAGGTGGCAAAGAAGATGATGACAGATTATCTGGACAACCCTTATGGACAGCCACAAAATCATTTCACCATCTCAGAGGTCTGTAACACCTGCATCTTGTTTATTGTAGTGATGATGATGATGATGATGATGATGATGATGCCATAGGTGATAGATGCATGCACATTCTTATGCCTGAAATACAAAAATGTCATCTTACCACAAGGTTCATTAATTTTGTTGTCGTTGCAGTTTTGCGACTACCTATTTTCCAAGAGCAATTGCATCTTCAACGAGATGCACTATGCAGTCATACAAGACATGGATCATCCTCTGACTCATTATTGGATAGCATCTTCTCATAACACGTTCGCATCCACTCACGTGATCGAAACCACTCAGTCATTATGCAGTCATTACATAATTGACTTCATGCCATGGATGCCCTCATAATGTAGAATCGATCGTTCAATACTGTGGTCTATTTACACTAATGTCTCCATTAGTATTTTTGTCGTTTCATCATCATTGTCGCTACCATCCACAACCACCACCATTCATCATCATCATCATCATCATCATCATCATCATCATCATCATCGCCATCATCATCGTCGACATCATTGTCATCATCCAGGTACCTCACTGGAGATCAGATAAAGAGTGAGTCGTCAACCGATGCTTATGCAAGAGTTCTCAGAATGGGCTGCAGATGCATAGAATGTATGTTTGAATTCCCTTCTGTTGTCACGATGTAATCATGTGATTGTACACATGTTGAAGTGGATAATGGTGATGACAGTTGTTTGTAATAATGAAGATGATGGTAGTGATGATGATATGATTGATGATGATAAAAAGGATGATCATGATGACGGCTGTGGCGATGATGACAGTGGTGATGATACGATTAATGATGATGACGGCTGTGGCGATGATGAGGTTCTTCCTGAAATTCAGTGGATTGTTGGGACGGTCCTGATGGCTACCCTCACATCTTCCATGGACACACCCTCACCACCAAGATCAGATTCATGGATGTCCTCAAGACCATCAAGGAACATGCTTGGGTCGCTTCAGAGTTTGTGAATTTTTTTTGCATTTATCTTATTTAATTACCTATTTAATAATGATTCATCACTTCTATTGCATTATTCTATTGTTATTGAGCTATTACAACATTGTGGTCCTTGTACATGGCCATTCCATTGTTCCTCTAGATTTCCACTGATACTGTCGATAGAGAACCACTGCACCATACCACAGCAGAGGAACATGGCCACGGCTTTCAAGGACATCTTCGGTGATGACCTCCTGACCGAATCTCTCTCTGCCAACTCCAATGTCATGCCCTCTCCGAACAAAATGAAGAGGAAGATCATAATCAAGGTATAATAAAAGAGATGAATGTTACATGGTGCTAGAGATAATGGCTTAGAAATGATTGACTTTAGCAACCACCATTGATAAGATAACGTGATGGTAATGTTAAAACTATAAATGTATAACTGTTATGTTATTCATTATCGTTATGATATTATGATTATGATTGCGATAATCTTTGGCCTATGAAGATTAAGAAGGTCTGTGCCGTTTATTATTAAGCTTAACTATTTTCCTCTGCAGCACAAAAAGCTGCCTGAGGGTGACACGTCCGGCATGGTCAAATCGGACGAAGGTGAGTTGGGAAATGCACGACATGGACATTAAATTAAGCTTTAGAACGTCACAATGTCAACACTTAATTTCAACACCAGCAGTTGTTGTCGTGCTTAGATCATTTCTCACTTTAAAAAGTAAACAATATTCATCGTGAGTGCATCGTGAGTGCATTGTGAATGCATTGTGAATGCATTGTGAGAACCAAAAACATTTTCTAGTCAGGGGAAGTCATTTCTTTTTTTTTCTCTTTTTGAGTTAATCAATCAAAATGATTCACAGGGTTTTTTGGTCACAACTTGGTTTTAGTCCTCATTTAGAAATTGAATGCAATGTAGGGTTTGTTTATTTAAAGTTAATGATTTCATTTTGCTTTTACAGTCAGCTTGACTGAAACTGTTTTGGCAAATTCGGTGAAGAATGGAATCCTGTACATGCAAGATCCCATTGACAATGTTATTATTATTTTTTAGATGTTTTTTTTTTATAATGTAACAAAAACAAAACATTTCTGTTTGAAATAACAAAGGAGTAGATATTTCAATTATGTGCTTATTTCCTCTTCAGAAATGGCAGCCTCATTTCTTCATGTTGACCCATACAAAACTGCATTACACCGAGCAGACGGAAAAGCCCGAGGACGAGACTCAGGAGGCAGACGACTGCAATGATGAAGATCTCAACCAACCGCTCTGTCCCAACTCGGTCAGTGCGGATGTTCACGATGCTCCTTATGATTCTCTCTCATAAAATGTCTTTTATTTTATTTCATCGTAACGACTGCTATTTTTTCCCATTACCACATTGCCTTCATCACCTCTATCACATTTTCTGCATCTTATTTTATTTCGACAGAAGCCGAAGAATGAAATGCATTTTTCTGAGAAGTGGTTCCACAGGAAACTGCCGGGAGGAAGACAAGAGGCAGAGAGACTCCTGAGGGAGTTTTCTGACCTCGGAGATGGAACATTCCTTGTAAGGGAAAGTGAAACCTTTGTTGGGGATTTCAGCCTTTCTTTCTGGTGAGTGTAGATTGTTGTTATTGTTATTATTTATTATTATTGTTATTATTATTATTATTATTATGTTATTATTATTGTTTATGATTATGTCTAATGCATATTAATAATGTGTATTAGTAAGCCATTTGATATTTGTTTGAATTGATTTTTTTCTCTCATATCAAATGTACCTTATAAATGTTAACAAAAGTTTGTTCCACCGATATTATACTTTTTATTTTATATTCAAGGCTAATGACTTTTCAGTGATCTTCTTCAATATATAAACAATATAATGTGCATTTGTCCAGTGTTTCTAAATTTAACACAGGAGGCAAGGTCAGTCAAATCACTGTCGAATCAGATCAAAGCACGAGAGAGGCAAGCTCATGTACTACCTGATCGAGCCGAAATTGTTTGACAGCCTCTACAACCTCATCAGCTATTATAGGCAGAATCCACTCAAGAGTTATAACTTCAATCAGATTCTCAACGAGCCAGTACCTCAGCCTGAATCCCACAGGGACAAGGAGTGAGCTCTAAGATTTTTTCTTGATGAGTATTAGCCCTAACTCTAATTGCATCGATTGACCACTGGCTGGTAATCTGTTCTAAACCCACCAATGATTAACATCATTGTCAGGTGGTACTATGAGAGGCTGAGCAGAGAAGACGCGGAGGACAAGTTGTCTCGAATCCACCAGGATGGAGTATTTTTAGTGAGGAGGAGGCTACCAAGCTCCAGGGATCCTGATCCCTCCCAATATGCCATCTCATTCAGGTATGTGCCTTGATATGCATGATGCCTCATTATTGATAGGGTCACTTAACAGTAGAATGATGTGATAAAGATGATATAATTCCGATTATGAAAAAGTGTCTGTTATATGTAATTATGTTATTAAGTGATAAAGGTGATGTAATTCTGATTGCAAAAAGTGTGTGATATGATATTATGTTATTAAGTGATAGAGATGATGTAATTATGTTATTAAGTAAGTATGCTATACCCCATAAGGGGTGACGGCAAGATCAAACACTGTCGGATCAAGCAGGAGGGTCGCCTCTTCATCATTGGCAATGCCACCTTCGAGACCCTGATTGATCTGGTGAACTACTACAAGAACCACCCTCTCTATAGAAACATGAAGCTCAAGTATGCTGCCACTGACAGGCTGCTCAGGGAACTGGGAACTGTTAGTTCTGATCCATTTCAGTTTTGTGATGTTAAATCAGACGAAATTGAGTCCAAAGATAATAAACTGATCATTTGAGTCAGTTAGGTTATTAATTTTCAGATAATATTGTTAAGAAAGACGTTTCCTTGAATAAAGTTAAGTATTGAGGTGATGATGCTTAGTAATAATGACGTTCGAATGGCAGGACAGAGATGAGGGCAGTATTTATTCCAGTGGACTCTACCAAATTCCAAATGACATTGAAGCTCAAGTGAGTCTTTAACTACTCAACTATTTTTTTTACGTTGTTGTTAGAGGTGGTGAAGGTGGTTCAAACATTTATTACTTATGACTGAAGATCTGAAATTACAGGCCAAAGTTCAGGCCCTTTATGACTACAGAGCCTCAAGAGATGATGAGCTGACCTTCTGTAAGCATGCCATCATTTCAAATGTCCAGAAGGAAGATGGGGGATGGTTAGTGATGATGATGATGATGGTGATGATTATGACGGTTGTTATCATCGCAGTATGGGTATCGCTGTGCAATTATCATTGATACTTTTTACAGCTAGCAATGCTCGATACCAAAACTTTTTTTAAACCTTGCCCCAGGATGAAATTAAGTTTCATAAACTGTGAGTTGAAATTGAAGTCACCCACCTTTTTCCTGTCCTTATTATGTTTTAATAAAAGAATGTTTGAAAGCAATGCATCCTGTAGCATGCAGTCTGGATATTTTGCAAGGAGAAAAAGCTACAAGTCTAGGATATCTAGGATATTTACTTATAACATAGGCATTTATTGTAAACTAACTGAATGTTTTGTTGGAAGACCATATAAATCCATACAAAGCTGGTGCTCAACTGACAGCCGTCGTCCAGTGTCATTTTACCTCATGTCGGCTCGGTCGTGAAGTCCAGAAAGTGCGGCATTTGACGACATCGAAGTCACGAACGGATGCCATGTCAAAAGATGAGATTAAAAATACACTGGGTAGTAAAAGTTCAGCTGATCAATCACTGACACTGATGGGATTTTTCAACAAATTTCTTTACTGCACTTTCCACAAAGAGAGAAAAATTGGATGTCATTGGTATGGAAGTTGTAATTGGTATGGAAGGGGCCGATGATATTTTGCTGATATTTCTTCAGAGTTGCCATCTCTTAACCAATATCCTTGCACACAAAAAAACGTATATATATATATATATATATATATATAAATAAAATTATTAAGCTATTATTATTAATAGTTATTATTATTTATTATAAATAAATAATATATATATATATATAAAACCCTCAAAACTGGATTGCCAGCTGCTCCGGCAGTGGAGAGATTACTCTCACTGGGTGGCGGAATTGTTTCACCACTTTGCTCAACTATGTCAAGCAAACATTTTGAAATGTTGCTAGTTTTGCATATAACAAAATGGTAAACATATAATCATACATTTGCATAAATGACATCATTTTTTCATATATTTTTTTTTGTTGTTGCTTTATAATAAAATTCTTTTCTTTTTTTTTGAATATTGTTTCAAAATATATAGGAAAAAGTATTGCCAGTATTTTGTAATGAATATTGGTATTGGTATTGGCAATACTTTTATAAGGTATTATTAACAATCCTGGATTATAGCGGTTAATTTGATGTGGTCTTATAATTGAATTAATGCACATCAGGTGGCGAGGCGATTATGGGGGAAAGAGAGCTGGATGGTTTCCAGCAAATTATGTGGAAGAGATGGAGCAGGAGAAAGATCCCAGCGACTTGATGCCTTTTGGAAGATTACAACAAGGCACCATCGACCTCATAGGGGTCACTGTAGGTGGGGTACGACTGACTAACGCCGAACATTCCGAGCTTAAAATTGAAAACTTGACTAAAATCGTCCTCCTCCCTCAGATCGCATGCCCCGGAAAACCGGGGACAAATTCGTATTCCGCATCATCAGCCCCAATCAGTCTCAAAATGCACGGGAGATTGGAGTGAATACCGAGGAGGAAATGCAGTCTTGGATGAGAGAAATCAGAGAGTGCAGTGGGAATGCAGAGAGGCAGGTAAGATGTTTGGCAGGTGCCAGTGTCTTGTTGCTGTTGTTGCTTTGAGCCTGGGGATTGTGGTTAGCATCGTCGTTAACTAATATTTGTAAAAGTGCTGATAATGATTAGTTATTAAATACTAGTCTGCCAATGAGTTGAGTCTTGGAGGTATTTGTTTTTATTTTTAGACCAGTCATGGTCGTTAGTGCAAGTAGAGTTGAAGGTTGTGTAAAACGTACCTTGTAGGTGTACGTATGTTGATTAAGTTAAGGCTAATGTCCATCATCATAATAATTATTGTTAGTGTCATGATATTATTATCATCATCACAACAAGATACAAGATATCCACATGATAGAGAGGAACATGAAAATTGCCAAAGAACTTTCAGACCTCATTGTCTACTGCCAGCCTGTCAAGTTCAGTGAGGAAAAGGGTTATTATCATCATCATCATCATTGTTATTATTGAGTCTTTTAAATGTTTCTCAACATTAAATTTTTATCTAGATAATAATCTTGAATGTAAATTACAGTTAATTACATGTAAATTAATGAGATTTTTTGTTAATCGTTGCGATTAATAAGTGATGTCTGGCAAAGTGAGCCACTGCGAGATGTTTTCCCTGCCCGAAACAAGAATATTCGATAGAGCCTCCCAGGCCAAGCAGAACATCTCGGACCTTGTGGCCACCAATCGGAAGTGTTTGACACGAATCTACCCCAAGGGTCAGAGAATAGACTCCTCCAACTACGACCCCACGCCCATGTGGAACTGCGGGTGCCATTTCATTGCCCTCAATTATCAGACTGGAGGTTCAAACTATTAATTGATTCGTTAAACTTCTTAACGATTATTTTGAAATGGGTCACTTTGTAACTGTGAGTCACAAATTAGAAGATTAGACCACTTATTTATTGCTTCTACTATTCAGTCCGGCTCTAGTTAAATAACAAGCTGCTTAGTAATTGTCAGAAAAAAAAGTCTCTCAGATGGAGTATGTAATTCAATTGTGATTTGTCCAATTAGATCGCTCGATGCAGCTCAACGAGGGGAGGTTTCTCATGAATGGACGATGTGGGTATGTGCTTCAGCCCGACTGCATGAGGGCAGATGGCTACAACCCTTACAATGCCAGCACTTTGAAACAGCTCAAGTCTGCCATCACCATTACCATCACGGTGGGGAAATTTCAAGTCGATACAAGTTTAATTTTTATGACCACCTGGTGCTCTGCATTGATTTATTTCTTTAAAACTCATGCATTTGTACATTCCTTATTTGCTTCATTGTCAAATTGTGTATTTCTGTCAAGGAATTTTTTACAATTTATTATTAATTATAAATTATAGTTGTTCATTCGAACTCGCAGATCCTGGCCGCTCGACATCTGGTCAAACCGAAGAGGGGTCTCTCATGTCCGTTTGTGGAAGTCGAAATTGTTGGCTGCGACTATGACTCTGGAAAGTACAAGACAAAACCAAAATGTAGTTGTATCAATTCTAATTTAATTGATACATAATACATTTAATTTAATTGAGTTAATGATAAGGATTCATTAACTCTGAAATACCACTGATGATGACGTCGGCGACTTTCGACGACGATGATGATGATGGTGATGATGATAAAGGTGATTGAGATGATAATGAAAGTGAGGATCTATTTGGTTGCAAATAATGTACACTTTTCTTTATTTTGAAAGCTGACAATGGCTTAAACCCTTCTTGGAATGGCGAAACATGCACTTTTGATGTCCTCAACCCCGATACCTGTCTGGTGAGGTTCCTGGTGCAAGATGAAGACATGTTTGGAGACCACAACTTTTTGGGGCAGGCCACATTCCCTCTGCCATGTCTAAGAACCGGTTGGCTTTCACCTGATTGACAGTTATTGTAAAGCCGTCGTGGGTAACTATCGGGATAATTGCGGTGCAGGATTCAGGTCGATCCAGCTGAAGAACGAGCACAGCGAGGAGCTAGAGATGTCATCTCTTCTTGTTCATATCCAGATCGAGAAGGTTCTCAATTTTGTGACTATTTATTTTTATCAATCTTCACAGCCTGGCATCAACTGGTCATCAATGTTGTTAACATCAAGTTTCAATTATCAATCATTCCTTATTTTATCTGTTAATCATCAGTCAGTCAGTCAACCTTTGTTTGATTGTTTTTAATCCTTGATGACGAAATTTATTGGCAGAGTGACGACGACGACTACAAGTCGATTCAGATCCTCAGAGAGGAGAACGACCACCTGCAGATGGAGTTGGAGGACCGAGCGATGAAGAAGGACGATCACGGTGTTGCAGAGATCCAGGCACAGAAGAGCAAGACCGAGGAAATGCTCCTCGAGAAGACTGAACTCAGGCTGAAAGCAAGGTTGTTCAGTAATTAGTTTTCCTAATTAGTCTTTAGACTTTCATTAATATTGTATCAGAATCAATTATTATTGTCAAATGGAAACGTTTTGCCAGTGTACCAGTCCGGTCTGCAATATTAGTTACAAATGATATCTCATGATAACCTAAGTGAATATATACGATTTTATTTTATATCCAATTCATTATCAATGCCATAATCATCATCACCACAACAACCATCATCATGATCATCATCATCACTGCACATCTCTGTGGCTTGTGTTGATTTGTTGGCAATCTCCTCTTGATCAGACTCCAGAAGAAGAAGTCAAGATGAAGGAAAAAGCTTCGGGAGCACGAAGGATTTACGATACTATGTATTTTCTATTATTTTGCATAATTTGTATCAGTTAATTCAATTAACTATTATTTTTATTTATTTATTTCTGTTATTTTTGTTGTTTTGTTAATTGTTGTGCAGCCATCACTTGGTGAAAAAATTTGCTTCTCTTCAAGTTTAGAATTTTGTTTGTTTGGCATCGATTTTTTGTGTGTGCATCTTGTTTATATTTGTATTTATTTCTTGAAGTATTAATTGTTTTGTATGATATTTGCATGACCAATGAAGAGGGTCTCTTCCAGCTTTTGGATTGTGGTAACAAATGCCTCCTTGGAAAGACATTGGTGCCATCCATTTTTTTTAATCATCATCACTATCATCGTCGCCATCATCATCATCATCATCATCATCATAATCATCCTCAGACTCATTCTAATGGTGTTTTGATTTTTAATATTGGCCGTTACTTCTGAAAGGCATAATCCTCCCTAGGATTTGCTTGAATTAAAAACTGTCATTTTAGAATTGTCTCAAACAATCTCAGTGATTAGATGAGGAAATTGCTGTGTTTTGTTAGATTTTTATCAATTTTATATTTAATTACCTCAAGTGGTCCAAAAAACATTTTGTACTGTTGCTTAATTCACTACTTGAAGCATTTCGTAGCCATGGAGATGCAATTACTCGACAAGTGTTTGTCGTTGTTTTGGATATCTTATTAAATACGACAGTAAATACTTGTAATATTTCCTATAAAAAAATTGTTTTTTTTTTGTCCTTTTTGTTTTGAAATTCACTGAATGTTTTTTAAGTTGCTAGCATCTCCTGGTGGTTTCGAGTGAATGGTTCACTAGGGCATCATTCGTTTTTATTCCTCCAATCATCATCTTCGATTCGGTTTGTTGTTTACGATCATCGATTCTCATAAATATTTTTCAACGTTCTGATGATATTTTATTTGTTCACTTATTATATCAGCAATTTATTAAGGTATTTATTGAATGAATAGCTCCACGGCCGCTTGCTTAACTTGTGAACAGGTTCTCGGTCTGTCGGCTCTCATTGTTTTTGCTTTACTTTTACAAAGTGAAGCGCAAAAGGTTTTGTAGCGCGTATGTTTCGAGTGCAGTGAATTAATAACCTTACTACCATGCATCTATTGAGATTGCTCCTTTTGTGGTGAATCATTGCCCAAATCACCATCATGACCTCTACCACCTTTGTTTGTCCTTCAATGGGAGTGGACATTCGAATGTCTCAATTGAGGCTTTATTTAGTTAGATTTTTTTTTAATTAACCCCATTTTAATTGCACTCATTAAACATTCTTATGCTTTTATAAGTGGGTCTAATGTTTTTTAGAACTTCTAACACTTTTTTGGAATGGTTACTGGATTTATAAAAAGATGTTTTATGTTTTAGAAATCCATTTTGAGACTGGAATCATTCTTATTTTGACTCCACATATCGTGATTGAATTCATGGTGAGGTGTGAGGTAGATCATTAATTTGGTTAAGCGAATCAGTTGTTTTTATTTGTCTAAATCTACTTAACTTTTTTGGACTTTGCTCGTTTTCCTGCAATTCGGGCCCAACTCACCTCTTGGATTGATCGCTCACCTGACACATTAATGCTGGAAAATGGGGCACCATATGAGGTGGATGGATCAAATGATTACATGCCCCGAGAAGTGGCTTCTATGTAGTACACTTGAACTGAAAACATGCCCAATTTAAAATGCATTGATTTAATTAATGGTTTAATTTAATGAATGTGGAGTCCAAATGAGCTGCATACAAATTGGCTGCTAGCAGAGGTGTCTTGCTTTACATGAATGTTTCATTATCACAATCTTCCGTATTGGCGCATCATCGTAATTTCTTGTGATTTTTCTTAGTTACTGTCACTTTTGTTCGCCAGATCTGTCAACTCGCTCATTTCACCTGACTTCACTTTTAGTATTTTGGTTCTTCTCAATCTATCAGAGCTGCCATCTTGTGAGCATCAATTCATGGTATGGCGTGGACGGTAATTATTATATAGGTGACATTTCGTATTTCATAATTTTTGTTTTAATTAGTCGATGGAGACCTCAAGTATGAGAGCTTAAGTCCGCTTTTATCATATCTTCATCTTATAACTCATATGGAGTACCGCAAACTTGATATTTGATTTGTAAGCGGCTGATAAGATGAAAGATTGTTTATAATAACTAATGTATAATGACTCGATGAATTCATTTCTTCCACTGGACTTGCCAAAACCAATTTGATTCCAATTCAGCTGATGTTGGCTTGGTTGATTCTTTTGATTCCAAAATTGATAGAAATTGTTTTGCGGCTTAGAGTGGTTATTATTATTGTTATTGGAGTTGTAAGTGAGCGTCAGGGGAAACACGGAAATCAGTTCTAATGTTCACTTAGATTGTGCGATTATGTAATTTAAGGCAGTACAATTAAAGAGTTCTTACTTAAATAGACTTCTAATGAGTTTCCGATCTCGATGCGAGGGAAGTTGCTTGAGGGTTCGAGCAGAAGCCTTATTTCTCCCTACCTGAGCAGGACACCTTCTCAATGTAAGTGTACATTTATTAAGTAATTTGCATTAAAAAAATGTAAATGTAAATGTACTTCATTTATATAGCGCCATATGCACGGCGTCAGAGGCGCTTCTTGTCAACCATTTATATAGCGCTCCTTCCCAATGGCGCTTGCGGCAGTGCAGGCTGGGTTTCGAACACGACACATTACGACATTAAAATGAGGTTGCGGAGTCGAGAGGATCAAGCGATTGAAATGCATCATGTGTCAAGACAACTGCCTTTTGCAGTTTATAATTTTTTAACAATTTTGTAACTTGACGGTTCGACTTTGTAATTAGTTAATTTTAGGGCTGTAGGTCGGTTATTTTTTTTTAATCTCGATTAATCGTTAATTAATCGCACCATCTTATTTTCAAATAATTTCCAAATTTATTTATTTTTTTATCCAAAAATCAATTTTATTCATGAGGCTATGCTCACAATAATAGTTTAGAAATAGTTTTTCGTGGTTTATTAATTCACATTTAGCCAGTTGCTGAGGCAAACGAGTCTGTCGGTGTCTGTCTGGAGACAGAGAAACACGTTTGCTATTCATAACATGTCCAGAAAAGGGAAATAACCGTTCACAAGACACAGTCGTAGCTAGAAAAGCTAAATATTTGAAGGCTAGCTTGGCAACAAAGCCATGTGATGCGCACATTACCGCCACCATTCCAATAAACACAAATCTTTGTCAATTTCTGGTTCTGCACTAATGTAAAATGGGCTAAAGCTTTTCTCAGCTGCTGACACATAACACAGGAACCTATCCTTGACTTCGGCAGGTGTCAAGGAAATCCGCCACATAGATCCCACAAGAATGATTGGATTCCGTCCGCAGACCATATCTTACATCAGGGAGAGAAGTTACACTAGGCCCTTGCTAACTGTTAAAACTTATGAAGCTTTTGGGGAATATCAGGGCGGGCCAATGGCAACCCTTACGCAATACCATGCATTATTCCCAAGAGAAGATCCACCCAAGTTGGATCAAAAAGAGTTGCTGATATCTTTGCTCATCCGTCCTGGCCCAGAGTCATGGTGGTTAAAAAAATTTAACGAGTTAATTATTTTAACTGCATAAAATTATTAATCGTGCGCGTTATCGTGGATTAATCTGCAGCCCTAGTTAATTTTATATGGGCATTTTATAATGCCCTCTCACGTGCACGCTTTTTGAATACGCTCAGTGGCTAAGAAGCTCGACGATGTGTTGCTTTTAAAGATGCAAATGAAATGAGTGACAGACTCAAGGCCGGTGGGATGGTTTAAATCATCAGTCCGTTAAAATTTGTTTGATCCATTACAGTAATTTGTTGATTTTATTTTTCCTTATTGTGAGATGGTAATCTCTAACATTTTACAAGGTGTTATTGGTTGGTTGGTTCTGCTTGGTTTTTCCGAATGCAGTCCTCTGAAACCGATGACTTTTCCTAAAACTATAAACGAGTACTTTGAACAAAGAGATGATCTTTTAGAAGCTCAAAAGAATTTTGAGGGTCGAAATGCAAAGCTTTCTGAGGTAAGGAAAATAGTGGATTTTGACGATGATGTGTAACAGTACAGTATTTTAAAATCTTTAACAACTTTTAGTAAATAATTTGCAGTTATTTAACTAAATAATCAATTGTCATCTTTAAAATCTATGATTGGGATATACAGCTAGAATTTGCAAATAGCAATTCCTATTACATTAATATTAATATTTGAATCATTACACAATTAATAACGTAACTGAATTTAGAACGTCACAGCAGCAAGTGGATAAAAAAGTCAGAAGATATTAAATAAAAGTCAAATGGTCATCGGATGCATGAGATAATTGGTTAATCGGATAATTGATAATAATAATAATACAAGTCTATTTATTATAATACAAATCTAGTGGCTATCGCATAAACATTATAACTAAAAATGTGAAGACGTCATTATTATATATTACCATTAAGTTATCCAGAAGAAAAATAAAGAAGCACATCAATCAATCAATTTGGGCATATGGCTCGTAACCCAAAAACATGCTCAAACTTAATGAACCGAACGAAATTTATTAATTCTTAAGACGTAGAATGACATGAAAAAAATGACGTGTGCATCCGTTTCAGATGAAATGAAGAAGTTGAGTTCAAGAACAAAGCAGCTTCAGCTTGAAAACGAGCTCCCAGTGAAAACAAGGGCATAAGTTTGCATTGACGTGAGGAGGAAAGTTCTAATTTCACGAAATGATCTCTGAAAAAACTCAGAAACAAAAAATACTTTTAAAAAATCATTAACCATTTAAGGACCATATTATCAAGCTGGTGCACTTTGTACGACACATTTCTCTTAGAAAATCATTATCTATATTTTTGCTAAGTTTTTTTTTATTTTTGTCAATTCACTCCGGCACTTCTGGTGTCGAATGCTGTCATAGATAGATGATTTACTGATAACAAAGCCGAATATAATTTAAGCGGCTTTTGTTCAAACGGAACTTCGAGACCACTTCAGGACACTTCAAGGAAAGTTTTTATGAAAGTTTCTAATCCGACTGGACTAGTGCTGATTATCGAAAAGGGATCCATTTCTTAAAGTTTTTCATATTAACCTTTCGGTCTTATTTTTTTTTTTTACTTTTTTATTGAAAAAAAATTGAAAACAGAACAATCAACCACTTCTTAAAAGCAGAATTATCGGTTAAATGAAAAAAGTATCTGAATCTTAATTCGCATCTAAAGGAAGACTAAGAAAGTGACAAAAATACTGATAAAAATGCTAAGAAGAACAACAGGGTTTTAGGAAAGTGACTTTTGGGGAAACTTTAACAAGATGTAAACCGACAATTTGCAGATGGGGAGAAATAACTTAAATATTTAAAATCGTGACTGGGAAGGAATATGTTTTATTGTCCTGAAACAAACAAAAATCTTTAAAAGTCCAATTCATTTATTCCACTCGTTCCTTGTCACCATAGGACGAAAGAATAGTGGACCAATATTTGGGATTCCTCAAGTGGAAAGAAATGGAGTTAAATCGCGAGTCCGGCTTACCAAGCTCGCGACCAATAGAGGAGGTCCTTCCTAAAATCCGTTCCTCTACGCTGTATCAAAGCCTTGCCAAATTGCCAAAAGGAGGAAATTTACATTCCCACGAATGTTTGTTTTATTGCATTTTTTGTATTCGATTTCAAACAGACACCAACAGAACGTCCCACGTATAACTTTTTTAAACTATCATCTTAATGAAATTGCATTGATCAATAAATTATTAACCATTTCTTCGCATCGACTATTCATATTATTGCTCCTTATTATTATTGATTATTGAGGAGGATAATTACATTCCCAATAAGGTTTGTTTTATCGCATTTTTTGTCTTCGATTTCAAACAGACACAAAACGTACACCCCACGATTAATGAGTTGTTAAACCATCTGTTTAACGAAACTGCATCGATTACCAGATCACTAATCATTTCATCGCACAGAATGTTCTTTTTAATATTGCTCCGTATGGATAATACGGTGATGGGATCCATCATCACCATTAACTGGGCAATTCGGCATATCCGTCCATTCCCCTCCGTCGATACGACTTCTGCTCTCGCACTCAGTCTAGTCCTCTGTAATCTGGACTATTGAAACTCTCTTATCAATCTATTCTATCTTCTCTTATCCATTCCCTATGCCTCATCCAAAGTAACCTTGCCAAATTCATCCTCCTCGATCCCAATCTCACCAGCTCTGAATGCCTGATCCAATTGCACTGGTTGCCCATACACCTTCGTATCATCTTTAAATTATCTGTTATCACTTATCGCACTAATTCAATCCATCCTAACAACCATCATGACCACCTTAGTTCATCTTCCGCCACCCATCTGCACCAACCAGTCCATAGATCATCCATCGTCAACCGAGGTTTCTCCTATGCATCGCCTGCTGTCTGATGCGACCTGCCCCCATTCGCTCTCAACCTACACTCGAGCTCGTCAAGCGTCAGCTGAAGACTCATTCATCTCTTAAAGGTAGCAATCTCTGACGCTATGCATAAGGCGCCATATAAATGAGCTATTATTATTATTATTATCATCATCATCGAAATATGTTATTTAAAAAAACAAAATCATTATTTCTAGTTTGAGATTAAGTGTATGCCATTCATTTAATTCAATTATGTCGAATAACAAGCTCAACAACTCAGTAAGAAGGCCTTATTCGACATCTTGTGGAGTTGTAAAGACTTTGACCACCTTTACGTGGTCCTTCCATCAAACGGTAGCGCTAACTCCAGCAAAATCTGGACATTGGACTTCTTCGTAAATCCACCGGCAGATGAAAACTGGACCAAGGTTGTTTTAATTTTTCTGTTTAAGAAATATTCATCCATTAAAATTTATAACCATTTATCAGGTCAAAGATTCAAGGTATTCAAAGGACTTTTTACTGAAGAAATCGAATCTCGTTAGCATCTTTACTGATAACACGGCTCCATACCCCACCGACTCAAAACTGAGATGGAAACTTTTTTCCAAACTATTATTCTCTTCCTCATCTCAAGTCATCGATAACATCGAGGTGAAATTTAAGTATTTGAAGGCCATGTACGAAGAAAGCATGCGCGAGGGAGTGATTTACATGGAAACCAGAAGAATTTATGGTTCCCGTACCCTTTATGAGCTCGACTTTACTGGTGCCAGCAATGCCACGAATGGGAAAAGATACCTTAATTTAAATTTGACGTTTGAAATAGATATGACGCTTGATCTAATCAGACAATTTCAAACTGAAAATCCACGATTCGTTGGCCACAAAACCATCGCAAGTGCCTTTCGCAGCAAATCCCGAGAGGAATTTCAAAAGAATTTTGACGACGCCATTAAACTGCACGAAATGTATCCGACATTTGTCATTGGATTTGATACAGCGAATGAAGAAGATGAAGGTTACTCAAATTTATATTTCATAGAAAACTACCTCAGCGGACGGAACTCAATCCCTTTGTACCTGCACGCCGTTGAAACTAATTGGCCGGATGACCTCTTATCTGGAAACAAAGAGGACGACCTCCTGCCTGCTTTGCAAAATGCCTACGAAGTAGTACTTCTGCAAACCCGGCGCGTGGGGCATGGAAAAGGATTTTTCAAAATCCCTTACTTGAGAACACTTCTCAAAGAAAGAAATGTTGCATTTGAAGTTTGCCTTACAAGCAACCAGGTAAACAAGAAAAGATGTTATTATTACTGTATATAAAGTTATAAAGGATTTAACCTTTCAAATCATATTTAGATACTTGGCTATGATCCTGATCTGAGAAATCATTTTGGACAACTCTTATTCAGAGAAGGAATTCCAATTGTTTTGGGCTCAGATGATCAAGCATCCTTTGGTTGGAATGATGGAATGGTACTGGATTGGTATGCAGCTTATGTTGGTTGGGGCTTGAATTTGGCAGACTTAAAGAAATTAGCACTAAACTCCTTGCTGTACAGTGGAATGACAGAGGATGAAAAACAAGATGCAGTAGAGAATCACTGGAAACCAAGCTGGAATGATTATATCCTAGAAATGAGAAAGAGAGTTTGTGATAGAAATTTTGCAGAAGAAGCTAAGAGTGAAGACAGATTTGCCAAATTTAATGAAGTTTTACCCAAGAGAGGTCCAGCAGGAACAAAAGTTCATGTGTTCGGGAGAAACTTTGAGGTCTCCATATGCAAAAAGATCAGTTGCAAATTCGGTGTTATTGTTTCCGAGGCAATTTATTTATCAAATCAACACCTCTTGTGCAAAGTACCAGAATGTCCAGACTGCCAAACTTTATTGCTTCCAATCAGCATATCTCTTGATGGAACAACATTTCAGAACACAACTTTCAATTTCACTTACATGGAAATGCCTCATAGGCAGGGCTTTGTGAGCCAGTCAAGCAGGGCAGACATTAAATCTTTTACTAGTTACCTCTTAATTAACATGGCTTTCATCAAATGGTTGTTACACAGACTTAGGTCTCCTTAACCACCTTAACTAATTGTTATGTTAAGTCAAACATTTATGGCTTCCTTTCTTGAATGCAATCGAAATGTTATAATTTTGTTTGCTTTTATTTGACATCCAAACTCCTGTTTCAAGCTTTGAAAATGGTTAAAATAAATTATTTTAGATTATCCCATGGTTAAATGTTGTTTAATTACACAATTCTCATAACTACTTTTCAGAAAATTAAATAAATAATCTAATGAATTTTTATTCAATAATATCTTTTCTACAAAACTTTTTACTACAGATTCTAGGACAAACCACATTATATAATATTATCTTGAGCCGAACCTAAAACTGATTTTTTATAAGTTCTGTAAACTCGACCATTTGTTTAAATCACCTTTCGAAGCAAACTGGAAATTATCTGCAACTTGCATAGCCACTGGACCAAGTGAAATTCCTTCCAAGTTTGATAGAATGGCAACGACTACACTTTCCTGTTTATTTGACTGTGATCCTGGAATAATGGGTCGATGATGACTTATTCGAACATTTAGTAATAAGCCCTTTTTTTTTTATCCAAAAGGAGAATTACCGTTATTTGTTGAATTGTTACGAGTTAAGAACATTACAAAAAAGTTGATTATTAAAATAAACTAACCGGAAGAGAATGGAAGTAACCCTCTCTTGAGCAGTTCAAACCCCTTTGATTCTTCTGCATCATTCAAAGGAATTGAAATCAGAAGCACACTACTTGCCCCTATTGACCTTCCAGTGTGTCCTACATAAACTCGGTTTTTGTCCTTTGCATTGACAATTTGCCATCCAAGTCCATATCTTCCATTGTCATGCCAACTGACCGATGTCCCGTCAACAGGCGTCCACAACATGTCCAGTGTCTCCTTTTTTAAGTATCTTTCGAAGGAACTACCCCCACCAGAGTTTGGTTCTCTTTCATCAAGAAAATAACTTTGTATGAGGACATTTGAAAATCGAACCAAATCCACCGATGTTGACAGCATTCCTGCAGCTGCTATTTTGAATGAACTCTCAATATAAGGAGCATTGACAATCTTTCCATCCTGGACACTGTACTGCCTGAAAAAATGATAGCTTTTTTTATCATCAATAAGGGAAAACAAATAAAAAATCAGTCTCAAAAAGTACCTGGATATGTCATAAATGATTTTGTGAGGATCGTCAATGAATGAGCTCCTCATTCCAAACTTTCGGAAAGCATCCTCGAGGAGCTCTTGAAAACTTTTCTTCGATGTGTTTTCAAGGGCTGCACTGAGCAGAGTGTAGCCATGGTTTGAATAAACAAACTTCTCCCCTGAATGAAATACTTCGAGTCAGAATGCCGATTGGCATGCACAGAAACAACCCCAAAAATAAGACGCACCTGGTTTTGCAACCAAAGGGTCATTTTGAAACAATTTCAGAGCATCCTTTATATTCTTGAACTTTTCACTAATTGAATATTCAGCATATCTAAAAGCCTGAAAATATAACTTTTATTTGGTTGAACATTCTCAAATGCAAAAAGGCAATTTTTATAGTCAAAACAAGCAAACTAGAATCATGGTGGTAACCATGAATGGACATCTGGAGATATCATAGACACAGTTAAGCTGTATTTACCCAAATATATCAAAATAGCTGTAGTTAAGAAGATGAAAACTAGTTACAGGCAAGACATCATCATTCTTGATTGGTTTATATCCTCTTATGCCTCCCATGTGGCAAGCCAAGAGTCTGGGGGTAATATCCACCTAAAACAGCAATGATTTTATGTTAAAGGCTTTAAAATCGAAGTCAAAATGCTCAAAAATGTAACAAGATAATAAAGTAATATAATAAATAATTAAATGTAATAATTGTGACAAGACCAATTAACTTTAATTGCCAGACCTTGTGCTTTTGCCAATATTTTGTAGGCCACTCAGGAACATAGTTTGAAATATTCTCATCTAAATTCAATCTCCCATGTTCAATCTCTTTTGCCATAATGATTGATGTGATGCATTTGCTGATACTGGCTATTTTCATCACGGTCCCTGGTGAACATAGGCTTTTATTTTCAAGATCTTTGTATCCAAAGCCTTAGAAAGTCATTGTACTTTGTTTCAAAAGAAAATATTGAAAAAATCAAACAATCAATTTATTTATTCAATTCAGTCTCAAATTGTCAAAAAAAACTTTCAATATTCAACATTCAACCTACCCTCCCTCCAAATAATATTGCCATTCACTGACACTGCAACTGTTAATCCAGGTATGGATGATTTTTTCTGATAAGTCGAAATGAAACATAATGTAATAAATTATTCAAAAAACAAAACGCTTGCTAAAATTAATGATCACATTGAACTTTACTTGCAAATCTAAAAGTATGTGTCTAGAGTTTGTTAGTGCTTTTTGCATTTCTGCCCTATTGGATTCTGAGAGTAGAACTTCATCTTGAGAGTTGAAAAAACTCCTGTATCCAAAATATCCAACCACTCCAGTGGCCGTCAAAATGCCAAACTTGCGCAACACCGTCATTACCGGTTATTTTGAGTGAGTAGATTTTAACAAATAGAAAGAGCTTCTGTTTTTCTGTAGTTTACTGTGTAAATATCAAATGGGTGCAAGTTTTAAGTAATTTATCCGCTATGTTCTCCCTCCAGACACATGCATATCAACTAGGAAAATCTATTGTTTTAATGTAATGTATGGATCCTTTCAATTTGCTTTGAAGTTCACAAACCCTTAATTTTTTTTAAATCTCATTTTTTGGGATTTATTAAAACTGATAAACTTTAATAATTCGATAGGAGTCCAAGAGAATTTTCAGTTGAGTCTCAAGAGAATAGGCTTTGATCCTTAACTAGTAAAAAATCTAGAATTCATAATAACCATTTGAATTAAGTCGTTTAAGCTTGGCTTAATGGAGAGCTCCTGCCAAAACACCTGTATTAAAGAACTTAGTGGAACTATTTAACTGCAGCGGATTTCTAAACATGAAAAGAGTAACTGCTTTTTAAAATTATTCCATGATGTTTAGTTGAAGTATATCAGCCTCTTGACTAGAATGCTATAGTTTCTCTGCTGTTGAGTCGCTTCCTAAATATCTTAGTTACTCTAGATTTTCACATAATAAGTTTTTATATTCGCCACCACTGCAACCACTATTTCGACAAAGTAGTAAATGCTAGTTTCGTTCACGTAGCGTTATATACAATCGTTTATTGTTAACCACTCTAAAATTACCTTAAACTAATTTATTAATAATGACTGCTAATGCATTTATCACAAACTGAAGCACGGAACTGTTTAAAGAGAGCGTGAAATAACATTAGGCGATGTAAAAATAATTTTGAAATATGGGAATTGATTCAAAACTAGTTTATAAACCTATAGAATAAATCAGCATAAGTTATAATTTTAATTATTAAATTAAATAATTAACATAATACAATGATATTATCATAAATTATGATAATTTATTATAGCACCGAAATTTGGCTGACTGCAACGATGCCCGAAGCCTCTTTGTTTTGCAAACGCCATATACGAGGCCTTAATGCCGAGCGAGGTTGCTGATTGTTACCGTATTGTTTTATTGCTGGATCAACTCCTTTTTGAAGTCAAATTGATCCTCGTTAATTTTTCCGTTGACACATCAAAGTGAGTAAACAAGTGGCGGGCGTGTTCAGGCCGACATTATTATTATTTTTAATGGCGTACGAGCTTTGAAATTATTATAATTTATAAATATATGGCGACGAACGAGATTCGAGCGAGGCCTTGTATGTGACACCCATTAGTAATATGATGATGTTTCCGTTCGATTTAAAGCGATTGTGTAGCGTCATTTATCTTTGATCGACGTTAACAACTTTGATCAGACAATAAATAAAAGACGGGGGGAGTCGCTAGAAGTCACGCGTTTTGGAATGCCGTCCGAGTCACAAGTTGGTTGTGGCACCGGACGTGACACTTTAACAATCATACACGCAACGTAACGTTCACCATGAGACTTCAGTTGTGCCATTAGAGTGAATTGATCGCATGTTTTATGCAAATTATAATCGATAATTCTGATTCATTTTTTGTTTTTTAAAATATTATTGTAATTGGTGTGCTAACTTCACACCTGCTCATTTTGGTTTTGTGCCCTTGCAGTTATGGCCGTGCATGCTCCAAAAAACGACTTTTACAGCTTTTATATCTTGTGCTTAAACTACTTAAATAAAAATTATCTTTGATCATTGGATTTGTTTTCCTTATTTTGTGGTGTTAGGTGAAGATGCTATGCCCTAAATTGGAAATTTAAATTAAAAAAAAAACCCTTTATTGCTTAAATATGCTAATTTAAATTTGTTTAATTTTATGTTTCATATTTTCTATAAAATTTACTGAGATATTATGTTGGAGATGAGCTTTCTATAGCAATAGTATTAATGCAAGAATTTTCTTGATTTAGTTATAAAAATTGAAAATCTGCAACTTGAGTGAATTATCCGGACCGACAACATATGGATTTTGTTTGTAATGATTCCAAAGTTGATTACATGTAATTCCATCTCCTGCTAGTTTTAGTAGAATATGAATACAATGTTTGCTGTAAACATATTTTGAGGCCTGCTTAATGACTTCTGCCTTGCAAATGATCTTTTGACACTATTGATAAATTGATTCATCCATGTCTTCTATTGGAAAATTAAGTTTTTTGTTTTTTCACCATGCTTTTGTTTTTGATATTTTGAAGAATAGAATTTCCTTCAATCCAGCAATCCTGATTCTCAATATCTTTTGAATTTCAAATTCCTCCATGCCGTAATGGGATTGCCATAACAATAATAAGCATCAACAGTATCCCTACAACCAAAATTAATTTTATTGATACTGATCATTTCTAAATATTACTGGAGTGTTCTATACTTTAAAATATTTCACAATTCAGATAAAATTACTGGTATGTCTTCCAGCAATTATGTCTTATTATGTTATATTGTTGTGGATGAAATCTCTGAGTGCTTTAGATGACAATGTTGATGTGTTGATGTCAGTTTAAGATGTATTCCAGACTGTGACCCCTGCTTTAATAATTTGGTTTTGCTCCACTTCTTCAGACTACATTTTCAAATATTGTCATATCTGCTTATTGTACAACGTTATCAATCATCACACATTTCATATGTCTTAAATTTGATAAAAACATTCGGAATGGTTATTGTGATGGTCATCATTGAATTCACTAGTCAATGCTATGCTACAAATTAAATGTGTTAACACTGTATATACAGATTGATATATATATATATATATTAACGCTAGCTGTTAATTGATTAATTGTTAAATATTGTACGATTAATTGTTACAGAAATCATTAATTGTTAACAGCCCTAATTTAAATGATTGAAAACATTACTGAATTTATATGACATTAACTGAAGAAAATCTTGTTATAAATAGATTCTTGAAAGGCTGGCAGCATCATGGATGGTGACATTGGTGATGCCGGGAGTTGCATCAATGAAGTCTTGGCGAGTGGGGACGTGAAGCCCGACAAACTTTTGTCAGCTGCCAACATCATCAAACAGGTTGCTTCAGATTTTGCATGCCCATGCTGTTAACAGTTGAGAATTAACTTAAATTTTTAAACTTCCAATCAATATTAACTAACCATTGATTCTTCTTCCAGGATGTCATGCTTTCTGGAACCAACAACCAATCTCCAATTCCACCTGTGCTGTCCTTCTCTACGTCATCTTTCAATCAAGCCATTTCCAATCAGCCCAACATTGCAGTTGCTTTGACAGACAACCTATTTTCTGCCCTGCAGCAAAACAATGATGGAACCAAAGATTCTTCGAATCAAACAAGTACCAACAATAACGATTTTCAATAATGATGACAAACAAAACCATTGATTTCTGCTAGCACCTGTACCCAGCAAAAATTTCCAGGTCTTTTGACAGCCAACATTCAGAACTTGGCTCCGACTTTGTTGACGCAACAGCAACAAACCAATCAAATGGCACAGCAGTTACTTCTGGCCAATCAGGCGACTCTTGGACTGCCGAACGCCGCTGGAACCTCTTCGGTCCCTCATCTACTTATCCCTGTCTCCGCAGGAAACTTGAGTCAACAGCTTGTATCCATTCCTATATCTCTTGGCAACACAGGAATCAATAACCAGATGCTTTTGACAGCTTCGAACGGCCAACTCATGGCAGCAAACATGGCTGGTCTCACACCGCAGCCTCTAACATTGGCTCTTCAGCCTTCAAATAGTCAGCAAATATTTCTGATATTTCTCAGGCTTTAGATAAAGCATGAAATTGTTAACAATTATAAAATTTACAATAACTTAATACCACATTTGTGTGCATAAGCAACCATGTAATGTTTCTGTGAAATTATTTTTCCCAATATCATCTTTAGATGGCAGTCTGCAGCCGGTTTTCATGCTCGGATCTCAGCTCGGAGTTTTGAGTAAGCATTTCCAATGTTATTTACTAAGCACTTACTTTTTAATGTCATGTTCATTTTTATATTATTTTCCTTTTCATTATTCTAGTGCCACAGATCCAAAACCAAAACTTCCAGAACATAGCTTTGAGGCAGCTTGCCCAACAACAGCAACAACAGCATATTTCAAATGGTAGCAATACAGTTGATGCCACAAATGCGACCATGGTCAACGCCAACACTCTGCTGAACCCAAATAATGCTAATCTGACACAACTCATTGCAAATGCCCAGGGTCAGATAGTTGCCATTGGGAATCCCCAGGTACGATTTCATTTGGATGAGGTCAACTGGAATGGGTTTATTTGCAATATACTGTTAAACAGCTCTTGCAACAGACACTTGCTGCAATGGCAGGCTCAAACAATAGCACTAACAACAAGACTCTCCAAGTGAACCAAAAAGTCGAAGCCATCTCGTCCAACAATTCTCTTTCAAAAACCAACACCTCGGTTCAGGTCCAAGCAAATTCCAAAAACAAGGTCGCCAGCAATCTCCTGACACCGATCACTGCTGTTGACATGGCAGGAATCAACTCTGCAGGAGGTCAAGATGGGAACTCGTCAAAAATCATGTCCCAGGTAGCCCAGGCTCTCCTTTTCTCTGGACCCGCTCAGTCGGTCCAGCAAAACTTAATGAACCCCGTCACGTCTGCCACACCCATCATAACTGCCTCCGTTGTTAATTCGCCCCCCTCTGCAGCCTCACTTGCTGGTCCTGGAGTCACTCCAAGCATCAATCAGTTGTTACCAAGTAAGGGCTTTATTAATTTATTCTGCTTACATGTTTTGCACTTTTGGGTTGAGCTTAGCAATGGTTTGAAATTGGGTTTGTTATTAGTTACTGGGTTTGATTATTATTTTTGACAAGCATCTTGAATGTTGCGAGATTAGTGGGGAATGCATGATATGATGCCTTGAATGCTTTCAGATTCGGTGTGAAATTTTTATAATGCAAAACTTGAAGAAGTTAAGTAGTTGAACTTATTTTGCAATAATTGTCTTGGTCAGATACCATAAGCAGCACAAGAGACTCTGGAACCATTGTTGATGGAGTGAACCTAGATGAGATGAGGGAGTTTGCCAAGCAGTTCAAACTGAGGCGTCTCTCTCTCGGCCTGACTCAGACACAAGTGGGGCAAGCACTCAGTATCACCGAGGGACCGTCGTACAGTCAATCCGCCATTTGCAGGCATGTAGTTATTGTCACCGAGAGCCATAAGTTTACGCCTGCCTATAATTCAGTAGTATTATAGTGTCATAGGTCATAAATTTGTTTAGGTTTGAAAAGCTGGACATAACGCCAAAGAGTGCACAAAAGATAAAACCCGTGCTCGAAAGGTGGATGGCCATGGCAGAAGAAGGCCTGAAGAATGGCAATCAGAACATACCCGAGTTCATAGGACTCGAGTCGACGAAAAAGCGGAAACGTCGAACATCATTCACCCCGACTGCTCTTGAACTTCTGAACGAACATTTCGAACAGAGTTCTCATCCGTCAGGCATGTTTTGAGCAGTTGAGGATCAGATGCGGTTATTGTAGCTCAATGTATTCTGCTGTGGTTGTCGAACTTGCGTGACTAACACTAAAAAATGCAAAGTAATTTTGTGAACTGTGACCATATTTTTAACAGTCCTTCGTACTATATTATTCGTTAGTTATAATTTTCTAAAGTTGATTTTTTATTTTCTTCAATTAAATTTCCAGGAACCGAGATGACGGAGCTTGCCGACAAGTTGAACTTCGATCGAGAGGTCATCCGAGTGTGGTTTTGCAACAAAAGGCAAACCATGAAAAACACCATCAAAAAGCTTAAGACTCACCATATTTCTTGATCCACTACATGGAATTGCCCTAGGTGGTCGATAACTGCTTTGCGAATGCACGTGGATTCTTATAGACCGAGAGTCTTAGAACTTCCCAAGACGAGGAGATGCCGAAGTTGATGTCGATGATTCAATTTTATCGCATGTTATTTGAATTACTGAAAAATTGGCCCATTGAGGACCATTTCAGCATTTATGTTATAACTTTGGCTGTATAGGATGAATTTTTAAATGCTTTTATGGCATGATGCTTGCTCCTCCTTGTTAGTCACTTTAAAATTCTATAGTTATAATTATGTATATTTGTAGCTGATGGGACTCATTAATCAATTCCATAATGGAAGTTGTTGATGGCTTCTAGGTGATTGTGATGGTTTTGCATGACTGAGTGCTGTGGGATTGTTGGTCATGTGACAGGCAAAAGCCAACTCATAGGAAGCCACTTTTGGTACCTTACTCCATTCCTAACCCTACCCTATCCCTAACCCTACCCTATCCCTAACCCTACCTCATGCCCCTGGAAATCTAAGTAGAACTGACAAAAATTGCTGCCTGTTAGTTAACTTTTGCCTGTCACTTCTCCAACCACTGTTCTGTGAAACTGAAGTCAGTTTTGTTTTTTAATTTGTGAGAGTGCTTAAAAAACTTATGTTGAATGTCAGGATTGTTATGGCTGCTTATTGATGTGATGTGTCTGGTGTGCGTGCCTGTGAAGGTAATTGTAAATTTAAATTATTTTTACATTGCATCTGGAGATGGATATTTTGATATTCTATGTACATTTTTTGTTAGCACCTATTTTGCCTTCTTCATGATAACTACGACGACGATGATGATGATGGATGCAGCAGCTGTTTAGTTATTAGTATTTATGATTACGATTGTTTTATTAGCCAATCAACTATTCAATCAGTCCCTACTATGCAAGGTATAGTTTTATTCGAATATTGCAAGTTCTCGTCTCGTGATTCCTTTGTGTTCAGATTCTAACTTTTCTGTTTTTTTTTCCTATTGAAATTTTTAAGATGAATTACTCAAAATTTCCAGGCCCAAAGTCACTATTATTTAATTTTCAGTAGTTTGAAAATCAATGGGGAGCATGTACATTTTTTATGAATTGACTGATTGGGGAGATTTCTTTTGCTTCCGATTTCATGTAGGAATTGATCTAGTATTGAAAGGCAAAACATGTTTGAACCATACCAGTTTTACACTTTCTAAGAAACATTTGATTAAAAAGCCAGGCATCAATCAATGTCTTATCAATTGCAGAATTTTGTTCAAAAAGGTAACCTCATTTTATAAATGGAGTTTCTAATGCACCAAGAAACGATCAAAACTATTGATGCAATGGTTAATGGGTCTTATCCTAATGAGATAAAGATTATCAAAGTCGCTACCGCCAGCACGCAAGCGGCCACACGTAGCCTTGGAGAGTCAGATGAGGGAAGGTAATTGATTGAAAAGCTCTTACTTTTAAATTCATCTTTGTCTGAAGTGATAAGAAGTTCGATGCTGTTGCAGTCTTTGCAAAGAGGAGCGATGCAGGTTATGTGCTCATTCGACTCGTAACTGGCATCGACTTTTAACGTTCCGAATTTGCATTTCGGATATTTGCATATGGCGCTTTCAAAGTTGCGTCCGAATATATGTACTTTGGTGCCTTGCCAAACGCTGTTTGGAAACACACGATGAATTGTCGGAACTTGGGACGAGTTAAGGTTGTATTTGCAAGCAATAATTTTCATCTTTGCTATGTATTCATTCCAGCTAGGTCGCCACTTTTTCTCGATGGCATCAGATTTTTCCGCTTCAGTCATGCCTGAATACAGTAAAGAGTTAAGAGCGATCTGTTTCAAATCTCCCAGGTTCAGTCCCCATCCTAGGTAAACCATGTACCAATCAACCGTAACGTTGTCGTAGCCAAATGTTCCAGGATCATCTGGAGCGAGAACTATAGGAATTCCTTCCTTGTAAAGAATTTGGCCATGATGATTCCTAATGTCTGCTTCCATTGCCAATATCTAAAACAATTGTGAATTACTAAAATAAAAAAGATTTCTAGTTAAAATATTTCAAAATACAATTTACTATCATTAATAATGTATGACATTCTCTAATTAGTGAAATCTATTTATTTGAATGCTGGATAAGATTTAAGTTTTCAGTTACTGGAGTAAATGTAAAATCTCAAGAGTTTCTATATTTATCACTGCAACTTCTCACCAACTTCCGAGTGCTCTGGAACCACATAACATAGTTTTAGAACAATTAACAAAACTATTTCAACACCTTTCCTTTTTTTTACCATTGTTCTCTAGACAAACATTTTCTTGAGAAAGTCCAATTGAAGCTGCAATTTCAGCCTCTGCGGTTGCAATCGAAACAGATGCTTGTCTTTGACTGAACCAAGAGACAGACCTTCTGCAAAATGACAAATGACCCTAGTTGTAGACTGAGTTGCTAAGTCTCCAGCATGATCTGCATCACTGCAAGCCTCCAGACCTTTGACTAATTCAGCTTGATATTTGATACCATGACTCATTGTCCCTTGAAGGTATCTGAAAATCCTCTTGACTTTCATAACATCATCTTCTGTTGGATTCTCTAAAGATCTTGATGCAGCTCCAACTGACTAAGCAATTTTTCTTCTTACTATTTTCTGTTCATTGTTTGTTATTTTAGGAGCAATCCAAATAAAAGCATAAAAAAAAAAACAATATCTGGTCCCGTACCTACCATCAAATTCATCAATGCTCCAACTGCAGATCGATAAGGAATTTACTCTCTGCCTTCTCTGTTTCAATATTCTGTGAGCTTTTGATGATTGGAATACCTATAGGATTTGCATTCTCCATGTTGAACTTCAGAATTTTCTTGATGAAGCCCTTCTGAGATATCTCGATTCCATCTTTTTCTCATGCAATTTCTAACCCTAAGTAGAACTTGGCTTCTGTACAAGATATCTGGAATGACTTCTTCAAATCTGTCAAAAATTGCTGAACATCTTTGTTTATACTAGCAATAAGACCGTCATCAACATGCAAAACCAGAATCAGTTTTCTTCCATTTTGGTTTTGTGATGTATAAGCATGGATCAGCAAAGCTTGATTTAAAACCTTCCAACATCTTGGAGCTTACTTTAAACTGTAATGAACAGCAGTAGACACATCAAATTGCAACCAGTACAACTTATCTCTAACTGCTACACTAATCACAGATCTGATAGTTGACAGTTTTGATAATAGGCTAGAAGTTTCTGAAAAATCTCTAAACTGATTGATGTAGAGACTGTTGATTTCAACAAAACATCTTTGTCAAATCTCACATCTCTTGATATCTTGTTATCTCCACTTTCTTGATGCCAAAGCCTATAAGAATCATCTCCATTGCATCCAATTAATACACACTTGAGAGCTTTCTTATCAAGCTTTTTCCTCTGTTGTTTAGGAATGTGAGTGTAGCATAGCATGTTGTTCCTAACACATTCAAATGCTTAATTGATGGCTTCTTGCCAAAGCTCAAATGGTGACTTTCCTCCAACACCTGAAACTCCTGTCCTGTGTATGATGTAAACTTGATGAAAACTTGAGTCTGTGAGCTTTTCCATAGATACAGTGTTTACAGATTTCATTGTCTGCTCGAACTTTAATTCCAAGCTCTCTTTCAATGAGTTTCTTTATGTGGTGCTTGTTCTGATGAGTTTGGGATTTTGTTCTGAGTGCTGCCTTGAACAGTCCTCCTTCAAATTCTCTGTTCCCAACCATCACAATTCTCCCAATGATTTTGAAATGACACAAGGTAGGTCTCGAAAGAAAGCAACTATCTTTATTCTTGTCATGTGCAGCAGTCGCTGAGAACAACGTTCGAGAAATGTTTGGAACATACCAAATGTTCCACAGTTTCTTCTGATGCCATCTTCTTTTAATGAACATCTCAACAGGAACTGTGCCTTCTCCTACTGCTTCTAAGTTTCCTTTAGCAGTTTATGATCTCTCTTTTTTCATTGAATTCTCTAAATTCTTTGAAAATCTGCCAATCTTTGGTCACATGAACAGTTGCTCGCTCCATTGTCTACAAACCAGTCAGACTCCTTCTCAATTCTAAATTGATTAGTCACTGAAACAAAGGACTCAACAGTCATTGCTTCTCTAAGCTTTTGTTACTTCTTTTCTGACTGATGGTCTGCCATCTTTAATCCACCTTTAACAATTTTTTATGAAGTGTCCCTTTTCATTGCAGTAAAAACATCTGTTTACTCTGCTTTTGTTGACTAGCTTTTTTTGTCATGGTTGACTGCTAAAGCTTCTGGCTTTAACTCATTCTGATCCTTATTCCTTATTCCTCTTTAACTCTCTTTGGAATTAACACAATTCAGTTGTGAGTCTCTCAATTGACCTCTCTTCCGTGCTCAACATTTTCCAACTTGTAACAAAAGACAAATATTCTTTTGGTAGAGAGTTCAAGATCTTCAAAATCAGAAGAATTTCTGGTAACTCTGGTAAATTCTGCACTGAAGTCATTGAACAAGGTCTTCAACCGTGACAGATGGATTGTCATCTCTTGATCCATCTCAATACTAACAAAGAAATGCATCCCAAGACTATAAAGTCGATCGTTAGAATTTCCATAATATAACCTCTCCTGTTCAAGCCACATCTCTCTCGCCGAACGAAATCTCCTCGCCATAACAAGAATTTCAGTTGACATGTGTGACGTAAGAATCGGAAGTGATGCAACTTCTGCTTTGTTGAATGCCTCCAGTTCACTTCTGAAATGATTAATCGCTTCATCAGCAGCACCGACGGCTGGTTTGATCAGGTATATTTAATCGACCATCGATTATTTCGAAAGCATTCTTTACTTCTCACAGCTTGATCATTATTCAGAATTTCCATGTGTTCCAGTTTCGCTTTCCGCTGAGATGTTCAATCTGCTGTCTACTAATCTCTATTGTCTCGTTTAGGGTGTCTGGGCCAGGGCCGGATTAGGGGGGGGGGGGGCGAAAGGACCCCGGCCCCGGGGCACCCATCAAGAGGGGCCTCCCACCAATATAGTCTTTCGAAAAAATTACACAAATACGTAATCATAACTAGGAACTGGTTATGCTTCTCTCACTCTCTAATGGATGTGTTTACTACTTCACTTACAGATTGATGTGTTTAAATGAAGCAAAATCTGAGTCTTCTCAGCTTTCGTCTATTGGATTCTGTGATTGAAAACATTCACAAGAATGTCTATATAGTCATGAGCAGTCAACGGAACATTGAAGGCTACGATTGCTTTCAATAGTCAATAGGAGGTTAAAAGCAATTGGGCGAAATGATACGGAGCCGACACAACAGGTCGAGCGTCTAGAGCAGTACTGGAGACCAGTGTTGAAACGAGTAGTCAGTGTTATCAAATTTATTGCCGAGTATGACTGAGCATTTAGAGGAGACAACGAATAGGTTGGATCACCTAGAAATGGAAACTTTCTGGGTTTTCTTGAACTCATCGCCCAGTACGCCACTTTCTTGCACAGCATATCGCAACTCAAGCCAATTGTGAAACACATACTATCTGTCATCTACAATAATGAAAGAGCTTGTCAGTGTAATGGGTGATAAAGTCCTCGGAGAAATCATTTCTCGAGTTAAGAAATCAAAGTACTACTCCATATCTTTGGATTCTATAGCCCATGCAGCCCACATTGTCCAACTGGCCCTTGTATTGAGGTACATGGAAAAAGATGGCCCAGCTTTGTAATATTCATGGCAAACAAAGGCCATGGCGCTCAAGAGATGTTCAATGCCTTGATGGAATTTGATGGAAAGATCTGGGAAACTGCCGCGGACTAAGCTCCTACAATGCATCTGCAATGAGTGGTAAGTACAATGGTCTACAAGCCAAAGTGAGAGAGAAGAACAGTCTTGCATCCTGGATTCCTTGTATAACACATTCTTTAAACTTGGTTTGGAAAACTGCTGTAAAATGCTATGCATTTTTTTAATTCCTTGAAAAGCTGTTCGTCTTATTCACAATTTCAACGCATCGGCATCAACTTTTGACTGAGGTTTCGAAACATTCATCGTTGATTCGTCATTGACTCTCAAACGTGTCACAACAACGCGTTGGTCCCGCAGAGCTGACGCAACGAAGGCACTTAAGCAGGACTACCAGCAGATTAAGGATGTACTGAAACAAATTGATGACATTGAAGAAAAAGGGTGTGTACGTTGTGAAGCAAAAGGACTGTTAAGACAGATAAATCATCTTGAAACAGGTATTTACAGCATCTTCTGGAATGATATCCTGCAAAGAACAGACGCTTACTAATAAAAATCTACAACAAATGAAATGAAAAACGCAAAACTCAATCTAAATACTGCTTTAGCGTCACTGACCAGCTTGAAAAACTATGCAGAATGTGGAAGTCCACAAAAACAATAAACGCAGTAAAAATGTATTAAAATAAAGCTACTTTTTTTTTTAACAATTCGACCCATAAATTGCGAGTGAGAAGTGAGAAGAGTCCAGTTTTCGTGTGGACATCATATATGGATGGCCCCTAAAGTGGAGTTGGGAAGGGGGGCCTGCCTTCCAAGCGGGCCCCAGGCCTCCCACAGGCTTAATCCGGCACTGGCCCATAATCTATCGAAAATTATGGAAGTAAACGGAAAACAACAGTTAATAGTTTAATAAACAACCGAATATAACTGCCAACTTTAAGCAGTTAAGGAACTTGGCCACAATCTTTCTACAACAAAGTTTCTATCGACAACTTCACCACGACAAGCTACTCGCTGCAACTTCTCACCAACTTCCGAGTGCTCCGGAACCACATAACATAGTTTTAGAACAATTAACAAAACTATTTCAACAGGTCCATTCAGTCCACTCTCCCCTATTTACTTTGAAAGTCTTGAAGTTGTAACAATGCCAGATTAAAAAACGCCAGCGATGTTCAATGTTTAATATTTTATTAACTAAATTAATATATTTTTAAAACACCAACTATTAAAAATAATCTTTTAATTACCTGATTGCTGACAACGCAAATTTCGACTGCAGTCTTTCTGGATTTCATAACCTCTTTGAGGAACGGTTTTTTGATGAAGCCAATTCCATGTCCAACTCGCTCGGCCATTAGAATGAGATTGTCGTAACCGTTTTGGAGAGTCGGAACCAAATCGCCTGGAAAGGAAGAGGTGAGCAGATCGTCTGGCCAACTTGTTTCAACGGAATGAAGGTATAGAGGTAGTCGAGACTTCCCATTCTCATGGAGTGATAAGTAATTGTCCAGGTAATACATGGATGAGTAGCCGGCGTCTTCTTCACCGACTGCGTCGAATCCAATGACATGTTCTGGATACTTCTCGTGCAACATCAGAGTTGTATTCATAATTTTATCGAACATTTCGAAATCCATGAACCTGACAGCATAAGATATGCGCCTGTGGCCAATAAAGCGAGGATTGCTCTCCATAAATTGCCTTGCCGTTTCTTTAGCGACCTGAACTTCATATTCGTATGTAAAGTCAAAAAACGATTTTCCATTCGTTTCATTACTTGCGCCAGATTTATCCAACTTATAAAGCGGAAGCTCCCATCCTAAACTTCTCCTGGTCTCCAAATAAGTGATGCCTTCGGACAGACTTTGATTAAACATGGCCAGGAGGTACTGATTCTTGATATTAATATTGGATATGAGTTGGACTGATGCCCTTTCCCAGAGGGGGTTTATAAGAGTCCATCTCTGCGAAGCATCTGTCGGATTGTTGCTGGCATTCGTGGTCATCAGACCTAACAGTGTGTTCATCTCTAACAACTTTTCTTTGGAGAGACCTGAATCTTTAACCTGCAAAAATTAATTAATCAATCTCTGGTCAATCAACTGACGTTGGCAGACAGGTGAAGCAATAAAAATTATTAGCAGAAGAGAGAACCATAGGAGCAAACCCAGAACCAAAATTCTGCTCCAAACCGCACAACAGATGCAATTCGTATGAATTTTTAAATAACAAATTAAGGAACTTCCCTCACTTTAACCCATTTCTTATCGGTAGGCGGGTTTACAAAGAAATCCATCATCCACGCGTTTGGGCTGCTCTCATCCATAACGATGTACAAGCAGTCGAAGTCATCAGAACTCCACACGATGTCAAAGAGAAGCCTCTTGCTCAGCTGATGGTCTGTGACGGTGGAATAGACTATTCAATTAAAACAGAGTAGTAAAGAATAATGAAAGCTATGAAATGTAGGATTTGATTTGACTTTTCTTTAAGTAAGTAAAGCTTGGATACATTTTGTGAAGTGATTTATAATTTAAAAAAAAGTAGATTCCTTGCAAGATGTAGTCATCGTTACAAAGCTTGTTTACCTCTAATTTTTTCCAGCATAAAATGTAAGCATGCTATCTAATGAATGCTTATCAATCAATCAATTAGATTTTCTGTCGAAACATTGCATTTTAGCCCATTAGAAATTATTACTTGATGTTTTAAATTTACTTGCACGTTGAATTGTCTGATAAAATGTTTGACGAAGTTTTTGAATGTTTGTAACTTCATTGATGTTATAACCCGTGCATGACTGACATGACTTGCATTTTATTAGGAAATGTTGTCAGCCACGTTTTCGTGAATTTAAGGCCTACAAGCGTAACTTGTTATCATTGGTTACAATTTTAAAATTTTCTCATTTATCTAAGTAAGGCTACTCGTTACTTAGCTTAGTTAAGTTGAATTCAAAGGATGTAAGGATCGTTTGTCTGCACACATCTTTAGCAAAAGAGAGCAAAAATACACCCAGAACATCCAGACTTAGCTCATAATTCGTAACACTGACCAAAAATCAAAAGAGCATCTATAAATTGTCAACGTTATTGTTGTATTTTTTGCAATGTGACAAAGGGCACAATCCTTCTTTTGCATATTTCACGATGTAATTTGTTGTGATGTGCTACTCAAAAGTGACCCGATGCGAAATAGTTTGCAAACACATACATGTAATTATGAAGCCTCGCGCAGCCAAAGTTGACTTCTACTGTTACTGTTACTGCAAATAAACGTTCTTCTTATCGCGAGTGTGAAATCTGCTTTAATCTCCCATAATTGAATAAATCGAAAAATTAAAAAAACGAAATTAGATTAAAAATCAACCGTTAAAAGATACAAATGCGTATAATATATTGAAAGATTTACAATAAATAGAGGTATTTGGTAATTATGTTTCAATAATTATTTTTAAATATTATCAATATTACATACTTAACATATATTATAATTAAATGTTTATCGCGATTTTTAATTTAAAACCCGAAAATTAAAGTTGAGCAGAATAATTTTACAAAACAACGTGTGTAAAATTTGTACTGTCGGCAATTTTAGAATGCATTTAAAATTAATTTTGAATATTTAGGTGACAAATAGCAAAAATGGCATAAAAATCGATTAAAATTCATCCGATAAAGATGTAACCATAAGAAATATTTTATAACGCTGCAAATAGTTTGTAGTAGAAATTTAGCAAAGTTTTTATATCTAAGATTTTATTTTTATTAGAATTCCTAATAATACGATTTAATGCTACAAAATATTTGCCATATTGTCAAGTATTTCCAATAATTATATCTTTATCTTTATTTTAAAATATTACACGCATTTGTAACTTTAACGATTGATTTTTAATCTCATTATGGTTTTTTTTATTTTTAGATTTATTCAATTAAGGCAGATTGAAAAAAAAAAAACAACCAGCTTTCAAACTCGTGTCCTTATCTTTACCGAGTTATTTAAACAGACATTTGAACATATGCTAACATGACAAACATTAAATGGAGATCGTGTCAAACAGAATTTTAAAGGCTCGACGCCGTGACTTTGTGACTAAAAGTTTTAAATAAATAACAAATAGCAAACACGACCGATAAAATAAAATAATAATAGTAATAATAACATCAACAACAACAACAACAATAATAATATTAATAACAATAATAATTTTTTGTAGATGCGTTGCTCAACATATCGTAAAATCCAGTTTTCGCCCATATTTCAGTTGATTGTAGTCTTCCAATTTATCTTTGATATGGAAAAATCAATTTATTCATTTACAAGCAGACCATTACATGCAGGGAGACAGAGAGTCATCGGAACTCTGACAACGCTTAGAAAGCAAGTAGAAACAATCAAGAAGACAATGAGGACATGGGCAGTAGGGTGGGGCAACCCACCATTGTTTTAATCAGACAATAATAAATTGATGCTCCATGATCTACTGATCAATAAAATATATTACTTTCATATATTATTTCATGTCTAGGGGTCGCAACTTTTTGTTAATTATTCACTTTAATTTGGATCACTGATTTTGGATTGTCTGGGATTTGAAATCAAAAATATTTTTCTTTTCAACCCATTCTAATTCGTCTTAAACGAAGTGTCGATTTCAAATAATAGCATTACAAAATTGAAAGGGCAATTCAGTGTATCAGCATTTTGAATCGACTATGCGACATGGAGCAAACGATATCATAATCATAACCATCATATCAAAATCATAATCATCGTTTGGCCCAAAAATAATCGAGTCAAACTCGTTCTCCTCAATCCCAGCCTTACCAGCTCTGAATGCCTGAGGCAACTGCACTGGTTACCTATACGCCTTCGCATCATCTTTAGAATCTCATTAATCACCTATCGCACTCTAGCTACATCCAATCCACCCTATCTCAACATCTCATTCACCGCTGCCAAATCCCCTTCCACCTTCGTTCATCTTCCGCAATTCATCTTCACCAACCAGTCCGTAGATCATCCTTCGTCAATCGAGGCTTCACCTTTCTGGAACGACCTTCCCCCCATCATTCCGTCTCGACCTAGACTTGAACTCTTCAAGCGTCAGATGAAGACCCATTTATTCAAGAAAGCATTTAACCGAGAACCAAGGCGCCTCTGACGTTATGCGTAAGGCGTCATATAAATGAACTATTATTAATGTTATTATTATTACTATTATTATAGCAACAACAACAACAACAACATGCCTGAGCAATGAATAATTTTTATCTTTATTTAATTTTTTAATTTGTAAATTTCACTATTTCAAATTCTATCTTATATATAAAACCAATATTCACAAATAATAACTTTAATTATTTCCAGATTAAATACTTTATTTTACTAATTAATTATATATTACTAATTAATTAAAATATTTAATATATTATATAATATATTTAAAATATTAAAATAATTTCATTACAGACGCCACTGCAACCATAACACAGACCTTCGTGTGAGTGTAGATTGCCGCCTTTGGGCAGCTCCTTTAAATAGGAGTAAAGTTCAGTCATCTGGACAGGCTGCAGCATCTTCTCGATCGGTTTGGACGGAGGAAAGTTGTCTTTTCCAAAAAACTGCATGTCCTTCCACTTGTGGTATGCCAAGAAGTTATCCACGATCTTTTCGTCCTGGAAAGATCATCAACATCACCATAATTATTATTATTCCATTTCATTGGGTAATATCTAATTCATTCTCATGTATGTTTATTGCTGGGGCTTGAAAAAATCCTTGAGCATGTGAAAGAATTTGAAAAGTTAGGTGCAAACATGCACTTTTTAACGAAATGATGAATTAGGAACAGTGTTTTTCGATGCTCAGAATAAAACTCTTGAATCATTGTCATTTGGAGCAATGACAAATGCTCGTTTGCCGTAATTAATAGCAATTAAAAGACATTTTTAAATTTTATTTTAATTAAAACGATCTACCGCAAATTTGTTTTTCAATTGTGATAGGGAAATAAATAATGGATATAATAACAGTATTCATAATCGAATTCATAATCACAATGCCATCTTAATAACGTAAAGAAAAGAAATCATTCGTAAATTTAAAAATTAACAAGTGATCTGCGGATTTGAAGGCTCGAACGCAACTGCAATCATAATCGATAACCTTGATTAATCGAAAAAATTCGACCTTATCAAAAAACTCCTTTTATTTATAAACTGATAAACAAGACGGATTAATAATTTTCTTAAGTAAAAATAGAGCGCTACAACTGACTGAGATTTAACTTTTGAAATATTTTTTGAAATTTGGGATTTTGGTGGAAACAGTTGCAATCATCGGTGTGGAAGAAATCAAGAAGATAACAAAATACATCGAGCAGATTTTGAGGTTCATTTTCCCCAGAATTTCACCGCTCACATTATCGAGTTCAATTAAACATTATGGTGATAATAAATTTTGCAGACCACTTAGAATTTTTTTTAAGCCACAAAATTAAAATTTTTTTGAAATTCAAATGTTTATCTCGCTCCGATCAAAACATGCCAACATGAGGTCAATTCAAATGAATGAGAGAAAGCCGCATAAAAACCCGTCTTGAATAGCTTGGGTGAGGCATTTGAAGGATTTTGTTCATATCGTGCTGAGATATTGATTAGTGAATAGCGAAATTGATTAAGCTTTCCTTAAAAATATTTGGACTGCTGCTTTCCACAATGTCATTAGGACGTTTTAGACACAATCTTCAATTATAAGTACGAATGCTAGGCAAATTTTTAGATGAATTCATGATGCATCTGAATGAATTCTGAAGCATTTTGTTGCTCGTCGCTTGCGAGTTTTACATCATTTTCTGTAAATTTTGTATTACCGAATAATCTGCTTCAGCCACTACGTCATTCTTTTATCGATTAAGCAAGTCATTGTCAGACTTGACTTTCGAATGTGTAACATACTCTAAAATAAATAATTAATAATAATAATAATAATAATAATAATAATAATAATAATAACAATAATACACCCACTAAAGGACATCAGTTTAAACTTAGGCCCGACTTTTGCTCAATAGAGAGTACTAAATTTTTTTTCACTAATCGCATATTCAAAATTTGGAACTCTCCCCAATAACATCGTTAACAACTACAGTCGATTCACCTGCCTCATCAATGAACACGATCTTACTCCCTTCCTTTTGTACAAATGACATGTTAGTCACACCTCTCGGATAAATTTTCTTGTTTGTTTGCTTGTGAGCAGGTAAGAGTCACTTGATCTCTGCTCACTTTTGAAATAAATAAATAAAAATAAATATACACTTGGCATAGCCTTTAAAATATACACAAAAATTTGCCGAGTGGGTTACTTTCCTACATACGGCAGTAATGGCAAAGGTCATAATGTGTCATGTTCGAAACCCAGCCTGCACTGCCACGAATAATAAAAATTCTCAATCGATTAATACAACTTATCATTGAAATATTTTGAAATTCACCTCGGATAATTTCCAGTTCCTATTCTCGAATATTTTTTCAGCTTCAAGGAGATCATCTCTACTTCTGAAGTGCTCCATCTCATTTCTCGGAAACTTGGAGACCATTTGCAGTGGGATTGCAGAAATCCAACAGTCCAGCCAGAGGAAATAAATAAGGCCAAAATGTCTTTCCATTGTAACTGACTTTCAATAACGAATTATAACTTTAAATTATGCCACACTTTTTTTTATTTTCTGAATAGTACGATTCTAAAAGGTAACCTTAGAAGAAAGAAAGTAATTTTGAAGAACTTTGCAGAAGCTTCTTGTTAAGCCTCTGGTTAAATGGGTTTTCAAGCTCGCTTACAATGGCGTAAGCGCTTATATTGTACTAATCTGTGACGTGTCTAAATTTGTAATATCTTTTTGTTGTATCCTTACTTTTAAAATGTGTTCTTTGCAATTAATTAATTAAAACATTCGGCTTTATTTTAATTTTTATATTCTCAAGCTAAGATTAGCTGCGCAAAATAAAGCACAACTTTGCAGCAACGGAGCGACCAAAAATTACATTAAGTAAAGACAAAATATTCTTCATTTGAAACAATAGTTTCAATGACTTAAAATGTTTTTCAAGAATTTCGGTCATAAAGTCATTTGGCAACTCACTAATCAGATAAACTTTAACTGTGAAGGCAATTTATGGAGATGTAATTAATTGCAAATTTATTTAATAACATGTCATACTTCGGCAATACAGTCTGAAATTAGTACAATTAAATTAAAATTACAGTTGAAAATAAAATTAAAAACAAACAAAAAAGCTAAATAGAAATTTATATAAAATATTAAATGCAATTTCATTAATTTCTGAAATTTGAATAAATAAAAGTTTATTTCTTTAATATTTATGGTCTTTTTAATTTTCAAAATGGAACGTCTGGCTTGAAATTCCTATGAAACAACACAACACTAACTATTTCTTCATCAAGAAATCTCATATTTGAGACATTTGGCAACAAAGCAAGACCCAACAATATGAGCATGAACAACACAAATGGCTTTGATGATCTCCTAGATGGAGACGAAAATGTTGAGATTGATTTTATGGAAGACGAAAACATCACCAGGGAACTTTTAGAAGGCATCGACGAAGTGATCAGAGATGAGCCTGCACCAATGGATGTTATGAACAATGCCATAGACGATCAAAACTCAGACTTGAGGTCAATTTGGGTGGGAAATGTTGAGTATAGTGCCACGGCTCAACAACTGGAGAGTCATTTCACTGGCTGTGGGAAAATAGAAAGAGTTACCATTCAGTGCAACAAGTTCACAGGACATCCAAAGGGATTTGCTTACATCGAATTTAGTGAACAAACTTCAGTGGAACCTGCCCTGGCTCTTAATGGGTCGTTGTTCTGCGGAAGAATTATCCAGGTATTGGCAAAAAGATCAAACCTACCTGGCATCTCTAGCACCAATCGACCTCCAATCAGACAGGCGCTTTATAGGGCCCCTAGACATCGATTCATTCCAAGTTACTTGCCGCGGGAGGTCACTTTCAGACCAAGAGGGAGTGGATTCAGACCACGTGGTTTTGTAAACCAAGCCGCTCCCCGAAACTTAGGAGTACAATTGGTCAGATTCAAGCCAGAGAGGCCTAGGAGATTAAATTTCAGGAGACCCTTTTAAAAATGTCTTAAGATTTTTGATTAAATTATTAACTGTTAATAAACATAATAAAAATGCAGGTTGCACGATAAAACTTATTACTTCTACATTGATTTTAACTTAAAAGATGATTACTTTATTTTTTAAGACATAAGATTTAAATTATGTATTTAATTAATTTGGATTTAAGGAATGGAGGCTTTTTAATTAATTTAACTGAAATTAATCAGAAAGAAGAATTAAAAATTATAAACATTGAACAATATTTTATTGGCATTACTAAAATTAGTTGAAATCAGTGACAAGTAGCAAGGGGGCGGGGCGCCCGGAATTCTCGTGCCAAGGGGCGGCATTTTGAAAGGGTACGTAAAAAATAAAAAATAGAAAAAAACGGCCGCCGCCCTCCCCTCCCAGACTTTTTGCTGCCACAAATAGACCTTTCGAAATGTGTCCATTGAAGAGTTAGATTTCAATTTGGCATTTGGTAAAGAGCATCGATTGATATACAACACATGCGAGCCACACATCAAAGAGAATCACCTTACCAGGCCCTCATTCATTCACGCCTGTTCCTCAGATCGTCCAGTGATTTCTTTCGATTAGAAGAATATATATGGAACTATTCTGAGACCATAGCATATTGTTCGTGCATTCTGTTTTCATCAACTTGCTGGTACTACGTTCATTCGCGATTGTTATTGTTATATTGAAAATCTTTTTAAGAGTAAATTCTTGGATTCGCAAGCATCTCGGTGAGTTTGATTAGTATAAGCTTTATTTCTTGGTTATTAGTTTATAGTTATTTGTTTTATCTGAGTAGATGCCTAAGTAGTCATTCTGAACATGTTGTTAGGGCGACCATTTTCCTAGCGCTTCCTTCCTGGGATTTGATGCTGAATTGAGGCGGGAAATGCTGTGTGTCATAGACAGGTTGACTGAGAAAATATCTGGCAGATTTCAGCAAGTTCATGATCTTGCAAACAAATACGCCTTTCTTACACCGTCAAATCTGCTTGATGATAATTATGATTGTTAGCTTGGCGAAGTTGATGAAGATATAGAGAAAGAGGAGTTCTTTACCGAAAGGAAGAGATTGCAGTATTTTTGTGGAAGCTTCAGGAAACGATAAAATCGATTGGACCCTTTGAACCTATGAGCTTCAAACCACCTTGGGGATTCATAATATTGTGATCTTTCTGCGCATCTTCCTTCCTTACCCGAGCTATTACTGTTGCCAGCCTTAAGCGCTCTTTCTTCAAACTTAAGTTAATAAAAAACTATCTTCGATCAGCGATGAGCCAGACAAGGCTTACATACTTGGCATTCCTGTTTATGGAGAAGGAACTTGCCAATGGACTGAATTTTGAAACTGTTATAAAAAACTTGGCCGAAAGAAAAGCTTGGAAAGTTTATTTGTAAATGTTAACCGATTTGATTGTAGTTCCATAAATAATAGTGGAATAAATACTTGAGAACCTTCCCAAATTTTGAAGATTAACGGATTATTAACTGCAAATCTTACAACTGCCCCGGGCGGCAAGAACAGTTGCTACGCCACTGATTAAAATTACTGAATATAGGTGTGCTAGGCCATACACAAAATATATAAAATAATAAATATTACAATGAACATTTTTATGTATATTTGATCAGTAGGTTTTTGGTTGTTTTTGAATAATAAGACTTATAATCAATTCAATGTTGCAAGGGCTTCCGCTTGACATGTCTCGAGATGTTTAAGGCACGCATAAATTACTGAATAAGAAGACTTGTAAATCAATTCGGCAATTCAAAATAATAAACAAACTCAAAATCTTAATATAGTTGTTATATGAACATTTTTAAAAAGCATTTGAAACGTACTTTCCAATTATTATAATTCCAAAGCAAAGTAATGCTTATTAAATTTGAGTGTCTGCTAACTTCACCTAACTTAAAGACAGCCCTTTTACCATTATATAAGTGTCTGCTGTCGGAATACAAGTTTAATAAACAAGGGTCTTTAATAAAATAAACAAACAAAAATACAAGTTTAAAATGGCAGGTGGGTGAGCGTCGGGAAAATTAAATTAAACAAATTAAACAAAAAGACAAAAGCAAAAATCAAATGAAAATAAATTTTAAATTGCACTGCGAACGCTTTAATAAAATATAAGGTTACAAGTATACGAAAATTTAATTTAACATTACGAAAAACATGCACGCTAAATGCATGAGAGCCAGTTACATGTGAATACGCTTTACGTTCGCGCTTTACGCTGCCTACGTAAGGCCGAGCGCTAGCAGAAAGTGAATTAAATACAATAGAGGGAGCACGGAACAGCTCGAGGAGATCTTCACCATCATCGCCAAGACCTTTTTCCGTTGCATGTACGAGGCCTCTGTCCCAGAAGCAGCGAAGGCTGCCAACAATAATTGTCCAG
>MPNW01000024.1:289350-305345 GCA_011800805.1 Hirudo medicinalis
TTATTATTTAACCTCTTACAACTATTATTAATCTAATACTTATTATTTCATTACAATAACTAACACTAATTAACAAGTCCAAATCATCTCAGTTATGCAACGGACTTTAATCAAATAAATAAATAAATAAATAACAGAAAGTGAACGTAAGTCCAAATCATCTCGATTATGCAAGGGACTTTAACAAAATAAACAAACAAGTGGAAACTGAACAGAAGAGTAAATGGGTCGCTTATTGGTATTATATTCCCGTATCCTATTTGTTTTTTATTCATAAACCGATGACATGGCTTGGTGATGAGACAAGCTACATACCCTACATACATACAAGCTACTACAAGCTAAATTTTAACTCTGCGATAAGACTGTCTTTACCGTTGCCTAATATAAAATCTATTTTAATCGGCCCCCAATTTTACTTTATTCTAATAATTAAAATGATTGACTTTGTTTTTGAGAAGGGCGCTGGATTTTATGACAATGATTTAGTGGGGCACTGGACCAATAAGGTTGGAAAACGCTGCTTTGAACCATTGATGGCTCCAGAGCAAACCATCAATTGCCATTTAATTGCGCCAATTTTGTTATCTCCCCCCCCCCTTTTCGTCCACCAATTCAAAGCGTCTGTCCATATGACGATAAGGAATCTCCATGTTGGAGTCGCATACCTATACCTAGTATTACCAGTAAAGGCAGGAACAATGGACATGCTCTAGTTGGGAAGGCAAATACGGAACGAGAATGTCTGCGACTCAATCAGAATGAAAGGCTGCTTCAATAGAAAGTTTGATGTTTTTCCACAACCAGAGGTGGAAAGTCTGTAGATTTGGCACCGTCATCCCCAGGACAATCAGCAGCCGAACAAGTCCAAATCAGTCTTTCGACGATACTGATGATGGAACGCAGTCTAGCCTCTACCGCGCGTGACGGTTTCCCCGCACCTTTCACCTTTGCATCAATTAGCGATCTCCCTACAGAGAATAAATTCTCAACATCTATCATTTGCTTCAGATGATTTTTTTGCGAGTAGCTAAACACAATGCCCTAAAAATTGAACTACTCTATTGCAAAGAAACCTATTTTGTCAGTGAATTAATAATCACTCCTTCCCCTTTAAAGACAACAACATTACAATTTGAAATTGTCAACACAACGTACATTAGCTAAAGCTACTTCTAGCAGTTCCAGTTAAAAAAAAAAATCAAAGTGCCCAAATGTGATGTTCTTGCATGTCTATATTAATTTTGAATGAAAATGTTACAACACTGGAAAATATAAACAAATCAGACATTAGAAAGCCTTGTCTGGCAACATCAGCGAGCATTCTTGGCCAGGTGTTGTTTTACGCTACAATACAAAGTTATTTTTAAATGGTGATGTTATTTTAAGAAATTAAAATTTGAAAACAGACCTCATTTGCAAGAGATACTGGGCATTGGCTATCTGCTCTGGAGTTCCATTGATGGTTATAATGCGGTCGTTTTTTCCGCCACCGGCATCATCGAGATCCACGTCGGCACCGGTTTCATTCCTTATTTTCCTAATGTTAGAACCCGACTTTCCAATTATGACCCCAGCAAGCTGAAATTTGTTAAAGCTATTAAACATGATCGATGAATCGATCGTTCGGACCAAAGCAAAGTTTCAAGCTGTTGCCTTAAAGTTGTGCAACGAAAAGGAACGTATTTTGTACTAACATCTGCCGGAATGCTGACTTGTTGTGTCGTCCTTACATTATTGAGCATCATGGATATACTGCTTAAGCTAAAATTGTGATTGTAGAGTTACCTAATCATGTCTTAAAGAAATCTTATGTAAGCCAATTCATGATTTACTAACCCAGTTGAATATTCCCTTTCTCTGTCTCTACTTCCATAACCTCTCTCTCTTTCATCATATTTACTTCTAGATCTGAACAAGAAAGACTGATTATCATCATTTCAATCATCCAGAGCAAATGTTCATTTTCACTCACAAATCTCTTCTTCCAGATCCACTTCCTGTTTTTCTTCCTCTTCTACCATCGTCATCATCATCGTAATAGCCTCCATATTCTGGTATCAGGTAGTCTTCATAATTTGCTGGGTCATAATAGTCAACAACTCCCCTTGGTGGCCACTGAAAATGACAACACAAAAGTAGACTATAACAATTTGTTTTATCTTAATGATGCAATGGACTCACAGTTTTTAACATGAGAAGAACATGAACAAGACACTTGGCAACAAGATCTGGCTTTCCAGTTACCATGACCAGCCTTTCACTTGAGCGTGGACAGCATTCTGGGTACACTTTTATGTCCACTTGCATTTCTCTCCTCAAATCTTTGAGCTTGCAGCCAGCTTTACCAATGACACAACCGGCTTGGCTCTGGTGAATGAGCATCTTCAGTTCAGATTCCTCCCTGGACCTCGAATTGCGATCTCTTGAATTCTGCAACTCCATTACAAGAAAAACAACCTACAGAACCTTTCAAGGGCTTGACAAAATTTTCAACCATGCAAACGCTTTGCTCCAAAGTAAACCATGATCACAAATTAATTACACATGAGCTGCATTTTAGTGATATACAAATAATCTGCGCTAATCTGATTTTCAACCTACATCAAAGAGCGACCTTGCGACATCCTTAACAACACCTTCAAGACCAGATTCGTCGGCATGGATTACAATCAACCTGTTATAAACAAAGAACAACTGTAATGAATTCATGTTTTGGGACATGGGCATTTCCATGGACTCAATTGGAGTAGGACCATGTCAACCTGACGGACAAATGAGATGAGCTTTAAAGTAACGCTTAAAGGCAAGTTTTATCTAGAAGATCAACAGAATTGGAAACTGAAATGAACACAATTCAATCGAATAATCAAACTTGGGACAAGACAATGTCAACCACAAATATCGATCAGAGTCAATGAAAAAGACCAAAAACTGAAAACAGAGTCTGGACATTCGTTGATATGGGTCGTACCGTTCTGGTGTTCGGCTGTCAGTCACTGTGATGCTTGCTTTATACTTTTGAAGCAATCAGTTATCGAGGAGTTGGATGAAGCCATTTGGAATGTGAGTCATCAGTTTGATTAATCGAAGAAGGCCAGAGGAACCAGGAACAAATGCGTGTCGGAGGAGACAAAATCATATATAAAGTAAATATCAAATAATAAAATGTTCCCTACAGTCTTTAATTATTTCTCAGATTACGTTGTGCTTAGTTAATCCTTCCTTAATTAGGAGTTTTCAACTTCATCTCATGCTGAATGTAATCGACCATTAGCAATTTGTCAATTTACCCATTTTTGGAAAATTCCTTGGTTTTTATTTTGCATCTAATTAAAAAAAATAAAGTGAACTGACCTCTTGTCTTAATCTTTTGACATTTTCTCCCCCGCGACCAATCACTGCACCAGCATCCTAATTACAACATTTTCAAGGTAACTAGTAAAACTATGCCACAATTCAGAGCAAAAAAACGTCATACCCTGGCCCTGATAATGAGTCTCATCTCATGGCGGTCTCTGGGATCACTGTCTACTCTGCGTTTGTTTGGTCTCCTATCCTCATTACTACGACTTCTTGATCGGGACATTTTATCCCCTGACAAAGAATGTGAAGTTGAAGCAAAAGCCATTTGAAAATGTTTATAAAAATATCGAGAGCATAACACATTAACCAGTAAGATTATTATTATAAGATTATGAGTCGCCATTGTTCAGCTAATCGCAACTTGTGTTTAGATCTGATTTACTTAAAAAATAGATTTAATTATATAGAAATACTCCACACAGCATTTAAAAATGTCTTACTCAAGCTTCTATCATCCCCCGACATTTTTTGAATTCAAAACAGAACACTAGAGAGTTGCAACAAACCGCCGGAAGCTTAACAACCAAATGTAAATATGGCGACGACGAGGGACGCTTTGTTTACGAATTTATCATAACCAATATAAATTTATTTTTAAACTTAATAAATTTACAATATTAAAATTAAATTTGTAAATGTAATAATGAGATTCATTCAGAGCAAAACAATGTATCGTTAATAATTAAGTCATTGTTATACCATTTTAAACATAACTTTCTAATCATTTCATTTATTCTAGTTTACTAATTAATGGTTATAAAATTTACTTCAGTAAGAGTGTTACATGATTTTCCTAGATGACTTAAAATAACAATATGCTTATATACATTTTTATATTGAAAATTAGACCCGCATAATTAAATTAAGTGTTATCATTACTCTGCATTAAATTAAGGAAATTGTATTAAAATAAAAAATATTTATTTATCAGATATCGTAAAGTAATAATAATCGTTTGTAGCATACATTTTTCTTTGTTATTATAGACTCTTCACTTCAGTTTATCGTAAGCTTTGATGCGATCGGTACGGCGCGACATCGTTGGATCGTTTGGTGCCGTTAGGCTAATTTTATAGCACTTTTATTTTTAAAACTTTTTTCTAGAGTTTGGCTTTAACGACGTCGAAGTAGCCACTAAGTACGTAACATGTTGTTTTAATGATAGGAATTTTATTATTTAAAAAAAGTTTACGAAATTATTTCAATATAATGAAAATATCTATATAATATTAACAATATCCATGTATATGTATGCAGTCGCACATTGTGTACATTACTAAACGAAATTATTCACTTCTAGTTGAAGCAAAGATGTCATCTGTTGTCCATTTCAAGTTCAGAAGCTCTTTAAAATTTGATAGTATTCGTTTCAACGGACATGAAATTTCTGTACAAGAGTTGAAAGAAGAAATTGTAAAGTCAAAAAAGTTTGACAAGTTTATGGAACAATTTGACTTGGTGATCACTAATGATCAAACTAAAATTGGTAATTTTAGTGTAGTTCTTTGACAAAATACATTTATGTGGATCCAGATAATGATTCTTAGCTTATGTAAATCTTCAGAATATAAGCCTGATGACTTTGTTCCTAAGAACTCTTCTGTTATTGTTGCAAGACTTCCCATAATAAAGCCTAAAAGGTAGTGAGAGTTTTCAAAGTAATCTTTAGTGTTTCTTTTTTGTTAAACCTGTCACCTATTTTATACTTCCTAAGGGATCTTCAAAAGAAAGCCGTTTCTCCTCCTGTTCAGGTAATCCATTGTCGGTCCTAGGCCACATTGTTAATTTATACTTATTTGTCAAATGTGTTTTTGTACACATCTAATTTGTTCTTGTTTTTGCATAGAATGATCTATTCTTGTTTTTATTGGAATAATTGCAATAGTGTAATGCAGTGTGTTTATCAGGTCAGCTAAGCACTCCAAAATACGTTGTTTAAAAATGTCAGTTCTTTTGGTTATGTTTCCGATGCCCAATTTGGGGGACATTAAACAGACCTTACTTGGCGTTACTTTTCAATGGAGATTGAGTTATACTTTGAGTGGTAATTTTATTATCAGCTCACAAAACATTTGACAACATGAATTGTTGCTCAGTGATGCATGATATGTAATTTTATTAAAATAAAATGAACTTTATAATAAAAAACATTAGCAAGGAATTAGAACTTCTAGGTATTATGACACATCACTTCTTATATCCATATTGAAATATTAATTGATTTAGGAGAATATATATCTTGCATGAAATTCAAGGTTTGCTCGCACCATTAGAAACGTTATGACAGTAATAGTAATATTAGTAATAATGATAATGATAATGATCTAAAACTGGAACTTATAAAAACTGTTAAGTAATGGCTTGGAATTTGTTAAAATCTTCTCAAAAATGACAAGTTTAGAATTGAATTGAAGTTTTCAAATCCTTAGAAAGTGGTAAAATAAGATAGAAATCATGAATGAAGTTCATAATTGGTTTATATTCTGTGCATTGTTGTAGCTGCCTTCTCAATACTTTGCTAGAGTTTATTTCACTTACATAACATTAACTCTATAACATTAGCTCTTGGTTTAATGCATCTATCTTGTTGGATTGCAATTTTAAATTGTTCTAAGGAGTTGCATATTCCGACCGTTTTTCCACTTTTTGTTTGCTTCATGAGCATCTTTCTCGTCGTCGACTCCATTTGGTCTTATCGTTTGGATTATTTCATTATTTGAAAATGTCGTTGTTTTGATTCTGATAAATGTTTGTATTAATACAATTGCAATCTTAAATATTCTGATAATTTGGCAGAGTAAAAATTGTAATTGAGTTTCCAGAAGAGACAATTCGATTAAAAGCTTTAAAAATGTGTTCTGTGTTTGATTGGAAGCAGGGGATTATTATAGAAGAGGTATCTTTATAGCTCAAGTTTGGGATTAATTTGGGGTTGGTAAAACTTAAAGCTTCTGATTAGTTGTTAGCCATTATTTCTTTGATCTTTTGTGGAGGAATGGCTTTGATGGAAGGAATATTAATGGGGAGGGAATGCTGAGTTTGACCAAGTTTAGCAAAACTTGAGAAGTTAAACTCAGTTTGTTCATAGTTGGACTTAATCCTCATTGTCAAAAGTTACAAATACTCAATACTTTTGTGCCTTCGAATTCTTTCATTGCAAAGTGTCATAATGTGAAGACTTGTGTTTTTTAGACTGCAGAAAATGAATCAACCCTGGAATGCATAAGCAAGGTTGGTCCTGGTTGTTTGTTGGAAGGCCGCTGGGTTGACAATGGTGCGCATATTTTTATAGATGACCGACGTGGCAAGCATGAATCTCAGCGAGGAAGACAAGCTAATTACGGTAATGGATCAAGGAAATAGGGAGTTCGACAATGTGAAGTTAGTCTTACAGTTGAGAACTCTTTATGCATAACCTGCAAAGATGAAACTTTTTAGTTACAACAAGTTGAAGAAGGTTCCTAGGGGTCCGGTTCCAAAGAATTACATCTGCCATAGGTGCGGCATGCCCGGACATTTCATTCAGAAGTGCCCGAGGGCCAGGGATGCCAGTGCAACTGAATCGTTTCCGAAGCTGAAGAGAAGCACGGGAATTCCGATTAGTTTCATGACTACTGTCGATGACATCAACACACCTGGAGTCCTTCTCACCAGCTGTGGTAGACTGGCTGTTCCTATAATTGATGCGTGAGTTATTTTCAGTGTGACGAGTGCCGACGAAGTTTTTGTGAAATCCGGGTTAATAGCTCGGATTAATTCTTTCAGCGAGGCCTACAGAATTGGAAAGAAAGAGAAACCTCTTTTTGTAAAGTCTGATACCCCAGAAAAGGATGAAAAAGAAGAAATTCCAAAAGAGCTGACATGTCCAGTTTGCAAAGATCTCTTAACCGAGGCAGTCGTGTTGCCATGCTGTGGAGATTCAGCCTGTGACAACTGTTAGTGAAGCAATCTTTGATTTTAATAATCAATGTTTATCTAATTCATTCTGGTAATGGGCATTTAATGTAGAAACATTTTAATTTCGATCAAGAGATTTGTCGAGTGAAGGATTGCTTGCTACTATTGCGTTCCATGCATTTTTCAATCAGGTGTGATGACAGAGCTCCTTCAGTCGACATCTCCCAAGTGTCCTGTTTGCAAGAAGTCAGGCATTTCTCCTCTGGGTGTCATTCCCAATAAATCCATGAGGACAGCTGTCTTCAACTACAAGAACGAGACTGGTTATACTGCCATGTCCAGGAAGGATACGACGACAAACTCCGACATCCTCGTCAAGACGGAACCAGAAGCTGAGAAAAAGCCGATACTAGTAAACATCAATTTGAAACCTGAGACTAACCTCAAAGTTGAACTGCTGTGAGTACCATTTTAAAATAAATCATTATTATTGTTACTGTCTCATCCATGAGTCTTTTTGTAGTCCTGAAGACAAGCCCATTGAACCTGTGGAATCTCTGACACATGTAAGTAATTGGAATTAATTAATTAATTAATTAATTAGGCAGGTATGTACTCGTATTCATTGAAATTCTATTAATATCATGTTATTTGGTTACAAAGATTTAATTATGATGATGCCATTTTTATGAGAGTCGTCTTGGAACTCAAAACTCAGTGCAATTACAGGCTCCTGAGATGCCACGTCATGAAAGCCAACCTCAACCGGAGGTTCAGGAAATGTTACCCATGGGCTCTCAATTACCAATTGGTTGGTTTTTGCCTTTCTTAGTTGCTCGAGATGAAATTTCGTGGGGTTGTTAATTATTTTGTTCTCATATTTTTAGGCGAGCCTGTCCCTATTCCCGGCATGAAGGGAGCCAAGATGGTTAGAGTACTTGTGGCTAGACCAGGTGCTCCTTTAACTGGCGATCAAACTATGTCTGGTGCACCTTTCAACCAGATGTCAGCCATGAACATGTATTCTCTGCCGCCACCTCCTCTACCTCACAATTACCACACGATCATCACCCAACCTGGCATGCTCCAACATGGGGCAAATGCTATGCCACTGAATCAAGCTCGAAATTCCCATGTCTTAATATATCCCGGTACCATCCCATCCAGAGTCATCGGTCCTCCTCCTTCTCTGGTTCCCATGGGTAGCGGTGCGCCGATGCAAATGACCTATCCTCCGAGGATTCCGGGAGCGATGCCGAGTACTGTTATTTTTTCTTTGACGCGGGTTGCAGAATAAGGAATGTTATTGGATCTTAACTCTCGTTTTGTGATGTTTTAGTTGCAATGCCCATCCCTGGAGTTGGCAGGATGCCAATGACTGAAGAGGAATTCTACAGGGAGAAGGAGAGGTTGAGAGAGCTGGAGAGAAAGTTGGTTGAGATTTTGTAACAATTGTTTTTTGTAAAGATGAACTTCTATTCTTTAAACTAACTGTTTATCTACTTGAGTGCAAATGTCCATATAAAATCTTTATGACATTGTCAGAAGACACCAGACCAGTTCCATGAGTCCATATTCTCCGAGGAGAGATTCGAGACCCGCAAGAAGAAAGGACGTTTTTGAATTTGCCGAGGACATAATGTACAAAAAAGCTCCACGAACCAGGAGGAGATCGAGGAGCAGAAGTTACCTCAGGTCCCGGAGTAGATCAAAGTCAGTTCTCGAGTGTGGTGATCAATAAAGTAGTTATCTTGATCACTCTATCTCATGTTAGAATGTCAAATTTACTCGATCTTACTTAGCAGATGCTTTTGCAAACTAGTTGTGGGAGGCAACAACATAAAATGATTTTAATGTTTGACATTTTTATCTAGGACTCGAAGATCATCTTCATTCACAACAAAGTCCTCGCCGTCACTCAGGGAACGACGCCACAGGTCGCGCTCCAAGATGAAGATGTATCGCAACTCCAGAACTCCAATTAGGAAATCGCCCTCATCAAACAGATCACCATCTCTCAGAAAAGACATGCCTGGCAAAATTTACAGAGAATCTGCCAGATTAAGTGCTTCTCCAAACAAACCAAAAGGAAGGAGATCCATAACTCCTCCCAGGAAAGGAGATAGGCAGTCTAGATCGCCAAAAAAGTTTTTCCGATCCTCTAGGTCTATTAGCAGCCAGAGATCTTTTGGCAGACCCAGATCTAGATCAAGGACTCCCATGAGAAAAACATACTTAAGGGATGGAGAACCACCTGCAAATTGCAGATCAGACAAGATGGCCTACAAGAGGAAGTCAGGAGCATCTAGTCGATCACCTCCACCTCCTGTGAAGAGGCAGAAGGACTTGACAGACTTCAGAGGGCCTGCTTATTCTCCGTACATGCGTGTTCGCAGATCCAGAACACCGTCCAGGCGCAGACCTCTCCCGACTTCCAGGAATCCTGAAAGGTAGCAGTCCTGCAATTTTCAATTCATTTAAATTAAAGAATTTAATTATAAAATAATATCATACTCTCAAATTATTTCATGATGACTGATGAAAAATGCATTATGTTCGAATAGGTACATAGAAAAATCCCACCCAGGGGAGGATGATTATTATCGGCATTACAAAGAGTGGCATGATAAATATGACAAAGATAGACAAGATGCAGCTAGAATTCATCACAGGGAGAGGAATTTCAGTGGTTCTTCGCCTCAGAGAAAAAGGCTGCGCTCCAGAGATCTGAGGTCTCGCTCCAGGGAAAGTCCTCCCTTTAAAGGTGAACGAAGAGTGGAAAGATTGGTGAGGGAACATGAGAAAGTGTACACCAGGGAGAGATTTGAAAAAAATGATTTGAGGGAGCAGAAGACTGATGCCAGGAGCATGAGACCGGACAAGAAAGATTACAACTGCAGGAACAAGGAAATTGGCCGATTCATTGAGAGCGAAGATGTCGGTAGATCTGAATTGAGAAAAGAGTCCTTCAAGGACATGAGAGTCTCCGAGGACAAGCTGGCTAGGAGAGATGACGAAAGAAAGATCGATTATTCTTCTAAAGATTTGCTTAGAGTCGAGACTGAGAAGGATGCTAGATCTAAGGCTTCAGACATGAGATCACCTCCACCAAAATCAAAAGTACAATTAATCAATCCTAAGGAGGCTCACAGCTCATCTTCAGAGCTGAGTCAAGTTCCAAAGGAGACGTCGGTCAGGATTGTGACGAAGGACACGTGCAAGACGATGAAAATAACGGTCTCTTCGAAGTGGGACTCTGACAAGGACCACGAGAAGAGATCAGACAAGTCTCACATGACGGATGTTGCCCTGGACAAAACATCGACAGAGGAGGTTGATAAAACCTTGAAGCATAAGAAGAAGCACAAGAAGGAGAAGAAGAAGCATGCTAAGAAACACAAGTCTAAAGGACCTGAATGAATTCCAACCAACCACAAATGTATTGTTTTTAGCTTAATGCAATGCCGAATAAAATCCTAAAATTTGACTATCGTGTGTCTTTAACTGAATAGCTGCATAACATATTTTGTGCGATGAAATTTTTATTATTGGGAACGAGTGCGGCAGGATTGAAACGGGTTGTACCAATTGCTTTTCGACTGGCGGGGGGAACCGAGCGTTCAATCAATCAACGTGACTGTCATTCTTCTCTTTAAACTTCTTGACCTTTTGCTTTTCCTCTGAGGGCGAAAAGATCAATTTGTTCCCCGCGACCGACGGGGTCATGGTCCTCAATGGTCTGGACTGCTTTTTTGTAAACTCGGATTATATAATTTCCTGCTAAGTGGTGCACGACTGATGTTATTACGAATGTCGATAAGTTACATGTTCGAATATGATTTATGTAACTGTTTTGAAGATCATTCTTTCGACCTTCGATTTCTCCACGTGAATTATTAGTTATTAATTATTAGTCAAGTATTATTATTATTATTAATTATGGGATTTTTATTAATTAGGCGATAGACCGAGGAAGTTGTTACTTAAAATTTATCGTCTTCTCGCACATTGGTGAGCAACTTGCTGCGTTCACATCCGTTGAATGTGTACCACTGCACACTCTGGAAAATTTTGAATAAAAGAAAATCCGACTTGGAATTGGAAGGACAAATTGAATAAGGAATCGATACTTCCGAGCATCCCTCTGGTCGGCATTAAGTTGTTTGAGAGAAAATTAAATTATAACCTCGACCGACCTCGGGCCAAAAGATGCCATGGTATCGTGTGTTAGTGGAGAGCATGATGATGAGGTGAGAAGATGGTCGGGGTGGGAGTGATTGCTCGAGTGGGGAGAAAATTTAATGGATCCTCTTAAGAGTCAAGGAATGACGACGTCTAATCTTGTTTCTTTGGACGTAACACAAAGCGCTCAGGCGAATGTCATAACTTCAATGAAGCTGCCTTCTCATCACATTTGCAATTTTTAATGCCTCCAAATTCCTTTTAAGCTTATTATTTTTTAATTCGAATTTCACAAGCCCTAACACATTCGAGAGTTTGACCAAATCGATGGCGTGAAACGATGAAAACGACAATCACAGCAACATCATCAACAACAACAACAACAACAATAACAACAACAACAATGTTCTTAGTCCATTTTCAAGTTCTCTTAAAGCGAGCCATTATAACTAGGTAGTCTTAAAATGTAACAAGTGCCCTATAATTTAATAATGTCACTGGAGGTCGCAGATGGAAAAAGAGGAATGAAATGGGAACATATTTCCATTCGGATTGATGGCGCATTTGGTTTAGAAGGGACACAAACGCTCAACATCACGTTTTCGCTTGAACGACCCGAGATAAAAGCGCGCTTTGGCACTTGTAAATCTAAAGGACAAGACGACAAGTAAATGCCAGTTCGGCTCCAGGCACCTCCGAGGAACAGACCGCCATTGTCTGCCACTTTTTTTTTTTTTCGGGGGGTAAATTTCTTTTTCACACGAGACATGGAAATGGGCATCAATAGAACTGGTCAGCTTTATGAACTCCTAGGGACATTCACTGGAAAGGTTGAATGTTTCATATTTGTTGTGGACCTTTTTCCATAAACCGAATGGTCCTTAGGAGACTAGCTTATTAGTGGGAGGATCTTATTAGTAGCCATGAAATACAAATCTCGAGCTCCCGAGGGCATTTTCAGTTTTGGGATTTTTTTATTTTCATCGACTAAAAAACTCTCAAACCTCTGCCTGGATTTATCGCTGGTTTTCAAGCGAATCCTGCTTCGATGCGCATGCAACATTTAAAGGAAATGGCCACAGCCTCATGAATGAGTTTTCAGTGCCATTAAAAGCTAAAAAGAGTTTTTCACCTTCTCAGTCATTCCGTGTTCGGAAGGTGAATGTAAATCAAATTCTAATCATAAGGCTATCTCTTCGGCCTTTGCGTGCTTCGAGCGAAATCGCAACAGTAGCAGGCCGTAAAATCAGACCAATCAACTTTCCCTGACCGAAAGAGTTTTTTCGTCTTTCAGAAAGTCGTTAGTTTCTCGGGGAAAACATAAATTTTTCACCACTCTGGGGCATCCCTGTCTGTTGTCTTTTTGAGGAGTGATTTCCCGAAGTTCAAATGAGGAGCGGATGAGCATTTATGTGTTTATCAATTTATTATATTTTTTAAAATTTATTAACTAAAATAAGTTAGAGATTCAGACATTCGAATAAAGTCAAGTCGTTGAATAGAGGTTATAAAAAACAACTTATCTTTCACATGAGCGCATCTAAGCTCTAAAGGAAAGTTATAAAGAACAACAGGATTGAAGTTGAACCAATAATTTTGAACAATTGTTAGACTTTTACAAAAATAAAGAATGGAACCTCAAAAACTCATGAAAAAAGATTTGGTACAAGTTAAACTGAATGAGTGAATGCACATCGAATGAATAAACTTTGCGCAAAGAAAAATTCGACAAAAATATCCAAACATGGAATTGTTTGAGGAACTTCTGCCAGCTGCTTTCAAGCCCAGAAGCGATGGAGTTTCAAAATTGAAAGGGTAAACTCGCAATAGAAAATATTAATAATATCACAATATAATATTATATTATTAGTATCACTGATTATTATTATTGTATTTATTATTAATAAAATATTATTTATATTATGACGGCATTACTCAGATTGCTTCCGTGAATAGACTGTGATGATGAGGATGTTGGTGAGAGCAACGATGATAATGATGATGATGATAAGGAAGAGAAAATTGGGAATAAGGAAATGATTAAGTAAGATAATATTGCCTAAATTAATTCTTATTAACTTTGAAAATTACTTACAAAGAATAACGTTAATTAATGTCACATTGATTTAAATTGACTTTAAAAAGATTTAAATATAAAAAACATACATTTTTGGCAAATTTCTGAAAGTCGTTAGCATCTTGAGTCAAAAGATTTACACACACACACACACTGAAAAGGATTAATATTTTATTATTTCATCGCCAATAGTTTCACTTTCGAAAGATTTATTTCAATTTTCCAAAAGCCACCTTGAAATTCCTGAATTTAGAAGCAAAAAAAAAACGTGTCCATTTTTGTTCACCAAATGAGAATCGAAGCTCCACGTCCATAAGATCACAAAGAAAAAAGTCTCCATTTTTTAAACTCGGACCTGAATTGCAAACAAGTTCCATGTGATGTCTTTTGTTCACCACTGGAAAACAGAAAAAATAATCTAAAAATTTTGAAGAAGAACAATTTTTGCTATTTGAAAAAGAATTTTTAAGAATCATATTATCACACCATATTATTATTATTATTATTATTATTATATATTATCAATTGTCATCATGTTATCATCATGTAATAATCATCATATTATCATCATGTTATCATCAAGTAATAATCATCACATTATCATCACATTATCATCACAATATAATCATATTATCCTATTTAATTGAAGGCAGATAATGTACCGATTTGTAGCATCGAAAGCGAAACATCAAAGTAGAGAGGAGTCATTTATTAAACACGTATTTATTTATTTTATTTATTTATTTATTATTTACAAGAAGCTCAATTGAATCGATGGGATTCGTTATTTCTTTAAACGAACGTTTCACAAAACCTTTCGTCTGCAATCGATTACAACGGGATCAATTATCAATTATCAATTATCAATTATGCACTCATCAATAAGATCATTTGGAGATCTAATGACGTTACAAAGTCGAGAGGTTCGCTACTGTTTCGTGGATTGATTCACTCAATCAGGACGGAGTAAATGTTTGCAGTTCGTATTTTTATTTTAATAATTACTTTTATTCACGAATATTAATCTTATTTATTCATTTCGAAGTGACCATCGGACTGGATCCAATAGCACAGGCGCTACATAAATGAATGCGATAAGCACACATAATTCTACACTTCACAGATGCTTTAATGAATTTGTGAAATTATGAATTTTGAATTTTATAATAAAATAAGTGGAGAAATATTTCAAGTAAAAGTAAATGAGCTAAAATAGTAACGCTTAATTACAAGTCATAAAAATAAATAATTAAAAATGATTACTTCCAATCAATCATTGCATAAATAAATAAATAAATAAATAAATAAATTAACCAAGCAATCAATCAATCATTCAATCAATCATTCGATCAATCAATGCTTTAAAACTACACTGCAACTGCTAACAACATCGTTTGGAAAGGATGAGGACGCCATCATGGCTGAGCAGTTATTGGTGCCATTGACTTTCTTGATTTTTTTTTTTCTGAAATTTTTCCCCCTTGAACGATGGCAGGCCTTAAATTGTGGGGCGTGAGATGAAGGGAGTCCAAACGCTAAACTTGATTTTTGGCTTTGAGTTTTTCGTTGGATGACCACATAATCACATTTAAGAACCTTGATTTAAAAGAAATTAGGAGTTGATAATGATGACGGTGGTGATGGTAATGATTGTCGACTATGTGCAGTGATGATTATGATACGTCACGGTTGATTGATGCGATGCTCTGTATGGCATTGTCGTTAAGGATATGAAGACTTTAGGAGATCACAAGGAACCATAAATTTGCATATCACCCACCCTCCCCACCAGAGGAGAAATGTTGTCAACATGTTTTGTAAACATTAAAGTTAGGTAAAGAATTATGTAAAAACCTACATTGCAAAATTATGTGGTTGAGTTATTATGTTATGATTATGTCATAATTATGCTTTGGAGTCTGCTAAAATCAGATCTTTAAGATATTTGTCAGATATTTGAACTTGTCCACGAAATACTTTCAATTTCTTAAATAAGTATTTAACTTAATTATATAAAAATATAATTAAAATAATATTTAAAAATAATTAATTGATATTTAGAAACATTTACAACCTCAAAATCTTGGATGGAATAAAAAGGCGCCTACCTAAATCCCGCGCAATTGCTCAGATGCTTCTAAAGCCAGGCATATGGCGCTATATAAATGTAAATATTTCCTTTCCTGGATTTTAGGGTCTGATTATGCAGGTGGACAAAAAGCGTCTGACGCGTTTGGCGCTCAGTTGCGAAATGAGGGTCAACAATTTATCATTGTCTTCCTTTGTCACAGAAATTTAATTAATTTCTGCTTTTATTTCTTTATTTAATCATTTAATCTTTAATTAATTAATGAATTAATTCATTCACTCACTCACTCACTCACTCACTCACTCACTCACTCACTCACTCACTCACTCACTCACTCACTAACTCACTCACACACTCACTCACTAAATTATTATTATTATTATT
>MPNW01000024.1:312990-333045 GCA_011800805.1 Hirudo medicinalis
TTATTAAAAATAATAATATTAATAATTACATAATATATAATTAATATTATTTATTATTAATTTTATTATTAGTATAATTTCAACTAACCCATAAACCTGAACCATACTGACTCACTCGGGATAATTATGATAATTATGACGAATGATCATAATTATGATAATTATGATGAGTGATCATAATTATGATAATTATGATGAGTGATCATCATTATGATAATTATGATGAGTGATCATCATTATGATAATTATGATGAGTGATCATAATTATGATAATTATGACGAATGATCATCATTATGATAATTATGATGAGTGATCATAATTATGATAATTATGATGAGTGATAATGAATGAATGATTGTGAAACTGACAAGCCAATGAAGGCCTTAATGAAGAATAGCAAGGGAAAAACCCCTCGAAGCAGAAACTGAAACCGAAAATTGAAATTGAAAATATAAAAGTGGAAATAATTGCTTAAAAATGTTTGTTATTAATTCACATCGAGGATTCTTTCAGGAAAAATAAATTCTGAGAAATTGATAAATTTCGAGCGATAAATCATGCGATCGCAGGGTTGTCCTTTATAAATAACCGGAGACTGAGCCTTGGGCGGATGTGAATTGGAAATGATAATTATCGTTGTCATGGTGATGTCGCCGGTGATAAAGAGGAGATGCTGGATAATCGATGCCGGGCGATGTGGTGGGGTCCCACTTGCCGATCATGACGTGTTGTTGGAGATGATGATTATTATGATTATCATCATTATGATGATGACGTGATGACGTTGATGATGACGATGATGAAGTTGGTGATGATGATAATGATGACGATGATGACGTCGAAAATAATGAGGCTTTTGTTAATGCGATTTTAGAGTCTGGGTCAAATTGTTTGATTGTTTGAAATGGATTTAAATGTCTTATTATATACTTAATCAAGATGGTGATGAATATATTATGATAGCGACTCATTAACATAACCGTGCATAAATTATGATAATTGATTGGTTAAAGTGATCGCCACGCTTGTCATGGTGGAGGCCTGGAAACAAAACCAGCAGCGGCAACTTTGAACCTCACGAGGGGCGTAAAATGCACCTAATACCAAAGACACGTGACCGGAAGCTGTAAAAGCGAACCGTTCAGTCTAAGCTACACGCCATTACGTTAGTAATAATAATAATAATAATAATAATAATAATAATAATAATACGTTAGTAATACTATTATAATAATAATATTAATAATAATACCATTGTTAATAATATTGTTAAAATTTAATAATAATATTATTGTTAATATTATTATTATTATTATTATTAACAAAATTATATCATTGTTATTGTTAATATTAAAACTAAAATTATATTTAAACATTAAAAAAATCTTATTTAATAATGCAATAAAAGTATTGACAATGTAAATATATTTCCTAATGATGAAAGATGATAATTAACTTAATTAACTTGTGATTATGATAACAGTGTCATAGTATCACTTTGGACTGGAAGCACTAACGAGAATATTACAAACAAATTTATATAAAAGAGTAATTATTATTTATGTAAATTATGTAAGTAATTTATTTAATAATTTATGTAAATCCTTAAACAACGGTGGACTAACTTTAAATTATTTCCGCTCATTTAAAAGTCTTCAAATGGAAACCACTCGGAGATGAAATCCGGTTTGTGATGGAAATTCCTTCCAATAAAGGAGAGGAGAGCGCTGGATATTTTGGATGAACCACCGTCGTTGTAATCAACATCACCACAATCGTCATCATCATCATCGTCATCATCGTCATCGTCATCATCATCATCATCATCATCGTCATCGTCATCGTCATCGTCATCGTCATCGTCATCGTCATCATCATCATCATCATCATCATCATCATCATCATCATCATCATCATCATCATCATCATCATCATCATCACATCGTCATCATCATCATCATCATCATCATCATCATCATCATCATCATCATCATCATCGGGTGCAGGATGTACGTATTTGGATCTTCGAGGTGAAATGAGAAATACAACTTTCAAGCTTTCAAAACAACATGCGATGAGTTCTGTTTGAGCAATTATTTTTGACGAGCAGAACATTTGATGAACATTTGTTAGGGATTCATTTTTAATGACGCATGACTAATAAGGCCATTTTCCTGCTCCATGACGGAGAGGGGGTGCTATGAATGTTGTGCTTATTAAAGACGCAATTACTTTTCAACTCAATAAAAATCCATTAAACTTCCAGGTAATCTATTAATTAATCTGTCACCTGAAATTTTGAAAATATTTTCCTCCAAATTTCTTAGGCACAAGAAAATTATGTGTCTAAATTTATTATTATATAAATCAATTTATTACACAATAAATCGTGCGTTTGAACTGAATTAATGAAATATGTAACTCAAGTAGAAAATGATGATTTATTATGAATAATTGCTAATTAAATAATAATTCATTGTGAATTAGTTCAATAACTTATGACGACCGAACAAAACATTGCTACTCAATCAAATTTATTGGAAATAACGAAGGGGATTTTAAACTGCAACACTAAATTCATCGAACAGATTGTCACGTGTTGCAATGTTGTTAATGTTAATGGATGAGTTACGAGGAATCCATGAAATAAAATGTTGTTGTCGATATGTTATTAATTAATATTAATAATAATACTAATTATAATTACAATAATGCTAATTATTACTGTAATTAAATTTAATTAATTAATTAATAAACTTAAATTAATTAAAATAAATTAATTAACTTAAATAAAACATTCATTATTGATTAATAGTATTAATAATGGTATTAAAAATATTTCAAGTAATAGCAGCAGTCTCAAAAACCAGTGGAATTTAAAATGGTGTATTGCTGAAGAGCAGTGATTATGTCGTTCATAATTAATTCATTATTAATAAATAAAATATTAACAACATATAAACAACAATTAAAAATTGTACAACTGATTGATGGGTGCGGGGTGGATTGCAGGTCAGCGTAGGAGTGCACAGCAGACCTCGGTTTTGCTTCATCGTCCGCAAATCGGTTTCGGTGGCATGTAGTTGTGGGATTAATTTCCGTTGAACAACAACATTATTGGAGAGTTTCAATGTCGGCTCGGGATGTGCTGTTACCAAGTCGACGCGCGGGAGGAGCCTGAACCAGCCGAGACCACTGAAATTAGTGTTACACCATCACCATCCGCTGGAGGATGTGGCCATCGTGAACATCGGTGGCTCGTAGTAGCTAGCCAAGTGAACGCTTGGTTCATAGTTTAGCCGTTGTAATACAACTTATGTGCGGGCTTTTTGATCAAGTAATTTCTTTGACAACTTAAGCAAACAAACGTTCAAATAAGTCGTTTTGATGTTTTTGAATGCTGGTTGGAGGTTATCGAAATTTCTCAAGATAGCTTGAAACTGCAGCTTAAAACTCATAGTTTTAATTCCAAATGAAACGTTCAGAATGTGAAGTGCTACAATAGCCTTATCTTAATTGCAACAACTATCGAGCAGCATTCAAAAACATGAAAACAGTTGAGCAGGAAGAACGTGCATATGTTGATGTGTTCAAAAACAGAAACACCGTTAATAACATTTCCTCATCCGCAAACTTATTTAAGGCGGCAGGCCAACAGGCGGGAAGCCATGGAGAACCATGAAAACCATGGAGAACCATGAAAACCAAGGAGAACATTGGAGAACCATGAAAACCATGGAGAACCATGAAAACCATGGAGAACCATGGAGAACCATGAAAACCATGGAGAACTATGACAACCATGGAGAACCATGAAAACCATGGAGAACCATGAAAACCATGGAGAACCATGGAGAACCATAAAAACCATGGAGANATTGCAGCGATGTCTGGCGTTTAATTTGGCCAAAGGATCAGTCGGATTCAAAACATGTGATACCATCATCATCATCATCGTCATCGTCATCGTCATCGTCATCATCATCATCATCATCATCATCATCATCATCATCATCATCATCGTCGTCGTCGTCGTCATCATCATCATCATCATCATCATCACCATCATCAAAATGATATTAATTATAAAATCATTGCCTGGGTGATAATAATAATTACCTGTTGTCGTCGAATAATCCGTGATAAATTATGTTAATCAGAAAGTCGTCCCAGCAGGTGACGTGGACCGTGATTTGAACATTGTAAACAGAAAGTAAAATAAAAAATACAAACGACCCAGACCAAAATTACGAGGTTACATTAATGCAGAAACATCATGATTTAATTACATTGAGTCATGAATATTAATCAGGTGGCCGTAAGCATGGCCGCACAGATTTCATTGGAAAGTTTCCCTCATTTACAGTCAGTGGAGGACCGACTTTAAGACAGATTTTAATAGGGAAGCATTGTGCGTGGAATGCGGAGCGAATATTAATAACAACATGGAAATTCCCATCTAAAAATAACCATTTTGGGAAAATTTCGGGTGAAAATATTCGATTAACTTCCTTGTTTACAATTCTTTTCTCCAAACTGATCTGTGATCTGATCTGTTGATCAAACTGATCTGTGGATTGTTGATGCTTGAACTTCTGAATTTCCAATCACCTGTAAATTGAATCACCTTCCATTCACCTGTAATTTGTCGACTTTACATGCGAATGAAGAAGTTTTAAACAGATGTTGAAGAAGTGGTTGGTGATGAGATTTCAGAAATACTTCACAAAGTTGAATCTAAATTTAAATTTCCAAAATACAGGCGAAAAAAGCGTCCAACATTTGAACAAAAGACCCCTTGATGGATGGCCGGTTAAAAAATGAGACTCATGTGTTTTTCCACGAGGGTTATTTGAAGCACTTTATGATACATCACTGGCTTCCATTTGCCCAGCTGATGTACTGAATTTGAAACTGTCGACCACTTTGGCACTCTGTTATCGATGAGGGACATGAAGACCAGGGTGACAAGTCTTTGATGATCCTCATAGGGTCAGGTTGGAAACAGACTTTTTACAATTTGGTTTCAGTTGTTCCACTTCCCACATTATCACAACAAGGCGACCATACTTAATCATGTTATCGTCAAAACCACACTGTCAACATAACCACATAACCACGTTGTCATCGCAACCACACAACACAATGTCAATCTTCAATGACAGCAGCGCAATAACCACCCTTAAAAATAATTAAATATTCACAAAAATTCAGGGAAATTCAGGGAAAGTCTTTTTGTCTCACAAAAGGCTTCAATAACCTTGGATGAGGATGTGGTTGTCGTCGTCCTCCTCACCACCCACTGGAAGTCTCAACAAACAAAATAAATCTTCACACGAAGTTAATCACGAAACTAAAAAAATCATTCAACCATTTAAACAACAACAACAACAACAACAACAACAACAACAACAACAACAACAACAACAACAACAACAACAACAACAACAACAACAACAACAACAACAACAGACTCTACAAAAGTCAATATAAGAATTTACGTCGGATTTCTCAGAAAGATAAAAAAAAATTATTTAATTTGATCACATCTCCATCCGCTCGGCTGATGTGGAGAGGGAGTAAATAATGGAGAACATGATTAGAAGATCATAAATAAGCAACTTGAGAAGACAGAAACGATCCTCCTGAAGACGTGTTCCTTCCGTGATCGGCATCGAACTCCTGTTCATTTCCATTTCTATTCCACGGCCTCCATTATGATCCGGTTGTGCTAAATGCACGAACATTATTACGTCACAGTCCATCCGGGCGATCCAACCTGTCGACGTCGGATGGATGGGTGAATGGATGGTTACTCTTGAGAGAGAGAAAGAGAGAGAGAGAGAGAGAGAGAGAGAGAGAGAGAGGGGGGGAAGGGAAGGGTAGGAGGAATGAGAGAAATGTGTTATTTTATTTTGAAGTTTGTAAGTTTTTAATGTTGTAATACTACCATTACTACTACTACTACTACTAATAATATTATTATTATTATATTATAATATAATATAATATAATATAATATATACAGCAACAACTGTAACAACAACAACAACAGCAATTACATCAACAACAACAATAATAACTTCAAAAACAATAATCCACATCTCTATCGCTTCAATTTTAATTATTCGTGAAAGCATTTGTACTCAACAAACGGAATGAAAAGTAGATCTCGAGACCAACCTTGAAGACTGATTGTTCAACTGACGTCATTTGAGGGTCTCTGATGAGACTTTAATGAATAACTAACCAGGCAGGATTAATGGGAATGACGATTACTACTAATACGATGCTGATGGTGATGATGATGATGACGGTGATGATGATGACGGTGATGATGATGACGACGACGTCCTTATTGGTGATGATGACTATATATTTTTATTATTATTATTATTATTATTACGAATGGTTATGACGCTATATTGGGGATGGCTGAATGAATGACATCATGTGAACTTAAAGAATGTTGTTGCCAAGGAATGTATCGTGTCATATTCGACATCTTAAATGCTCATTGCATTGCCATAATGATACTTGATGAGGGACATTAAAAACTGTGTGGTACACTGCTTCCCACAACTGAGCTCATATTATTTTGGAAACCCTAATAACCTCAAGAACAAAGTTCCCGACATCTTTTTTCCAAATTTTGACCGAAAAAATAAGTTTTACCTCGGAAATAAAGTCATGCGATCAAGCCATCATGGAAGTGGGCGGTCTTCGGTCGGATTGATTGACATGTTGACATAAATTGTTGGGTGCACAAAATCGTAAGCTGAGGTGGAACAATGTTCAAATATTTTTCCACTTTTAAAGCATTTAATTGCAACTCCATTTTTGTAATTTTTAAGAACTAATTGTCCGAATTAATTTGAATTAATAATCTTAATATTATTATTATTATGTCCCGCCATGATCTCAAATTAAGTTCCTATTAAATTTAATTATATGAAAATAAGAACAAAATGAAAAAAAAAAAAATTTGGCGAATGTCTTAAAATTCCTTAAAATGTCTTAAGAATGTCTTGAAATTCCGAAAGGCGTTGAAATGAATGAGTTGAATGACGATGTAAAAAATAAATAATTCATGGAAATGCACAACTTAATATTCTCAACACTCATCTCATGGTTAATAAGTAACCGACTAAAAAATAGTCAAAAAAATAAAAAATAAAATAGAAAATCCTGCTACAATTTAGCATTTTAGTAGTAAACAATTTATCCAAACTTTGGAAGTCATTCTAAGGATGACCTTGATTTGATTTTATCTCTGATTCTCGTGAGGATTGATTCCCAAAGGAAGGCTTTGAGATTAGGAGTCGTACAAAATGGACTCCTCATGCAATATTGAATGTATTTCTTCTACTAAGCCAGGTTTAGTACCGGGAACGTTTCAGGAGTTCAAACCCACTCGGCTGTGGCTGCCTCCTCCTTACGGCCGAGTGGACATAGCTTCGAAGAGGTCGAAGTTATTGAACTGTGCCATCAACTTTCTTCGAGTTTCTTGCCCTTAGTTGTTGGAATTAATGTTATCATTTCGTTGTGGAATATTTTGGACGATTTAGCAAAGATAGTGTCAAGTTACTCCAGTACTTGCGTTACTCCAATAGCACTCGGATTCATTATCGTGACCAATTATAATTATTATTAGCTTGTAGTTTTGTAGTATTATTATTATATTTATATTTATTTATTATTATTTTATGATAGATATCGCGATAATGATGCGGCGTTGTTATCTGAAATGCCAATGATAATGACTGACTATTAACATGATTCGTGGATAAAGATGAAACGAAGACCTCGTGCGTTTTAAGAGAGATTATGACGTCATCGTGAGATCATCAATCGAAAGTTGTGCGTCTGAAAGATGTCAGGCATGCGCCAAATGAACGCCTGGCATTTAAAAGTCTCCGTGTCCTGGTCTGGAAGCGCTTCTTGCAGTCAGTGCTGCGTTCTTAAAGGATTTCATGCACCGGTGAACAATTCACTCATCAATGAATTAATTCTCGAGACGAATTCATTCGATTGCTGGCAATGAATGAATTTTTGTGCGTCCAGTGACGTGGCGGGAGTTTCGTTTCAGTAATTCAGTCGATGGACACATGTGTTTTCAAGTAACTATTGACCGCTCCTTGGCAAATGTAGCTCCGAATCGACAAGAAAAACGTTCTTCTACTCGACAAAAATGCATTTAGTGTTGCTGTTGTTGCTGATGGCTTTCGATCTCAAGTTTGATGAACTCCTGGACCGATTTGTTTTGTAAGTCACGTTTATTGTGCCTTCGTCATTACATTTTTTCTTGATTTAATGGAAAATTTGAACAATGTGCATGTACTTTTTGTTTTTATATTTTTAAAAGTAATAAGTAGTGGAGGCTGTTAAAAATTATGTCGGGCAGATTAACAGATTGACAGATTGACAGATTGACTCGAAATAGTGACGTTGGTAAATGTCCACAAATGTCAGGAAATAACCCTTCTTTTTATTACTCACGACGTTTAATTACGAAACACAAACAAAACAATTGAGTAATAAAATTAATAAAATAACAAGAATATTGATGTCTTGAAATCTCAATCGGAGCAAATAGGCTGCTGCAGGTGCGCCCTTTCAAAGGGGGAAACGAACCGGTGAACGATAGGAAATTCTCTCATCACGCTTATTATCTGACTCCTCACATCTTGAATGACTCATGAGTTGATAATTTGCCTCACACAGAGCCTCTCATCGCTGAAGCAGTTCATATTTCGTCATTTTTTTCTTAACGAAAGGGAAATAGCAACAAACTGTCGGATGTGAGACTTGCATGATTCCGACTATTTTTTTGTTCTCTCCCTGATGAACCGAAAAATCCGGGAAGAAGGAAGGTCGATCTTTTTGTTCGCGAACGAATATAACGTCGTCATGGCGGAGTCACAAAATTGCAGAAAATGCTGTCGAAAAAGTCCCGTCATCGAAGCAGCTCGGACGACTGACAATTACAGGGTCTCAAGCGGAAGGAGAAGATTCGAGAGAGGAACAAATTTTCCGATCACGGAGTTGCTGTCAAGTTTTGAACGTTTTGTTGCTCCTAATTGTCGTCTCAGAATAAACTTGAAACTTCTGCTTTTGCTGTTCTTGTTCTTCTTCAACGAGCTGGTGGAGGTCAGAGCGAAGATTTTTTCAACGCAACTAGGTCCGAGTATCGTCGAGACCCAGTATGGAAAACTGAGAGGAATGCTCGTCACTCTCTCCAATAAGAACCTCGATCAGGTGGAAGCCTACCTGGGACTCCAATACGCGGCCACCCTCGGATCAGAAATGCGTTTCATGCCCCCCTCCACCACGACCGAAAAGTGGGAGAATATCAGACCGGCACTACAACATCGGCCCGTCTGTCCTCAAGTAGTTCCGAGTCTGGCCCAGCTGAGGGCCATGATGCCGACCGAAAGAGTTGAACATTTCAGGAGAATTCTGCCATTTTTAGAGAAGCAGAGTGAGGAATGCCTCTACCTGAACGTGTACGTCCCCGTGAGAGGTTAGTTCCTTTGACTTTCAACCAAACAGCATTTTTGAGGATTTTATTAAAATCAGTGATAAAAAAATATGCACATGTATAATTTAATGTTTATATTATTATTATTTATCAATAATATTAATGTAATTTAATGCTGAGTTCTGATGACGGCAACGTTATTTGCATTCACAACGGAACAGAAACTAATTGCAAGGCAAGAACTAAGATAAGATAAGAATGAGCAATTCATTCAAGTATTTGTGAATTAATGCACCGGGTGTGCTCATCTCTCAACTTTGTCTTTTCGCATTCATTTTATTGTCTTTTGTGACAGCCACGTCACGAAAAATGTTTTCAAATTCATTATCTTTTATTTTTATTTGATAAAAAATACCGTCTTACTGATTTCGTGAAAGGAAAATTACTGTCTAATCTGAGAGACGATTTCAGAAAATGCAGAAGCGATGGATTTGTGTGCTTGTGCTGGAAGGACAAAGAAGTTCATGATTTTACAGCAGACAATTTCTCCGCGTATTTATTCTAGAGTTAAATTATCCTCCCCTGGAAAGACTGCAAACAGCACCATTGTTTAGTCAGTAACTGGACAGAAAATTCACTTCATTTAACTTGGAAAAGACAGTGAAAAGACCGGAGAGCAAATAAGGACTGAGTTTCTGTTGAAGGATATTGATGCATTGCGTGCGATGACAACGACGCTCCCTCGACACGCAACATGCTTTGTTTCTTCCAGGACATGGAACACATGGATATTTATTTCCTCCTTTCCAGCTGATATCACCTGATCCTCTCAACACACGCCGAAGTGCACTGAAGGGACTTGACCAGCTCTATGATCAAAACAAAAAAAAAGAAATCCAGATTGTCCGAAACGAGCCATATCCGCAGTGCACGATCTCTCGGAATTTGGCACCAACGATGCATTCGTCATGAATGCCTTAAAAATAAATCAAATAAATCATTTTTTCAATTAAACGTTCTCCAATCACGAAAACCGGGCGTCGATTTGAAATCCAGCCGTTTAGCATCGAGGCTTGTTTTCGTCGAACTTATTAAGGGCACGCTAAGAACTTAAGCATCACTCTTAAGACCCAACCATTCCGAGGAAAGCCATCAAAGTGCGAGCTGGAAATCCCAGGCAGGTTTTAATTGAGATTACGTGGCGATAATAAAGCTTCACGTCGTAATACACTCGAACGATTTCCACCCGAAAGATGTGCCACCGAAACAGGAGGAAGATGAAGACGTTTTGGCGGCAAACGTGAAAGCGAAATGTTCTGAGGGCAGAAGAATCGGAATAACGACAGAGGACAAGAGTAAAAGAGTAGTTTAAAAGGAATTGGAAAATTTTCTGGATGAAAACCTAATGAGATAAAATAACTAGACGGAAGAATTGAGGGAAGAAAATGAAAGACGCAAGTACGGATGTAGATATTCCGGGTGGCTGAGTGATGCGCGGAGGAGTGCGGACGCGAGGGTGTAAATGGAATTTCTTCCATTTCTTGCTCAGCCATCAACCAATTACCAGGCGTACGAATCCATTTCCAAGGCACGCAAATGCATTTCCATTCTCCAATTTCAACTCGACCGAATCATCCGCGAGTGACCAAGAAAACACATGAGTTCCATTCATTTGGATTGCCAACTTTCCTGCCACTATCACCATGACACCGTGGAGAGCATTGTGCATGCATGAATCACTTTTAAATCGCGCTGGAAAATCTTGCAGTCGATTAAAACATGCAGTGAAGGACTTAGGCATGGTCGGGTTGTGCCACTACACAATAATAATACTGCACATGGGCCTCCAACAACCCAAGAAACCTTTTTTTGCTTGTCAGGGAGGAAGGGCGGGGAGGGGGGAATAGGACTAGCGAGGAGGCTTCTTGTGGATTTCCATCGCTACCTGCACCGGTGCCTCCGGTAAATCCGGCGTTGAAAACATGAGTCAAAAATTGAAAATAAGGCTATCATGAAAAATCATTAAAAGCGTTTTAATTAAGTTCACTATGGCAAACAACCACCAACAAAAACAACAGCATTCAACCTTAAGCCAACCAACCACTCGCAGCCATCTCGGCGATAATAATTTCAACGCCTTTAAAAATATGAATCAATTTGAGGCTGGCCATTGGAAGACCCAGGAGACGTTGAAAGACCGGGGGAGGGGCAAATGGAAAGCAAAGACTGGTCTTGCATCAATCATTGAGAGGGAGCCATTGTACGCCTCCTTAATGGATTTCCATAGGTGCATGTCATTCCGAGCATCTCCAAATGCGACTTTCCAGGCAATCGTAGTCTTCCCGCTATTCCTCTTCAATCATTTTTATGCGAACGTCCACCTGAGAGGCTCTCAAACCAGGACGTCCACACGACGTTTGAATATTTAAAGCAAGTGAGGTTGTCGAATATTGAGAATTATTTAGAAGAATTCCTGTTCTTCATTGACTGCCATGCTCCTGTCCATTTCGACCAATAACAAACCTGATGTGTTCTCCGCTGGAAATTGGAAAATTAATTGATGAATGAATGAATAAATAAATGAATGAATGAATGAATAAATAAATGAATAAATAAATGAATGAATGAATGAATGAATGAATAAATAAATGAAGAGAGACGAGTTGGAAAATATTTAAGAGTGAGTCCAGAACAATTTTGAGTGGACTTGGCGTCCTCTTAGTACCGAGAGCCCTGAGAAGGGTTGGGAAGGACACAAAGATACGATCCAATGCGGTTCCTTTAGTTTATTAAAGGGGTCGGCCTTGAGTGGATGAAGGTCATGCCATCGATCATTGGATTGCTGGACTGGAGTCCTTAGCAACACCTGGAGTTTTCCCAGTATCTTCATGTTTCGGGAGGATGAAGAAGTAACATAAAAACAAAAATGTGCTTTAAATTTCCAATTCAATGCTTTGTTTTAGCAGCATTATTGCAAGGATATTTCACGGAGGTATTTTCATTCATTTTTAATTTCAGAACTTTTGGAACTTATTTTTATTCGAGAATATTTTGTTGCGTTTTGTTGATGACATTTTGTTGATGACATTTTATTGATGATATTTTGTTGATGATATTTTGTTGCGTTTTGTTGATGATATTTGGTACCTTCCTCGGTTGGACGCCAATTATAGGAAGATATCGAGTGTCGGAATCATTAGTAGGAGGCGGAAAAAAGGTCATTTAAAATAATAATAATAATAATAATAACAATAATAATAATAATAATANAATATGAACAACGAACGAAAAAAACTCGGAAACTGTCAGCAACTCCCTCCTTGCATTCCACAATTAGCTCATAATTCTTTTTTTTTCTGCCTGCAAATGATCCCTTGTGCGCTCTCTGAATTCATTTTAAGTACTAAGCGATTATTTTTAAGACTTTCCAGGTTTAATTCTATCCTTCCAGGTGGAATTGATCAAAGCAGGTATTCGAAACGCACCTATGGTTTGGATCAAACCATTACTCGGGATTGAGTGCTCGATTATTTGATGTCGTGATTTTGTTGCGTTGCTGACCTAAGCAAGAATTAGAGGAGTTTACTTACTTAATGGTTATATCTTTATTGGTAAAGCTGCAGTTGTTGTTATCGTAGGAGTGATATTCTTACTGACGCTTATTCTGGTCGACATCTTTGTTCCGAATGGTAGGCATGGAGTGGTGCGCTCGTAGGGAGATAAAGTTGCGGACATCGGGCATATCGACATATTCCTTCATTAAGTTTTATGGAGCCAGAAATAAAATAAGTCTGAATTTATAACTTATTATGTCCCATTGCCTCTCCTGCTGCCCGTGTTTTTGGATTTGCCTTCATCATCGGCCATTTATCATTGGCCCTTTATTCATTAAGCTAGGCCATATTGTGTCAATCCATCATGTCTTTAGCATTTACTTCTGATGTATTCTCTCCGGTCGCCATTAAAAAACATACTTCTTGTTTTATCTCTTGCAATCGGAGTGCAGTTGTTTTATATTTCGTGTTTACACAGCATTTGTGCTTGCTTGGAGAATTAAATTATGACTGAGAATCTTTTCGACTTTTCTAAGCTCTAAATATTTTATTCCATTGCAAGGAATTTTCGGCACGCAGTTACCGAGAAGTGTTTAAATATTGATTTCATGTTGAAAAATTTTATCAAAATAATTCATGAGAATGTGACGAATCACCTTTCATTGGTTTAAAGAAGAATTAAGAGGGAAATTACGACGATATTTCATTTGTTGAAGATAAATTTCTGTCTGCTCAGAATTTAAGAATATTCTTGTCGACTTCAGAATTCATCAAAGTGACTTTCATTGAAAAAAACAAAAAACTAATCAAACTAAAGCAATCTATATTATTGAAATATTCCCAATCAATCAATAAATTAATAAACAAAATAATTAAAATGAATAAAAAAACAGACAATTCTAAAAAAAGAGAAGGAAAATATGGCTAAAAACTCCGAATTGAATTAAAAGTGTGTAAAGGTTGACAGAGGCGAGTTGTAAGACCAAGTAGGCGACTCATGAGATTTAATGCCGGCAGCCACACCTTGAAGCTGAAATCATGAATATCTCAGTTCAGCTTTTATTTCCTCTGCACTTCTCAATGCTCTGCCACACTCAATTCCACAGGATCAGACAACAGATGGGTGTCCCTGACCGTCAGGAACCTCACAATGACACCATTTAGTTACGTAAAGTACAGAAGATGTCCTTTTTATTTTTAAAGTAAATTAATTAACTAATCTCAACTAGGTTGAGAATATAGGTTTATTCCGTTGTGTGCTGTCAGCGAGAAATAATTTATTTTGATTAAAATATTTTCATTTATTTTCTTAATTCAAAACAAATACATGCCCATCAAAAATGTCAAGGAAATTCCGGCTTATTTTTTTTTGCACGAAGAAAAATAAAAACTTCAAATGATAAAAATGCACGTCCTTATCTCATTTGCCAATGTATCTCAGACGGACGGGTGAATGGAAGGATGGACGGATTAATGGGTGGAAAGATCGATGTGTGGATGGATGGATGGATGGGTGGATGGATGGATGGGTGGATCGATGTGTGGATGGATGGATGGATGGGTGGATGGATGGGTGGATCGATGAATGGATGGATGGCTATGTGGATGGGTTGGTCAATGAATGGGTGGATGGATAGGGGCATCTGGTCAGCAAGACAGCATGAATCTGTAGAACGCTATCAATCAGATTGTTGATGGAACTCAATTTACTGGTGCTAAAAGAGACTTCATGCATGAGTGGTTCCATCTGCGCTTGTTCATCGTAAATCATGGCACTAATTAATATTAACGGAACGACGAGTTACTTCCAACTAACTGCTTATTACCAAGATCTCCTCATCATTGAAATATCATTATTACGATTATTATTATTGTTATTATTATTATTATTTTTCCAGACCAAAAACAGCCTGAAATAAAACAATCAGTCCTACAAAAGTATCACATCCAAAAGCATTTAAAGTCCACCAACACGGCTCGGGATCTCCGGACACGGCTCGGGACTATGTAAATGAAATGAACTTAACTAAATAACAAACTTTACATGCACATAACATCATAAATCAAAATCGAAAGTCACTCAAAGAACAGACAGACAAGTTCTGTTAATTTCATTCAACTGCTCTTCTTCTGTAAGCAATGGCATGGAAGGTCCCAGGTTGTCCCCTGATCCTTACGACCCACTTCTTGCTTCCTCCTTTCTGGTTGACTTCTTTTAATTTGCAAGCAATTTCTTGCAGTCCTCCCTGTCTTCCTTGGACAAATCAAGCTGAATATAACTCTACTGAAGATTTCTTTCAACCTGCTGCTGTTGTCCAGAACCATGTTCTTGGTACTTTGTACTTTTGTCAAACTACACCAGAACAGGTCTTGGTTTTGAAGCATTTTCATATTTTACCAATTTCTGAATTGAAATTATTTGAAATTATTTCAATAATTTCTATCCATTTTTTTTTATTTGCGACTACTTTCAGGAGCTGTGACACAAGTTCTTTAGACTTGAAGTTGGTAACATCTTCTTTCAAATTGTAAATTACGATGTTATTCTGCGTCTTTCGTTGTTTATCTTTGTTCTTTTTTCTGAGATCTGCACCTTTCCAATATCTGCATTGAGGGTGACCACTTTATTTTTGAACAGACTTGACCATTGCTTAGTTTCCAATTTGTTTTCGTCCAACTTTTGGATTGAAACTTTGTTTACTTCTTTCAGACTTTCCTGAAGGTCTCAATTTGCTTCTCTTGTTCGTAGATTGTTTCAACCAATTTATCAGTTGTCCTGATAATCATTTTATGTTCTTTGACATCCTCAGTCAAGTTTTGAATTCTTCTTATGAAAGTCTTGCGTTTTCATCTGCAAATTTCTTCAGGCAATCCTCATTTTCTTTCAAACGACTCACAAATGAAAACCGAGAAGTTCGGCGGCAATTTTTAAATCAGAATTGGCTTCTTTCTCGATTTTGGCACATTTGTTTCTTTCGAAACTTACGAGAAATGTTCACTGAAGATTTAATTGCTTAATGTGAAGAGTTGTATTTGAAGACTGAAATGATTGATAACGGATTATTTAATGCACATTTTTCACCAATTCGAGCACTTACAACTTGCTTACATGAGCGACATTATTATTCATTCTTCAATCACTGATCATTGACTTATTATTATTATTATTATTTTTATTAATATTATTAATATTATTTCATTTATGATATTAACATAAGAAATGCAAAGGCACTTTATTTAACATCAGGTTAACGGAGCATTGGGACATTGTTCGATTGGCTGGTTGGAAATGAATAACTAATGACGTTGATAACCGCCTCAATTTGGAACCGCCCTTATGAGTGGGTGCCCCTGTCGATTTCTGACCTCAGCCTTCCCTCGCTCATGAATATTCAAAGCGTCAATAAAATCCTCGAGCCAGGAACTCCTTTATACTTCTTCAGTCAATCCAGTTTTCCACTTCCAGTTGTAGACCAAGTGACGGACCATCCATCAAGTGCCGAGTCTATTTGTCAGCAAGTTATCAGTGCCAATCTTTTATTGAGCGCACCTCGTGGGTTCAATTGCTATCATCGTTTGTTTCAATTGGCTTACTCCATCACCCGTCCTAATCATCGTCGCTGACTTAATCCGCGCGGAAGATTTTCCATTTAATATTTTCCATTTAATTTGACATAGGAAATGAAGTTCTGCATCTTTTGATGCTCTCGATAAAGCAATCACGGAACAACATCGCGCTCTTTCAACGTAGTCTTCAACAGACGTTTTTCCAAGAGATAGCGCCGCAACGAGCAGACGAGGAAAAACATCCCGAACGTAGAATTAGGAGAAATAAATTTATTTATTTCGAGAATTACTCTTCATTAAACTCGTTAAAAAGAATGAATTTCCCCCTAAGCAGAACGCATTAAGACATTATTTGGAGACGTGTATCGTAATTTTCGTCCACCCACGATTCCATTCAGATCGAAAAATGGGGAGTCCTCATAAAACGGGCGTAACCCCTTTTCCCTCCACTCCCCCTCCGGCAGTAGGGTGGTAATTGATAAAGATTGTCACGAGAGGCGAGTGATTTCCATTGAAACCAATTCTCGAGAAGCAATGTACGCTCTCAATACTTTTAAATTTATTCCTCGCTAAATTTGATTTTATTCCACTATTTTCCTGTTGAATTGAGGAATAGATTCCAATCAAGCGGCAGGAATAACTCTCCACAAGAAGAAGAAGATGACGACGACAACGAAGAAGGAAAGAGGAAGCAGTGTTCCAGAGTTCACTCTAGTTGGAGTCCTCAGAATGGAATGTTTCCATGCACTCAGACATGTCTCAGCTCCTACGACTACTCATTCCAGTCTTTAATTATCTGATCTTAAGAATCGAAAAGAAGAAGTTTTACTCAACGAGATCAGAAGACATCGATGTTTGAGTTCAAAAACATTTTTGAGACTTTCTCTCGCTTCATAATCTCACGCCTGCCTGTTCTTTCGTTTGTTTCAGATAATTTTTTTTCGTTTAAGATAAACTATTTAATTAAGTTTGAAAATATTTTAATTTAATTAGTCCTTTTTTGTTAGAAAAGTTTTCGCGTGCACTGCGTGACTCGAGTGCTTTCCCATTTTTACTGGAAGTAAATCTCCGAGGTCATATTTGATTTCATTTCAGCATCTCAACAGTCCTCTTCCTAAAGCAATGAGGATTTTACGCCTAAGTCCTCTGAGGCATAACACTGATGTTAATAGCATTTTATAGACGTAGTGTTTGCACATTATTTGAGGCGTTGAAAGCATTTTAGAGAGACTCAAGTTGAGGGGAAATGAAGATGCAAATTTATTGCGCATTTAATTTATTGAAATTATTCTAATTGAATATTACTTTTCAGAGTATCATTAAATCAGAATTAAGTAATTAGGACATCCTACATAGCTCTCATCTTTCCCTTCATCATCGTCGTCGTCGTCGTCGTCATCATCATCAACAGCACTAAAACCTCTTAAAAGCAGAACCTTTACCTTCAAGTTTCAACGATGAAAGGTTCCTGTGATTTTGAATGAAAAGCTTTCGAAAAGGTTTATTGAGGATATAATCTGCTAATTACGGCTATGTTGTTTTATGATTATTGTTCTATTAAAATTATTGTAATTACTAATCGGTAATAATAATAATAATTCCTATTATTATAATTATATTAAAACTATTTAATTATATGCTAAATTAATATTAAACATAATCATAATTGCATTTAATAATAATAACGCATTTATTTATGATTAATTACAAGTTTGAAGATAATCGTAATCCTAATGGAATAAAAAAGGAGTTAATGGAGAAAGAACGTGTCTCTGATTTAGGCATTCTTGAGACTCGGGTTGATCTTCAAGGAACATATCACGACTGGGATAAAGTAACCCAATGCAATGTTTGGAATTGTTGCAAGAAATTTCATCTCATCTCAGAATCATCTCAGTGGACGCTTTTATTTGCCTATGTAAGACTTTCAATAGGTCTCAGTTGGAGTATGGAGTACAGGTGTGGGACCTGTTTGGCAGGGCTTAATTGACAGGATCGAGGCAGTCCAGAAAAGGACAACACGGTTGATCACCGCCTGCATTCTCCTGCCTTACAAAGAATTATTAAAGTTCCTAAAGCTTCATTCTTTAGTTCACAGGAGGAGGAGAGCGGACTCGATCTTGTTGTCAACATGTTAAGTCGATTTGTGCCAGGTGCTGCATGCCCTGCAATAATGTTCTGCCCAGAAGAAAGAACAAGAAGACGTGATCTGAAATTGTCAACTACATTGGCCCACAGGAATTATAGAAATTTGTTTTTCAGAAATAGAGTGGCGAATTGGTGGAACTTCATCCGGGGAGAAGTGATGAGGGCTCAGAACACATCCTACTTTCTCGTCGATAATCTTTATGGTGGCAGAGTTATGACATTTGATTAAGTGCTGTTTTTTTTTGCATTTTGATTTTTGATTGCTTTTCATGTTTTTCATCTTGTGATTCGTTGAGGGGCTCGCTCGTGCAGGTGATTAACATTAAGTAAATATATAAATATAATTAATAATAATAATAATTTTAAGTCTTCATTGTCATATTTATCTTCTTGACCACAACACCACCACCAATCAAATTCCAGAAGGGATTTCATATTTCACAAGAAATTTTTTCACAATGCGATATTTTCGCAACAAATTGATGACTGGCATTTTGAAAGCATTTAGCATTTTTTCAAAAACATAATTCATAATGTTAAAAATGTGCGACAAAGCATTACATTTTTATGAATAATTCACATTCAATTGAAATGTAATCAATTCATTTTCATAATTACTTATTTTCATGTTCTACTAAAGTTATTAACCGAAAATACGCAAACAATTTTACTCTTGTCTTTATTTCTTGCTCAACTTTTAATACGAATTTGCCACAAAAATATTTTGGTTAAAAACAAAAGCAAGATTAAATCTGAAAAACAATGACAGCCGATTTTCAGTTGAACGATTATTTTTTTTAATTCTTTGATGAAATGTCTTGGGATTCTGAGCGATAAAAGAAGAACAAGAATGTCGAAAATGTCAGAGCTTCAACAGGAAATATGTCCTTGCAATGGGAAGCTTCATTAATATTCTTTATTGTCCAGTTTCTTCCGCATCCAACGACCTTTGCAACCACAGCAACAACACCAGCTTTTGTATCCATAGCAACAATGCCAGCCTTTGTAACCATAGCTACAACGGCTTTTGTTTCCATAGCAACAGCACCTACCTTTGCTTTTATTCATAGCGTAGGGTCGTCCATTAATCATGTCAACAAATTTAAGCTAATTTTTGACCTCCTCCCTCCCTCCTTGAAAATATTGTCAAAATGTTTTTTAAAAGTTACCTTGTATTACACCTTGAATTTACGACTATTTTATTTTGAAAGCAAATAAAATAAATGAAAAACTGAATATTGTCAAATTTTTAATGTCATCTTATATCATCTTCCCATGGGAAAGTCAAATTTTCCTCTATTGTA
>MPNW01000025.1:0-36040 GCA_011800805.1 Hirudo medicinalis
AAAACACTGAATATAACATAAATCACACTTACAAAACACGAAAGAGTCTAAGGCTATTTCTCCTATATTTGCACAACACTAACACTACCGTAACGAAACACTTACAAATCCAAATACTGAATAATCTTATGAAAAGAATTATTCTTACTAAATAAAACACTGAATATAACATAAATCACACTTACAAAACACGAAAGAGTCTAAGGCTATTTCTCCTATATTTGCACAACACTAACACTACCGTAACAAAACACTTACAAATCCAAATACATTACAAATCGACGTTCGGTACCATCAAGACGAAACAAATGGTTTCTAAGAAATAGAAGATTAGGATTCCAGGAATTAATAACACACAAGGATAGATAGATAATCTTTTTTATGAAAAGCTTAGCTCGTAGTGCAAAATTCACGATAATTTCATCATCAATCAGATCATTTCCCTCTTTGAATGTTCATAATAAACCGAGGCGCTAGGCAAATCCCAAAACTGACTCCTTTTGTTTAAATTTCTTCAAAACTCTCGACTTTTCAAGGACTCTATTTGCAAGGATTGAAAGAGGATAAGGCTTTACCGTTTTGGACTACTAACCCTAAACCCTAACCCCCTAAATGGAGGTCTCGACTTATCTATTTAGAATTTGCTTAGTTAACAGTAAGAGTGTTAAGGCGCAATAATTAATTTTGCTGCATAATTTTCTAACCCTAACCCCGAGAGCGTTAAGGCGCAATGATTAACTTCATTGCGAAGTAGTTATTTATTTATTTAAATTTTAAATGTTGTTTATTTATTTATGTTAAATATTTATTTAAATGTTGTTTTTTCTAACCCTAACTTTCTGACCCTAACCCTATCCACCCCATGCATTGTTGTCATTGTTGACATCTTATTTGGAGTTCGACTGCTTTATAAGGCATTTTTCCTATATACTAACCCTAACCGCGCAATGATTAATTTCGTTGCAAAGGAGTTGCTGTTTTTTCTAACCCTAACACGAAATTGAATTTCTTTGAGCAACAATAAACGATTAACTTTATAAAAACTCGTGGTCTTCTCGATTTGTTGTCATACTCTGTGGAGCGGTGAGATAGCATATCTTATAAGAGGTCTAAGGCTATTTCTCCTATATTTGCACAACCTTAACCCTAACCCCCAAACGAACCAATAGTTCCTGCTTTGGAAATTGGATAAAGCGTTTTCCCTTCGGACCTCTAACCCTAACCCTAACCCTTTGAAGATTTGTAATAAATCGAAGGCTCGAGCAGTTAAATGGAAGTTTTGACTTATTTATTAAGAATTTACGTAGTTAATAGTAAGAGTGTTAAGGCGCAATAATTAATTTTATTGCATAATTTTGTAACCCTAACAATGAATAATTTTATGAAAATAATTATGAATAATAAAAATAAATAAAACCATAATCCGCTTTTTTTTTTTTTGAAAAAACAAAATGGATTTATTAACTTAATAACAACTTATTTTATAAAAATACAAATAAAATAGAAAATAGAAAACCACGACCACAAAAGAACCGACAAAACAAAAATAAACAAAACGGCCTATCGGCTCAATAATATGACAATAAAACAACTATAATTGGAAACAATACCTACAAAAACAAATCATTAAAATTTACTAAAATTATAATATTTTTTCCATATTCTCCCATAAACCAACGAAATTCTTTATATAAGAAAACTATAACTGAAGGACGATAAATGACGATAAACAAAAGTAAACAAAAATACCCATCGACCGTAAACTAAAAGTGAAGTAGCAAAATATCCGTACAAAATAAATATCACACTCAAACCCTATTTATATAAATAGAATAATTTTGAACATTTTTTATTGATACTAAAATTATTTCAACATTATTTCAACTATAGCAATTACTAAAACGAAATCAAAAATAATAACGAAAGTCTCCGTGAAACATGATATTGTCGCTAGAGGTCACGAAAACCTGAAATTTCTCAACAAGTTTATTTTAGAATATGAAATTAAACTGAAATCATTATAGTATACTGAAGATATTTCATAATAACCAAATAACTGAAATCTTCTTCACAAAGCGAAACGCTTAATTCTTCTGGAGAGCAACATCCACAAATTACCGAGTTCAACTCGATTCAATACGAACTCACATAAATCACAAATACAAAACCTGACTCAAAATAACTAAAACACATACAAACATCATCACCAAAAATTATTAAAATTGATACATCAATCAAAGAAGGAGCCCAAGGATCGCGATTGGACGTCCAATTCCTTTGTTTCGTTTGAACGAGATCCCTATTTAACTTATTTAACATGTAACTCGCTCTAATTTTCAATTGATTTTGACGCTCATATAAGCCACAGAAATTGCCGAGGGCCTAAGCGAAATTGAATTTATTAGAGCAACAATAAACGATTAATTTGATAAAAACTCGTGGTCTTCTCGATTAATTGGTTCTCGATTTGTTGTCATACTCGGTGAGCGGTGAGGTAGCATATCTTATAAGAGCTCGTAACAAGAGTCTAAGGCTATTTCTCCTCTGTTTGCACAACACTAACCCTAATCCTAATCCCCTAACTAACGGGATGAATCAAATTAGTTAAATGTAATTAAAGTAATAAAGTATTGCAGCTAAGTTGTTTTGTCTTCCTTCTCATGGTATAAATCCCAACTGAATTTGGATCAAAACAATTTATCGTCCATCACCACACCGTTTCATGATTCTTTAAAAACTGGGCTTTTCACACAAATCCTGTTATAAAATGAGACCAGGCACTAAACGTTTGTTTCACCTCCTTAAAAGTCTTGACCATTTTAACATCATTTCTCAGCTCCGGCATTCGTTCATTATCTGTTTCAGTAGATAGAGCTTTCTATGTATCTATCATGAAAATGGAAATCGAGGATGATTTCACAGCCTGTAACAAATGCAAACAAAGAAAATTTATAGAAAACACTACAGGGATTGATTGGGACTTCGATAAATGAAATCGTTTATTTAAAAACGTTTCTTTTTATACTAGTACTTTAAAAGTTGATTTTTTTAAATAAATTTAATAACTAAATATAAGTTTTTATTTTGATGTTCGATGAGTTCGGTCAAGTGACTCCGGGCTTCTTAGAGGCTTTCGAATGGCGTTGGTGAAAGCTGTGGGATTATTCGCAGAACTTGCGTCTGTGCCATCCGTGAAATGCGGATCTATTAAGAAAAGATGCAGTGAAAATAATTTCGTATGCACTAGTACCTGGAGTCAACGGGATTTAACTACGAATAAATTATCGCTTTTCTCCTGCAGTTATATTATCGCGGGACAGGAGATACTAAAATCGCATCCATCGGAACTCAATAATGAGTAAGGCTTTTATAGTGAACTTCGGAATGTTACATTTTCTTATTGAATCTAACGAACATCTTTAATCTGATTTTAGACAATGGAACGTTGTATCGCATTCTGGTAGCTTCGTAGCTGTAATACGTAAAATAAAAGACAACAAATCAATTGAACTAAAACAGTGCATTGAGGTAATAAATATCTAATGTCAGATAGGATTACTTAACTTGATCATTGCAATTCTATGATTACTTAAATAATAAATTGCAAATAAAACATAGATTTGGAGTGAAGATTCAAAAATTTTAAATCTTGAAGTGCAAAGTTTGGAGCAACATGGCGAAATCTATGATGATGGTTTGGTGTAGCATTAGTTGTGCTTTATGATTTTTCTCTGTAAATAATGTTCTCATCTAGATTCAGTTTTTGGCTCTGTAAAGTGGTCTCCATCAGAAACCAAGCTTCTTTACATAGCAGAAGAAAAACAAGCAAAACCTAGATCATACTTCAAACAAGGCCATAAATCAGATGCTGAAATTGAAGTAGGAAATTGTTTTAAAAAGTTAATAATCAAGCAATTAACTTAGAAGTATGATTTGAATTGTATTGAATCAGGGTGATTTGTATGTGTACAAGGAAAGTTGGGGTGAGCAGATGATAGAAAAGTCTAAACCTGTCCTTTGTGTGTTTGATTCGGTTTCTTCTTCGGTTTCTGTCTTGGATTGGCTACCTCAAAGTCTCTGCTATGGGCAGGTCAGATATTTGTAATGCTGACATTCAAAAACTTGTAAAGCAATTATCTTTCATTTTAGGCTATATGGGGAAGTGATGACTCTACGGCTTATGTAGTTGGATGGTATAAAGACCCCTATAGGCTTGGAATAATATACTGCCCAATGAGAAAGCAAGTGAAGGCTGATTTTTGAGATGATTAATTTTTCAAATTATTGGTTAACTAAAATTGTGTACTCTATCTGCACGTCTATTTTTATAAATGAGCTCTGCTTATAGATATTTAAGACATTGTTAAATTGTTAAAATTCAATCACTCACGATTCACTCTGTTTGCATCACCTACGATATTTAATATTAATAAATAATATCCAGCTAGTAATGATGTGGTAAAAGCAATGCTAATTGATATGATCACTTAACTTTTAAACATTCAGGAATGTCTTGCTGAAAATAGATTTGAAGAAGAAGATTTGGGGTTATTTAAAAAAATTTATTATCACTGTATGACTTCTCTATACAGTAATGACATTCAATGAATCCAGTTTATGCAACTTCACGTACAAAATAGTTTTTATAAACATTACATTGCTTCATTAAGATGAGATATATGACACCATATATAGATGAGATATACGAGATCATGACATTATTATAATCCAGATGAAATTGGTCCGAGGGATAGGTCGATATCATTCCCAGTCCTCAGCCCCATGGGAGACAAAATGGTCTATTTGGATGCTCAGTGTGAGGGCCCTCACATGCAATGCAATCGTTTAATACTCCATGAAGTACAAGGTGATAAGTGGAAAGTTGTGGTCGACATTGTGGCATCTCCTTCAAAAGGTAGTTATATTTAGATTAAAGTTATTTCTTTATTCCAAGTGTTTTAGTGAGAGTCCATTCCATAACTAAGGCGATTAGATTGCTTCTTTACAACTACAATTAATTATGATATGCTGCTTTCAGCATTGATTGTGACATTTCAATCTCATTGTTGATAACATTTTGCAGATTCCTTTCCTGGGTTATATTGTACCAACCCAAATCACAAATTTTGGTCAAAGGATAACATAAGAGTAGTCCTGCAATCTCATTGGAGGAGTAGAGTTGTAAGTCATCTCTGAGATGATAATTTTCTTCAAGATTCTTGAGTTATGTTTTTAATCACAGGAGATTTTGGTAATTAACACTAATGAACTTACTGTGAAGAGACTGACAAACGGTCAGATAACTTCTTGATTGTAATCTATATACATTTCATTTCTGTTCATTGATATATTTTTTGCATCAATGAAGACACTGACATTGGCTATTGGAAATTGTTGGCATTGGATGAAAATGACAATATCCTGGCTTGCAGATCCTCTGTCAACAAATCAGATCAGCTAGTTCTTGGAAATCTCCCTGAGTCTGGACATGAGGAAAAGATTTGTTGGCGTGTTCTGAGCAGACCAAAATTTGATGCTCAAAATCGAATGAAATGGTCCATTGAGCCTTTGCAGGTTCCAGAAGCCTCGTTAACAATGACTTTGGTGACTCAAACTGATTATTAATATTATTGTCATCATTGTTATAAATTATTAATTAATGCACCAATGGTCGCTAAGGTTACATTCATACATCCAAACATGTTGGAAAAACATTGATGCTTGCCATTTATATTTCTGCAATTCTTTTGATAGTTGGGCTTGATATTACATTACATTAATATTCCAATGTTATGATTACAAATATTGGCAATGGACAATCACAATTTTGTATACATTGATTATTAACATGACTTATTCTTAAGGTTATCTCGACTTTGAATGCTTACTCATCGAGCCCTTAGGCTTAGAGAACGAGAGGCCACCTTTGCTCGTCTTCAACCATGGTAATGTGCCTTCACCGTAGGCTGCAATTTCCACTGTTCAATCAAGCTTTTTTTGTTTAAGAGAATTTTACTTTTTCTAGGTGGACCACATTCTGTTGTCTCTGCTGGCTTCAATCACCTCTTGGCTGGATACTGTCTCTCCAGCATGATGGTTTTGTTGGGTAAGTCTTTTTTTATCATGTGTGATAATTTTTTGTATGGTTTACTTTTATTCGTCATGCAAAAATATTTATCTTTAGTGATACTCATATTTTTATTTCTTGGCATAGTGTACCAAATTATAACTGAAAATTACTTTTGAAATTTGTAATTTAATTTTTATTGTATATGCTATATAATTTTTCAGTAAACTACAGGGGTTCCATTGGATTTGGCCAGGACAGCATAGAAAGTCTGCTTGGAAACATTGGAACTCAGGATGTCCTAGATGTCAAGGTCATTTATAATATTTCTCTAAGCCTAACAGGAACAATTAACAGGTTCTTCTTAAGCTAATCCTTGCAGTTGAAGCATAGATATATTTTCCATGGTTTTAAGACATACAAAAATCTCTGGGTTACAAAGAATTTATAATTTAATCCCAGACCAGGATTGAGTCAAAAATGAAAGCTTGTTTAATTTGGCATGAGATTTTAAAGTTTAATTATAGTTTTAAAGGTAAATCTTTGAATTAAGCTTGCAGTTGACTGGCTCATTAAGGAAGGGAAGGTCGACCAAAATAGGATGGCTGTGACTGGAGGATCACATGGAGGGTTCCTCTCTTGCCACTTGATAGGGCAGTTTCCTGTAATGCTTCTTTATGATTTGATATGCTTAACTCCAAAAAGTCTTATGTGGTAGTTATTATCCTAGGAATTATTTCAAGTGGCCGTTATGAGAAATCCAGTGTTTAATTTGACAAGTGAGTGTGTTTCATCATGTGATATTATTATTTAAGATAAGGCATGGGGTAACATCTTGCCTTGACATGTGTATATTATTTTTAATAAGTACCTGATTTTGAAATTCCAAAATTTCTAAATTGCTTTCTTTTGCCGATCCATTCAGCTCTCCTCGGTACTTCAGACATACCTGATTGGTAAGATTCTAAGATTTATTTCAGCGTTCAGAATCTATCCCAGTGAAAAATAAATAGAAAGTAACCATTTTTTTATGATATCTCATCTAATATGTTGTGAAAATTGCTCAAATTTTAGTATGTTATGTAAATAGTACTTCAAAAGTTACTTATTAAATTTGGTGAAATATCATTTTCAAACTTATTAAATCTCAAAAATGTGTTTTTATAGTGCAAAAAAAGAGGAAGGGCACATCATTAGTCAATAATAAAAAAAATTATTTTTTTGACAAAGTTATTTAACATGAAATTATATTTCCATTTTATTTTATATTATTCCAAAACATCTTTTATCCATCGACAAAATTAATTTTTTTTATAAAGTTTGTGCCCAGCTTATTCCAGGCATTCCTGATGGCCTCTTGCAACTCTGATTTAGAATTAAAATGCCTTCCATCTTTGTAGACCAGTCTTGACAACTTACCCCAAGCATTTTCAGTTGGATTGAGGTCAGGAGAACAAGCTTGCCAACACAAAATGTTTATGTTTTTCTCTTGTCAATTTGGAAGCATGGATTAAAGCATTATCCTGCTGAAATATGTAATTAGCACCACACTTTCTCTTAGCCAAAAGCAGGAGATAATTTTCCAATACTTTAATATAGTCTGCTGAGTTTTGATTTCCTTGTAGAAAGGCTAGATCAGTGAGTCCATCATGTTAATTTCCTGCCCAAATCATGACTGATCCAGCTCCATGATTTTTGCTATAAAATGACTCCTTCTTAGGTCATGTCAATAAAACTGATAACCATCAGGTCAACCAAGATTGAATTTTTTATCATCAGAAAAAATTATTTTGGTCCAACATTCTGTTTGATAAAATCATTTTGACCCATTGAACTTTATGGAGTTCTTGCAGAGCTGGAACCTTCAATCTCTTTTCATATTTCTAGATCTTGCTTGCATTTGAGTAATTTATTACTGTATCCTTAGTGTTAATTTTAACTCTTAGCTGGTAGGCAGAAAATTTACCTGATGATGCTTTCTTCATTAGCTGTCTCCTGTTTGGCAGACAATTTCTTCTTTCTTCCTGGAGATTTCTTGCTTCCATGCTCCTCACGAGCATTAAAATAATAAGAAATAACACTTATGGACCTGTTGAGCTCTTTAGCAATCCTCTGTCTGGATTGGCTGAATAATTGGCTTTCCTGAAGGCTTCAATCCTCCCCTTATCATTTTTGGACAATGCTTTATCTCTACCCATCTCTAAACTATCATTAATAAACTAAAAAGGAAAATTTCTTAAATGTTTCATGATTATAAACCACAGAAACCTACTTTGAAGTTCATTTGCACCTTGTTAATTTAATTTTATGGCTCATGTGCAAACCCCTTTCTACCTATCTGTGATGGCAAAAAAAACACATTTTATGTAATTTACAAGTAGTAATTATTCTAGGAAGTCTAGATTTTACAAGATGTTTTTTATATGTGGTGAAGTGGTGTAATGTCAAAATTTGAATAAATTCCACTGTTTGATATATGAGAATTTTGTATAAAATATGAGCTATGTTGGACTGACTGTAAGTTAAAAAAAAAGAATATGTTTCTCAGGGTTTACACTGAAGTAGGCCTCAAATTTGAAGCTAATTTACCCTTGGATGCTGAAAAGTGCTCATTGCTCTATTCCAAGTCACCTGTTGCCCACATATCAAAAGTAAGTAATTTGCATTAGGTATCCCTGAGATTATTTCAACCACATTCCTTTAAAGGCAAACACACCAACACTATTCCTTTTGGGAGCCAAAGATCGTAGGGTACCTCCAAGCCAGGGACTCCAGTGCTCTGAGATTCTCAAGAGTAAGGCTATCCCCACCAGGTTAAAACTATTAATTATTTCCATTATTCCTAAAGTTGTTTGACATTATTTATTACTTAAAATATATCATGTAATAGTTTGCTTTGTCGATGAATTCCAGGGTGCTTATGTATCCTGATTCTAGCCATCCCCTCTCAGAAGTGGAAGCTGAAAGTGATGCCTTTGTGAACAGTGTCTTATGGATAAAGTCTCACTTGGAGAAAGTAAAATGACCTCAGCAAGCATCTTTCTGCACCTCACCAAAATGATGCAAAAGAAATCAGCCTTAGCAATCAAATTTACTTGAGATGTTTTAAAGCATCAATGATCCAATTCCTTGTCATTGACTCCATAAACTACCATACTTATTTTATAAACCTTTTTACGATGTGATATTATGGAATGTTTCAATGAGTCTCAGAACTAGTTAACAAATAACTTTCACTCATGCTGATGATTGACAACTCTTTATTACAAAATAAGTTAATAAAAACATCTCAAAGAAAAAAAAAGCTAGAAACATAAGCCCAAAATCATCTTGAGTGAGATAAAACTAAACCAAATTTAAAAAAAAGGGGAGACTAAAAAAATGAAATTGCTTGAAAAAGACATCTGACTGAAGAAAGTCTAGAGGAAATACTTGGCTGATCACTCAGCTAGGCACATATTATTGATCACCAGCAGGGTGGGCCCACCTGGGTTTTAAAACTTTTCTTTTCCATTACCAAATTGACAACTAGGGGAGTGAAATTTCTGTTGGTGGCCCCGAGCACCAGACAACAGTAGAAGGACATTAAGCAAACAATTTAGTTTTTTAACTGTCATCACTGTCATCAATGTCATCAATGAAGAGAATTTTTGATGTGGAAGGAGGTGAAAAACATCTCTTGCTGCCCTCTGACACCATACTGGCTTCGTGGTAAGTTGCACAGGGACTCACTCTCATTCCATTAATGAATTGGGACCTGAGATTCAGTTGACCAGAGTTCTGATGAGAGCCTTCATCAGGCTCTGTTGTATCTTCATCACCATCCAGATTGGTTTTTGACTTCCTGTTCGAGAGGGTAAACCTTGAAATAAGCCTTTGTGAGGGCCCCCTCTTTATATAATCTACCCTGTCCTCTAACATGCCCTGGAGTTTTGGGGTAGACCTGTAGTGCCTGTTGTCAGTGCTGTGAGATCTCTTCTTAAATCTGTCCTTCAGGTTCAATAAGGTGTTCCTAAAGGATGTTTTAGATGATGTTGAGTGGATTGATGAGTGGTGGAGACTTCCTGATCTCTTTGGAATGTTCGGTCTGTTTGACTGTGATTGATCACTCCCTGCTGATGAATTTGAACCTTGAGAGGTTTCTCCTGATCCTTGGCTGAGATTTTCACTGTGATCATCACCTCCTTTGGAAATCAGACAATTATCAGCAGATGAATTCCTCTTTAGGATCACCATTTTTTCTTTCCCCTTAAGCCAAATGAACTCGGGAGATTCTGACTGCTTGTGACTGATCATGTAGCTCCTGTCTAAAGTCCCAAGGCTTATGTAAGCTGAAAAGGCATCTCGGTCATGTGCTCCATTGTCTGGGCTTCTTGTGGTCAACATGGATGAACTGATAGAGAAAATGGCAGGGATCTGATCCTTCATTGGCTCGTCTGTGATGCTGAAAAGCGATTGGCTGAGTGGTAGATGCTTCTGTTTTCCCTTCAAAGAGAAGTGATAAACTTATGTTAATAGATTTGCACTATCGACAACTTGGAATCACAAACCTCAAGGCAGGAGTTGCCTGTGGGACTAAACACCTCATTGTCTGCATGGAGAAATAAAGCAGTTTAGAAACCAAATGAAATTAATGTAGTTAGGATGATCGTTCTCACTCTCTAATTGGGAGTATCAGGTATGTCAAACATATCAGCTCGGTCAACATTCAAAGTACAAATAACCTACCAAAAGTGCATTTGTCCTAGTAAACCAATGCAATTTTACAAAGGCAATCTAATGTTTCATCACGATTGTCAAGTGAAATGCAGTCATTACAACTTACTTTTTGTTGGTTGCCTGATATCTGAGAAAAACATTTAAAACTCATTTCCAGAAAACAAAGTTCAATGAATGAAAATAAAATTAAAAAATTTTTGAATTGACAGAATGAGGAGCAACCAAGGATTTCTCAAGTCAATATGCAAGCAATAATATTAGAAAAGTGTAATTTATATATCAGAACCTTTGTGCAACCCAAGATGAGCCTCAATATCACGAATTGCTCATTAATAGTGATATATATTGTAATATTTTCTTGCATATGGTTTAATCAATACCTGGAACAAAAGCCATTGAGCACCTCCTACTGCTCTTTCTCCATTCTATTTGTCCAAAGCCCTTTTCATCTGAAAAACACATTTCAATAAATCTAAAGATCCACAAAAACAAAGTAACCTCTAAATCCAAAGGTGAGCAGTTACAAAGTAAATTTGTGATCACAATAAATTATACAATATGTAATCATAATATTTAAATTTCATTAATATGTGCAAGAGTTTCCAGCCTCTATAATTTTAGATCTTATAAACATGATGAGCAACTATAAGCCCCTCCATGAAGCTTACCCACCAATCTGATTGGTAGTAGCAACCTCAGGGGTGAGATTCATAACTATGTTACGAGCCCTGTCTGGAATGTGAGCGTCAAAGTTGCTGAGAATGGACTTCCTGATTTCATGACACCAGATAGACTTTTGCTCAAGGCTCTTGGCCTGGATTGTGAAGAGGAGGGAAGGGTCAGTGAATGGATGAATAGAAAAGCTGAGGGGTGACTTTGAGACTGTCTCAACCAACATCAAGTTGGAACACTGAAAATAGAAAAGAGGTTTAAAGGACAATTTTGCTTGAAATCAACCAACATCAACAATTCCTTACTGGTATTTGAACTTTGATGAGCAGAGCACAGTTCTCTTTCCACTTGCAGATAAGGATCTGCTTCTTAAAGAGCAGAATGTGCTGCAATGTCTTAATGCCAAACTGGAATTTGTCCTGCATAGAAGACATCAAACCGATACGGTTAGAATTCTTGAACCCTGGCCATACTGACACGATATCAAATTCTGAAGGACATCAACAAGTGAAGCTAACTGGTCCTTAAAATCCAAACACCTTAACAAATAGCAAGCACAACCACCAATTACTTCAATAATAAGCTCTCCTGATCCACTGAGATTGACGTTAGGGTTGCAGGCAATGAGAAGATCGAGTATCTCCTTCATTTTGACATTCTTGTCATGAATTCGTTTCATCTCATTAATATATCTGGCCATTGAGCTCATGCAGCTCAGAGCAGAAGATGCCTTCATGAACTCTACATTACCTATGTCATCACAACCCTCAAAGCTCTTGATCAAGTTCTGAAATAAAAAATTTGATTAAAACAAAAAACACTATAATTTGTAGATAAAGTTCTGGCACAAGGGGTCAAAAGTTCACAAAAGCACCATGCCTTTCAGTAAATCACATTTTTTAAAAATCTTTCATCAAAGGATTTATGCACAGGTTCTTAAATTATTTATACAGCTTCATCATAATCATCAGGGCACCATTTATATAGTGTCACTTTCCAAGGGTGCTTTTCCTGTGTGAGCAGGGTTGCAAATATGGCACACACTGATTTTGCTTTTACCATAGTTTGCAGGGACACAACCTTATGAGCAAACATTCACATCAAGGTTTGTAAAAGTCATTTCTGTGCAGTTCATTGATAACTTCACAACGAGAAGCTGCAGCAACCTGAAACAAGAGGTGGTATTTCAGAATTCTTTGCACAGGTTTGAGTAGGTAAGAACTCAGTGGTAGCTTGTGGTTCAAGGCTATCTGTTGTTCTTGGAGCCAAGATGAGGCTTTATCTTCTCCTGATATGTTCGTCACAACCTTTTGAGATCTTAAGAAGAGACAAAACAAAAAATAAAGATGATTGCAATAGCTTCGATTGTCTGTGAATTAACTAATACTTTACTTAATACTAATTATAATTAGTAGGTACCTGGGGTAGTTGGTGCAATACTTGGAATACATCTTGAAATGGACAGTGTTGTTGATGAAGCTGTCTGAAAGCTTTCCAACATCCCTCTCATGAAGATTCAATTCTTTCAATAGTTCGCTTAATTCAAAGATAGTATTTAGCAATTACAATAAATGTTGAGCGATATAATAATGAAAACTTAATTGCCAAGGTTGTTATAATTACCTTTATATGCCTCTTGCTGCCAAACTGAAGCAACAAAAATGAAACGCAAACATCTAGTAAGCTTAAATGAATTTAAATTAAATGTGCAGAACAAGAAATATGAAATAATAATATAAATACAGTCCGCCTATCACTAAAATTGATAATAATTTGAAAATCCAATACAACAATCTCAAACAACCAAGCATAAAACTGCTGACCAATGGAAGGAATATATGTCCTCTATGTTGCCAAAAAGAATTTCGACAGTTTCAGGGGCAAATAAGTTAGTCCTAGACTCCATGACTCTCTTATAGCCCTGAATTATAATCATAAACCTCATAAATTTTTATCACCAGCTCCTACAAAGCCATGTAACAACCTCTATGGTTTCTTTCAGATCCCTCACATAAATTTTTTCTGTTTCCAAGATCTCCTGGCAAACTAGAACACCATTGAAAGATGCATGTTTTTTTACTCTTGTGCCATTTTCAACACTCTTGCTCCGACGGTTCTCAAATTTTTTCTCTGCTGAATTTTTTAACCCACAATCTCTTTCTAAGTTCAGTGAAAAGTCAATGTCCTTTGCAGAAATTCCCTTGAAAGCTAGATTTTTTGCTGAAGGAATCATTTTCTTTTTTGAGGGTCTTGAAGATATAGAGGATGATGAGTCATTTGACCTTATGCTGGATGGCCTTTTCCTGGGATCAGCTTGTAGGGTTGATGAGGGTTCATTTGTCACAGATGGAATGCTGTCCTTCTTGACCTTCTCATCATATATTGATATGAGAGAGGGCACGAGGCTTACAGACGAACCTGTTGTGGAAGAATGATGTTAATTCTCCTATTAGCATTCGCATGACCTTTTTGCTGATTCAGAGCATGTTCATTTTCAAACTAATTATGGGCCTGTGATGAAAAAAACTTTTTATTTTCCTCGTTTCTTACGTATTTTCGGATGCCGAATTCAAAAATGATACCGAAATTGTAAAATTTTGTCACAAAATGTTTTTTTCAGAACACACAAGTATTAAGGCTATATAGATTGATAAATTTCAATTATTTTTTATGAAGTACCCTTGCTTTTTATATGAATGGAGAGCTGAGCAAAAAGTTGGCCCTGAGTACAAAAGCACTGGCCTGCAAGAAAATCTCTTTACTTGAGGGAGGAAGCAAGAATATTTTAGATGAAAGTCTTGTTGACAAAAAAAAATAGTTTTGCCACCCCTTCATATAAAACTGGGTCTCATGAAACAGTTGTTAAAGCCTTATCAAAAGAAGAAAATTGGTTTAAGTACCTATGCATGAAGTTCCCTCACCCATCCGAACCTAAGCTGAAAGAAGATATATTTATTAGGATATATATATATGAAAGCTTATGACAGATGAAAGCTTCCCATCCACAAAAGCATATTTGGACTTCTTTACCAGAAATTCCTGGTGAAATAAGTGAAGAACAAGGTAATATAGCAATAGTTTGTGCCAATAAACAAATTTCAAAATTTTTTTTTATTTTTAACTTCCTTTGAAGTTCATAGTCTTTGAAGATTATGAAAAAAATGATGACAGGCACCTCTGATGCTATGAACGTGGTGCCTTATAAATTAACTATTAGTATTATTATTACATTTGGCGCCTCTGACGCTATGCAAATGGCGCATTATAAATGAACTATTATTATTTGGATTCAGCATCTCCCAAAAATCATTATAATCTCTTGATTTTTAAAAAGGTTTTATTAAACTTAAATTTTGCAGGCCTGCATTATCCATAAAACAATGTCCTACCAAAAAATTCCTTCCATTCCAAGTCCACTCCTTTGGCCCCCATGCTTGGACGTCAATTGTTAAAAGAATAGAAGTCTTTGATGCTGATAACAAAGTGACTCCATTGCTCAAAATATCTGTAACTAAACAATTATTCCAGATTTTTATTTTAAAAAAAGACCAATTGATCATGACATGACATTAGTATAATTTAACAAATTCCAAAGTTTATAATTAACAAATACTTAGTCACAAGCTAAGTATGCTTAAGTACTTACATAACATGTAGCTTAAATCCTATTTCTGTCACTAAAATATTTATTATATCACGATAAGCCAATGCCATCACTCGTAATTGAGTAATAGTAAAATCTGGTGCCAGTGACTTTAAAATGTAAATGAATCACGTAATAATTAGACCAACTCATAAAGTAAGGCTGCATATTAATTATCTCTGTGCAGTAGGTTAGCAGAACCCAGCATTGCAACAGAATGCAGCATCCACCACTTCAACCACTTTTGTTCCTTCACTCCACAAGCTTGGAGCATTAGCCTCTCACATCCAGCCTACAATGCCTTGATCATTCAGCCTTAATTTTAGCCATAAAAGTTGAAATTAAGGAAATACTTTTATTCAGAATTCACTTTTATGATGCTGTATTTAATGCAACTGAGTGTCAATCTATATTATCATATTTTGTCTCAAACCAAACCAAAATAAACATTTCTAAAGAGTTTCAAAATAAAATCTTCCATTTTTGTTTATAAAGACTCACTTAATTGTTTTGTCATGCCATATTTTTCATCCGTTTAGACCATAACATAAGAAATATTTGCACGAAATAAAAGTGTGATAGTGATCAACAAAATCATCTTCGATGCGGTGTTGTTTATCATATAGACATTAGTCTCCTTAAACCACTCTAAATTAATGTTAATGCTAACTTAAGTTAAGCAATCACGGACAGCGCCGAACAAATTTAAGATGCAATACAAGTTCTTTAGATGTAATCCATGTAAATTTATTAAAACAAAACAATGATTTATTAAACTTACCGATGCAAGACTACAATCAAAATATATTTAAAGCACTTTAACTAAACTTTATCGGAAACACGGAATCTAATCAAATATCACAAGAGGTTTTGATTATCTGAACAACTAAAACTATGGACAAACATAATTTGAATTTTAAGATTAAATAGTCAAATGGCCACAACAAACGCACCGTCAGCTCCATGATACCTGAGATTCGAGACACAAACCACAACACATAAGCACAACAGATAGTGCGCAAGCCTTGTGTCAGCCAATAATAGTACTGCACCAATGTATTTCTTCTTATATTAAATACATCTGTATTTCTAAACTAATTATTTTTGTAATTGTATTTACATTTCTAAAGATGAGAACTGTCATGGTTGAGTAGTTTATCACAGAGACATTAGTTTACTTAAACCACTATAAATTAATGTTATGTTATGGTGCTCTATCGATCGAAATAAAACTGGTTCAATGCAAAAAAATTAATGAATTTATTGTCAGACAACAATTTAATCTCCATATATCGATTTAACTGGTTACTCGTGGCTAGATATAACAAGTTTAACAATTTTAAACGGTTCAATAACCCCTAACCCAAACCCTAACGCTGGTATTTTCGTTTAAACAGTTAAAGTAAACTAAGTCAGATTTCAAGCGGATAGTTGAACAAGCAATCTCCTCTAAATGGCGAGCTTACTAAGTAAAGTAAATACATTTCTAATATCAAGGTTTAGATAGAATGGCAAATATTCGGATTTTTAAATAAATGGAAATATTTTAGTGGAAAAGAAGTAAAATTCAGCAAACTCGTAGTGGTCCGACTAATTGGCTTTGTGAGCTTTCAATCTCTTTCAAACGTGGTTTATTGGCGAGAGCGCAGTCTAACATCGATCAAGCTGATGAATTGTAAGTTGAACAAATGATCCACACATTTTATATTTCAAATCAAATCCAATTTATTTATAGATCAACGTGTAACCAATTCTAATATTGTAATTAATTTTTCAGATCACGAAATGCCTGACCTGAATTTCAGGGTAACCCTCGTTTGCCAGCTCAGAAAGGGGACTATTGCTAATCTTGTATTATCGCAAAGGCTTGAAGGCAAGAGTCGGTGGCTTTCTGCTTTTGACATTAAAAAAAGTATTAAAAAAACAATAGAAGCGTTGAATAAACGGTCTAATTCTCTTAGAAAATGTTTGTCTCAAATAACCTCGACCTGCTTAACTTTTTAATGTTTGATGATGTTGACAAAGGATCGTTAGCGTCGCTATTAATTGGCCGCCTGTGGTCGCCATTACGATCTCCCTCTTCGCTCTCATGGCATGATAGGCACGTGACCTCGTAATATTTTCAAGCGTCACTCTTCACTCCATGTTTGAAGGGATGGAAAAACTCAAGTGATGAGAATGATAGTTGGTGGTGTTGGCGTTGGTATTTGTGATGCTGATTATGATGATGGTAACATGAGTTGGCGAAATCTGAGGACATCTTCAATGGAACCAACTGGCCTGGAGGCGTCCCTCTGTCTCGTCTCATAGTTACTGTTACTGTTATCATTACCACATCACATCATCATCATCATCATCATCGTCATCACCATCACTTTGCCAATCTCACTCACTCAATCTTCATTAATGCGTGCTGGTAAGCAGAAAAATGCCGTGCAAAGACTTTTTCCGGTCCGCCAGGCGCAACATCGTGACGTCACATTAACAGTCACGTGACCGACCGCTACCGGAAATAAACGTACCACATGAGTCGGAATCAATTGCCGTTCAATGATCGCCCTTTAACGATTCAAGTCTGGACCATTCAACTGCTCGATCTCCTCCAGGATCATCATCATCATCATCATCATCATTGCCACCATTATTATCATTACCACCATGTCACCATTTGCTATCACCAAGCAATGACGGTGCGAGTCATTGTTCTTCGTTGTAGTGAATGGACAGTGTAACTGTTGACTCTGTGCATGAGCAGGAGAACATTCAAGAACTCGAATAAAAGTGAATCTAACCCAAACAAAGATGAACGCGATGACGACGACGACGGCGTCTTATCTCCCTTGTACAGATACACACTTCCAGCCAGGTTCGCTTCTTTCCATGCTTCCTTTCTTTCTTCCTTCAGCCTTCCTTTCTTTGGTTATTCATTTACCTTTTGTTCAATCCATGTCCGTAGCCACGATCGTGTAGCATATAGTCACATTCACTCGTTCACTCACTTAATCTTATTCACCCACTCGTTCACTCACCCCTTCTACAACTCACGAATTATCAACACGAGCGCTTGGTACGTTATCAGGCCTGAATACATATGCCACTCATCCATTCATCCACTCCAAGGCGTGAAATTTCTTTGCATTTGTCAGCCCTTCCAACTAACGTACTCACTTCATCATCATCATCATCATCGTCCGTCATCGTCGTCATCGTCATCATTATCATCGTCGTTGCCGTCATCATCACTATCACAATTTCAAGGGAAAGGTTCCTTTCTGGTTATCACTTCAGTTGGTTTATTTTGATTCATGAATTGTGGGCGTACGTTTATATTTACTTGTTTTTTTCTCGTTTTATTTTATTATTTGGGGTTCATTTTCTGTTAAATTGTTAAAAATGAATTGTTACACCGGAAAAAATTTAGGCAAAAGGCATTTGAATGTGACGATTGTGAAGACGTTGATAATGATATGATAATAATGATGACGATGATAATGAAGGTGATGACAAAAAAGGGGGGAGTTCATTTGTTCGTTAACACTTGGATATTAAATTCGCGCCTCCGTTTGGAATCAAGAATTCATTAGGAGATGAATTAATGAATGCAATAATGTAACTACCTTTCATCATCGTCGTCACCGTCATCGTCATCATCATCTGATTTCGCGGCCATTTCCTGAAGTATTTTTAGCGCCCTACTTTTCAGGCTTCGAATCCCTTCATGAGTTCCTCGCTCCATTTTGTGACGTCATCAATAAACTGGTGGAGAACCTTTTGATGATGATGACGACGGTGCGGCCAAGTGACAATGATGAGGGTAATTGTGATAACGAAAGGAACGATGATGATGACGACGACGACGACGATGATGATGAAAATGACGATGACAAAGACTATCACCAGGAAGATGTCTTTGACACTCGTTGCATTTTTCTGCTTCAATCTTTTTAATGGAGTCTTGAGGCTAGCATCGCGCGAAAACACCTGGCCAGATTCATTTCTTGCTGGATGATAATAAAATGTTATTTTAAATTATTTAAAACGTATTTTAATAATGTTGCGATTAATTAGATAATTAAGATGATTCAGACTAAACAAAGCTATATATTTTAGTCCAAAACGCTTAATGAAAATGTATTTTAATATAGGCAATAATATACACTAGTCAATATTGAATTTTCACAGGAGACATTAGTGAGAAATGTCTAAAAATGTTAACGGTGTAATTACTTAGAATTGACCACAATATATAGATTCTCATCATCATCAGCAGCAGCGTCATCATCACTTGTGGCATCTTTAGCATCTTTAATCATCGTCGCGATTTTGTCACAAGAGTCCGAGGGCGTCACCAACAGGCTGGACGAGATGCCAATCAAGCTACGTAGGCGGAGCTGCCGGCCGAGATCTCCTACAAAAAAAGAAAATTTGATGCGTGTTGCATATTGCAGAAGAGTGCGGGCTTTCCACCAATTACAGACGGGGACACAGACCAGAGTTCGTATTGAACTTTATTCTAAGAACTGAATCTTCTTTTCGTTCTGCTACTACGGCTTAGGAATTTATCCCTTGTTATGTATGATCCCAACGCCCAGGGTATGATAACCTTGACGCCATCAAACTTAATCAGTCATTGGGGCAACGTCGCTTCATACCCAGGTTAAGATCTGATGAATAATTGTTTTTTGTTTGTCTGTTAAGAAAAGACTGAAGCATGAGTTGTCTGCCTGAGACAATTATTAAGTCCTCTTTATTAAATAAACATTAATCCATCCAATGTATTAACCTAATACAGGTGCCTCCGGTACCTCTAGGAAGCAAAGACGAGAAAGGACGACGTTCACGCGGAAACAGCTGGACGAGTTGGAGAAGACGTTCAAGCAGACGAGATATCCGGATGTCTTCGCCAGGGAGGAGCTTTCGCAGCGCGTCCAACTTCAGGAGTCGCGAATACAGGTAATCTGCGCCCAATTACCGTAAATATCAGTTTTATAAACAAACGTTCTTTTTATAGGTTTGGTTTAAAAACCGAAGGGCAAAAGCAAGGGCGCAAAGCAAAACTGAGCTGAAAAAGCCAAACGTCGAGAACCACCATGCAAACGAATGCCCTTCAAACAACCAATCGTCTGATAGCAGTACTATCCTCTTGAGCACACCTGCTAAAAATGCGACACGATCCCAAGTAGCAGACGACAGTCCGGGCAGTCAATCGCCGTTTGACAACATGTTGCCTTATCCTTACTCCAAGCCAAAGCCATCGTGCCAGGAAGCTTATTCTTGCAATCAGTCCTACAATTCAGCACTCCCTTCATGGCCTGGAGGCTACCTAACATCCATCTTCAAATCGACATCTGCAGAACTAACAAGCTACCCTAGCAATGCAATTTACGGTCACATTGGCAATGATCCCTACGGTACCCAGGTGACCCAGCCATTTTCCTGCCAATCAACTTTCTACGCCAAGGTTTATCCGAGTCAGCAGCCGAGAGGCTGTTTCTCATTCGAAGGTAAAAAACTATACTGCAAGAGGCGATTGCAATAGATAGATTAAAAAAGCCAGTCTTTGCTTTTAACCATTCATCAAGTAGCCATGACTAAAATTTACAAATTACAAAATTAATTATTTATTGCAGTGCACACTCATGCGGAACATTTCTTCTCCTCAAAAGCATAAGTACGAACAAACAGCATAAGAGCGGGTTGCGAACACGACACCTTTCCATCCTGTGCCCAACATAAATCTGCATTTTAATAAAAGTTTAATGAGCTTGCATGACATCGACTGAACTTTGTTACAATGAATCGACATGCAAACCTGGTGTCCTATATTTATGTCCTATGTCCAAGGTAAAGACAAGATCTATTAATATTTTTTCTTCAAGAAACGACATCAGCAAACATGATGGAGGTTGAAGACGTTTCGCCTCAGTTCCAACAATTTAGCTCTCCTGCTGAATGCCAGATGCAGTGCACGCTTAACGACAGCACAGAATCAGGGGCTTCTTTCTCATTATCACAGAACTGTACTGGTCGCTACTCATACCTCGAATCGAAGGATAAAGAGGTAAACCAAGACTTCTGGTCTCAGCAAAATTTGTACAAATTCGGGGGGAACTTTAACTTTTCGGATCATTCAATCCTCGACTACGATGGAAGTTTGGAACTTAGAGATGAAGACGATCAGGATTCAATTGGAAGACATCCGAGTTGCATAGGATCTATGAAAAGAATGACCCCTACAACCATCTCGAACAATTACAACGTTGCCAGCATTCAGTACCTCAGCGAATACGTCAGCGACAATTCATCACCTTTTTTCGATCAAAACAACAACAGTAATAACAACGGTGCTTATGATTATATGTTCGGACACTATTCGAACATCGACAACAAACCCAGCGAAGAAGCTTTCCAATTCATTTCTTTATGAATCGGGCTCTTTTTTAATATTTTGAAAATACGACGACTGCTGTATCTGAGCGGTGGGTGAATTATGAATTGAACCTCAACACAAATAAACATTTTTCAACATCCCACGTAGTCAACTTTTTTTCTTTAACAATTCCAGGACATTCATTACTAGGCTCACATTCAATAATACGGAGTTAAATTGTTAATCATGCAATAAATATATCTCAAATTAAGGTATCATAACTATTTATGTAGTAACACTAATGTAATGTAACTACTTATCAAATTTCAGATTAATTATTTAAATTTTAAAAAATGTTTAAGCATGTTCAGTTACAAATCTAAATACAATGCATTCTATTAATCATAAGCCGACTAAAAAACCTACGATTACGAGCAGAAATTAAAAGTTCCACTCACGCCATAAAAATTTTTCTACAAAAAAGAACAATAGACTTCTTCAAGGTTTTACTTCATTTGAAAGTTAAAATCAACTTAAAATAGTTTTATGTTTGGAAATTAATAAATATTTATTAATCTAACTTGCAAACAGATGTTAATTCACATCGTTTAACATTCATATCACATTGGATTTTTTCTGACATTCTAATAAAGGTGTCATTTATTAAAAAAATAAATAAATTATTCGTATTATATATTATTGTTACTTATAAAGTATGCTTTAGTTAAGACCGTCTTTCTTCTTTATTTATGTAGTGCTGTTTAAGAAATGTATGAGATTTTTGTAAATCTAATTATTGTGGGGCAAGTTTTATTCTTGATTCCTCCGCACCATAAATTTTTTACTGCTGCAAACTCTGAGATTTGTCTAAAGTTTTGGAAGATATTGCATCTAAACGCTGTGGCACTCTACACATTTAGTTGAAAAAGCAAGCTGAACTCAAGTAATGTAAAGTATCTGGGCAAATTAAAAAAAAAAATTGTTCCGAAAATCATTTTATCCATTCTAAAATAAATCAGAAACATCACATCTCAGACTCATTAAAGTTTGCGAACAAATAATCAAGTAGTATGGCTCGCTTCAAGGCGGGCGGGAGAGGCAGTTTGGAAATTGAACTTAAAAGGTTCGTCTTCAAATATCGACGTATCTTGAACACGGTCGCATCAAAAAGAGTGCAAGGATTAGAAGCTCTATCAATCAACCAAGACCAAAACAATGGATTTTCTACCAATTTTTCCGGCACTGAGGCACAAGCTCCCTGTAACAAGAAAGAATTTTCAGAAGCTTGAAACAAGCGCCGCAGTTGACGAGAAGGCGAGCAATGGAAAAGTTTCCGTTGGAAATGGCACTTTGGAGCGGGGTCATGAGCTGAACGGAGTAACCGACCTTTACTTCACCCTGAACGTCCAGCTGACAATTGTAGCGCAGGAGAGCCACAACGGCAGGGAGATGGTCATTAGAAACAGCAGCCAGTAAAGGAGTAACACCGCAGTCGTCTGATATAAGAATTAACAATTGCTTTTACATTTTAAACTTTCAATATAAATACATAATCAAAAAGAATAAATACTCATCAGCAACAAAAGGACTTACCTGGAATATCTGGATCGGCGCCATGCTCAAGAAATAATTCAACCAATTCGGTGGTGCCTTGGTCGGCAGCCATTTTCAAAGCGGTACCGCCATATTTATGCCAACTGCTTCTATGTGGAACATCGTTTATCCTATCAAAATAAAATTGAAGTAAAATCGCCAGCTAGCCATCTAATAAAATATTTAGCTAACATTTTTAGTTAATTATTTCAAGGCAAGTTTGTCTCCTTATTTAAGTGATGTCGTAACAAAGTTTGCAATGTCTTTCAGAAATTTCTTATTTTTAAGAGTTATGTTAGTTTCTAGTAATCCATATTCATTTGCTTATTATCTCAATTTATTATGCAAGTATATAATATAAATTTAATTATTAATTAATAACTTTCTGATTTTCATAAACGTACCTTTAAATAATAAAAAAATGATTTTATAAATAAATAATTTTGTCAGTGTTTCAATTTATTCTCTATTTCCACATACATTCAGCACATTCTCACCTTTTGCTTGGTCTTGATAACTTTTAAAAGTTCCATTTAAAGACTTAATTTATTTCAAAATAATCGTTCCAAACTCTAGACTAGGGATGGGCCGAGGAAGCCATAGGCAGACAGTTCTTCCAAAAGTGGATTTTTATGCATTTGAAAATAATAATAATAATATTCATTATAATAACGTAATAATCTTTAAATGTGCATTCTAGTTCTGTCTGTCACTTTTTCTTGGCTTGTAGACCTACTTTCCTATATATCTTGCTTTAATTTGAAAAATTCCTACAACAAAGTACCGACAAAAATAAAAGTAAAGTAAAGAATACTTTGCGAAAATGGAAACTTATCGAATTTACTGGGCTCTCCGTTCAATACTTAAATTGATTCTGGAAAATCTCTGGAAATTCTGGAGTGGCCTGCAGGCTAATCAGAGAGACTTTGAATAAAGAAGTTTTACTCTTGAATTATATGCACTTAAAAATAGCAAATTTAAGGGACTTTTTGGAAAAATATGTTTTCGCTGTTTGAATCAACATTTGCATTGCAATCGGTCATGCGAACTTCAGTCAGCAATTTGTGTCCAGACTTTGTGAAGATAGTTGTTGTGATCAGTCACATTTATCTCATGAAATTTTTAAAAACAAGATTTAAGTTAATTAAATGGCGTGCAGGTTGGCTGAATGGGTTTCGTTCCTGCATACGGTCGTAATGTGTCGTGTTCGCAACCCAGCATGCACCGCCAGGGAGCGTCCTCGGGCAGGGGCGATATATAAATGGTAGATCGATTAAAAAGTGCCTTCACATCCCATTCGGATACAAAAAGCACTCAAAAGATCGGCTAAATACAAATACAAATGTCATAAACAGTTGCAAGCTTATTTTTATTATTTTATGTGATAAGTGAAATTTATAAATGTGCGGCCCGCCATTGGCCAGAGGAGCGCCAAATTGGCCTTCCGCACAAGAAGTTTGCCCACCCTTACGCTAGAGTCTAAGAAAAGTTATTTAGATCTTCTCACTTGTAGCCCGCATCGATGAGAAGTTTGGCAATCTCGAACTCCTCCTTAGTGATTTCTCTTCTTTTTCTCTTCGATTTGACGAGCAGGTTCAACATGGAGTTGAGATTAGCCTCGTCCCTATGGTTGACGTTACTTCCAGAAAGAATGAGCATCCGAACGTACTCCAGGCAATCAGCGTTGGCATATACAATGGCTTCCTAAGACATTATAAGATTCATATACTTTTTGTCTTTCGAAATTTTGAAGCGATCGTGTTTGTCGAAACATGTGTATATCTTCAATCGCATTGATCATATGCACATCATAATGAATTAAATATACATACATATAACTATAAACATGTTAACATTATATTAACATATAAATTATAAACATTTCAATTTTATCTGACATTTTCAAATTGCTTTCTTTCGAGTTGTGACAATTCGTTCAAACCAATATTAGTTACAGAAACTCCTGCGAGCGGCTAATTCAGGCTTTTAGAATGCGATCTGGTTCACTTAATGTGATATAGAGCAACTGTTGCACTTGTGCTACCAAAAAAAAAACAGCTTATTACAAAATATGATCTTGCTCAGGAGTATTCAACTACATTTTATGACTCTAATGTACTCCAGTAAATTGTGGTGCTCCCGCATAGTCTAATGGTTAAGACTTCCGCCTCTCACGATGGCAACACGGATTCGAATCCCGTTGCGGGAGCCCCGTCCTAATCATCTAGCTATGCAACGGACGTTAATGAACAATTTATTCATTCCAGTAAATTGTGAAAAAATTGGTCTACGAGAATCCTGTATGTAAGAAGTTATCGTCAACAAACGTAACTGGGTCGTATTTATGAAGCGGGCCATTTCACAACCCTTGGCGGGCCATCAGTTGAATACCCATGTACTAGTTGGTTTATTTCAAAGACCCAATAGTTATGCTAGAATAGCTCACAGTCGATTACAGAATGAAAAATATTTCTGCCTACCTGTAGGGCAATCCTCTTGTCTCTCTTATCAGGAATGTTAATATCACAGGATTCCTTGAGCAATCTTTCCAAATGAGTTTTTCGTCCGTCTTGGGTCACTGCTACCCATGCGGGCGTCCTCCCAACCAAGTCTTGAACGTTTACGTCAGCCTTTGCATCGCACAACATCTGCACGCATCTGTTATCATGATTTGAACACCAAGCTGTATATTATAAACTAGGTCGTACATCGAATGAGAAATAAGAAATGAGTTATCTCATGAATTAAGTGCTGTCAACCAAATGAATAAGGGAATTATTAAATGAATTACATCAAATAGATGCTAAATTTCGGTAATGGAAGTTAATCTAGAAATTGTTCAAATGCCATCGTAAGCATCACTACCGATCAGCAGCATTTTAAAAATATGCCCTAACCCATCTTAAAATATGTGTATGTTTGTCTGTCCCAAGAACTCCTCCAAAACGGTGAACAGGTAGCGACTTGAAATTTTCACCCCTCATTCTCTAAGACATTCGTAGGTCAGCTATTTTCAATTTTCAACTTTCACCTTTTCCCGAATCATATACGAGTTTTAAACTCGAGAGCTGCTGAAAGCAAGGAGCATGGTCTAATGTTTAAGACTTTGCTTCTCACGATGGCTGGGGGGTTCGAGTCCCGTTGCGGGAGCATCGCCCTAATCACCCAGTTCTTTGAGGGCAAGCAGCTGGCTGAATTTATATATGAAGTATATGACTGGCGAAGCTGGTTTAAAAAAGCTAGTCTATAATATAAAACAGAAAGTGCTTGTGTATGTCTGTCTGTTCCGAGAACTCCTTCCAAACGGTGAACGGTAGCGAAATTTGCACACGTCCATTCTTTATGATATTCTTAGGTCAACTTTGCTATTTTCAATTATTAACTTTTAAGTTTTCCAACTTTCACCTTTTCCTAAATCGCATACCAGCTTTAAACTCGAGAGCTATTGGAATAACGGAATATTGTGATTCTGCATGGTCTAATGTTTAAGACTTCGCCTCTCGTGATGGCAGCAGGGTTTCGAGTCCAGTTGCGGGATCACCGTCCTAATCGCCCAGTTCTTTTCAGAGGGATGAATTTGTATACATAGTATATGACTGGCGAAGCCGGTTTGAAAAAGCTAGTTACTCTATATTCTTAGTCAAATTTTGTAGCTTATCGCATCATCTCTTGGCGTGCAAGTTATAAGAGAGTTATATCAGAGGGTTTGTTTCTGCGACGATAGAAACAGCCGTTGTGTATGGTTTACAGCTTAGACCGCCGCAAGGCGCCCCTGGAAGTCGGTGCTATATAAATGTGCATTATTATTATTGTTGTTACTGTTATTGTTATTATTACTATTATTATTATTATTATTATTATTATTGTTGTTGTTGTTGTTATTATTATTATTATTATTGTTATTTTTTTTTCTCGGCCTCACAAACATAAATAGAAGCAAGCTCCGAGAACCTCTCCGAAAGGTTTAGTGTCCGCGTAAGGGCCCGAGACCTCCCTGGACATGAATTAAGGAATGGAAAGCAGTCACAAAAAAATGCAACAACATCGAGTGACATCAATGATTAATGTTTTTGTAAATTTGTAGTCATTTTGTTCTTTTTTCGGTGGTAAAAGAAAAAAAAGGTGGTGTTTTTTTCATTTATGTGCTCTCCATATTTCGTAAAAATGTTATTATTATTATTAGTAGTAGTAGTATTAATGAAACAATAACAATAAAGCAACATAAACTCAGTAACAGCAATAATAAATAACAAAAAAACAATGTAGCATATGACATTAAAACCAATTCTAAATTGTAAAGATACTCACACATCATCAGAGCATTCAGTGGCCAGATGAAGGGGAGTACGACCTCTAGTGTCCTGGAGGTCCACAGAAGCGTTAACCTTGAGCATCAACTCGACCATATTATGCCACTCAGTCCTGACGGCGTACATCAGTGGAGTCATGCACCACCTATCCCCCACATCGGGATCTGCTCCATATTCCAAAAGCAATCTAGCGCATTCGAGTCGGCCTTTTTCACAGCAAAAGTGAAGAGGGCACCAAAACAGGGGCTTCCCCAAAGGATCGTAGCCATTGAAAATTACATCTGGGTCGAGGCCGTTGGTCAATAACCTTCTCAGGGTTTCGCAGTCGTTTCTCTCAATTGCATAGTAAAGTTCAGTTTCTGTTTCGTCGTCCATGTTGGAATTGCTCGTTCATTTTCACTTGGAGGATCTACCTTTATAGAAACAACCGTCAATGGAAGGATTCTCCGTCGTTTGGAAAATCACGAAAACAAATACGACGATGTTGACCGAGAAATTATAAACGCCTTAAGTGGAGAAGCTGAATACAGCTTCTATTTCAGCAGCAGCTCAGCAACTTTGGTATGCGCTTGAAAATTTTCGATTTTGCTCAGCTGAAGTGTATTATTTGATAATCAGAGAATTGCTGTTATTTAGAACTGTTACAATCGAGAATGATCTAAGATTAGTTTCATTTTTACCTCGGTTGTCTAACCATGCAATATTTAAATAAATGTATATATTCGCAGTACTCTGATTCATAATTAGATTTTGCAGGATCATTTGATAAGCAAAGAGACACAATAGACAATAATTAGAGAAGTTTTTAAAATTGCCGACTCTGGAAATTGAAGAAAATGGAAAATACTTCATAAAATGCAGCACATTTTAAACACGAAGAGATTAGATATGAATTTATTAACAGACGTTTTTAAGGTTCTTTATTTCGAAAAACTTACATTTGAAAATAAATTTAGCTGTAAAAATCAAATGAACATTTTAATTTAAAACGTTTTTGTTTGCAAGTGCATTTTGAAATAAAATACAGATTATATGAATCGAATATATTATAAAACAAATGATTGAACTTGGAAAAGTAATTGTAACCAATAGCCATATCCGGAGAATGTTGAAAATAAATGTATAATGAAAATTATTCTATGTTGAACAAAAATTNTTATATGAATCGAATATATTATAAAACAAATGATTGAACTTGGAAAAGTAATTGTAACCAATAGCCATATCCGGAGAATGTTGAAAATAAATGTATAATGAAAATTATTCTATGTTGAACAAAAATTGAAATTTTTGAACTAATCTAAGATTCCTTGATGATTCATCATCATCCAATGCAACAAGAATCTGAAACAAAAACAGGATGGTGAAGCTGGTAAGATTAATAAATACAATGGCTGGAATAAAAAGTAAAAAATAGCTCTCAAATAATTAGGTAGCGTCTACTTTCTTGAAGTAGGCAAAGGTAAGCGAGGAACAACGCAGTTCTAAAACATTGAACGCAGGAACACGTTGCCAAATGAATAACTTGCGTGTCGACCTCAACAAGCAACGTAATATTATTCTTTTAAATGATTACATTTTATTACCATTAATCATACTATTGCAATTATTTATGCTTTTTGATATTAATGTGGTAAAAGATTGTAAGAATGTCAAAAAATTAATTAAAGCTCTAAAAACAATGTATACTTATTTACATTAACATTGATAACTAATCGCCTATTAACCTCCTCTTTGAAACTCTTTGCAAATTCGTACAGTTCGGCCAGAACCATTTCTAAATTAAAATCGACATTGAAGTTGACGTCCCTCTGAAATAATGTCATTATACCTATTATATCATCATCATCATCATGACCATTATTTTTTTATCATAATCATCATCTCACGGAATAGGTGCTCTCCATGATCTTCATGAATCGAGCCTCAGGCAGGCGTGGTTGGTTTTGAATCTTCTCGTAGAAATCTCTTACAAGGGGTCTGTAGTCCTTGTGATTTTTGGCGAACAAAAGAGTAGATGTCGGTGAGTCCTGTGATGAGGATGTTTGAAAATCCACTAAATAATTTTATCTTAAAATTCTCTAGGTATAAAATTTAAACTTAAATTTAATGAAATATAATGTAACAATACCTAACAAGATTTTGGTTTGTTGTTGCTTTGTAATTACTCATACCTCTTAAGAAGTAAAGTAGGAAAACAACAACAATAATAATAATAATAAAACTAACAATAACAACAACGATAACAATAACTTTTGTAAGTTTCTTTTCTTGTGGCGAACAACTGTCCACGAGGGCCTGACCAATCACAGCCAGGTTCACATCGACCACGGGATTTCTAGGAATGTCTAGCAGAAAGTAGGGATTCTGTAAAAGGTTGACCCAGACACGAAGCATGAAGCTAAAAATAGTAATAAAACAAATATTTATAAGTGAACATTTAATTTGACAATAAAATATTAATAATGAGACCAATGATAACCTAATTTATTGTGTACAAACCTGTCTCTCTTCCATATCTTGGCAATATCTTGATCGTTGATTCCCTTGCTTTGAATGGAGTCGTCAATAAAATCAAAGAGGAATTTGACGCTGGGTGGTAGGCTATCGCTAACGTTCAAGATTTCACTGAAGAGTTTGTTGATATTATCCTCTAGAGCTACCTAAATATTTAATGGAGTCTGTTATTATTATCATCCTTAATTCTGTAATTGTAACTGTAATCTTCCTATTGCTATAACTATCATCCCTCAATCTTGATCATTCTAAAAGTTATGTCCTCATTCAAAAAAGGAAGGTATTCAATTTTTATTATTTAATTCACTTGACCCCAAATTATAAAACAAATTCATCACATGTCTTTGAACGCGGCGCTGGAATGACTGTACTTGTTATTAATAATGTCATAATAATAGGATGATCTCTAGAAATGCGTTTCTCCAGGGCGTCAGTCAAAACTGTTTCTGGGTGAACCAGGGTATCGAGTCCCAATAAGGAAGGACGTGCATAGTTTTGGCCGTCTTCGGAGACCATCGAGGAGTGCTCGCTCTCTCTCGCATTGCAATGGTCAATGATCCGTAAATATAAACAAACAATTAATGCTTAGGCATTTTAGAAAGCATTTTAACCACTGGATGAAAACTAATGGGAAGTGCATTCGGTAAAAACGAACTTTTGGAAGAAATTTAGAATTTCCTCGTAGTGGCTTATTATTAGTTTGATGTTGATCGTTATTATCCAAATAAATAAATTGTTCATGAAATGCGACTGATTTATAAAAAAAAATACAAGAAATTAATTTCAAGTATATTTAACCGAGTTTTTTGGACTCTGCTAGGCCTAGGTTTCCACATATATAAAAATGGCACAGGAGATTATTTAATAATGCAACGCTGGACTTGAAATTTAACTCGAAACAATTTTATTATGTTATTATTTAGTGTACTTAACAAATTATGCAGATGGCCCAATCCTTAACCATGTTGTTAAACGTTCTTTTAACTTGATGTTGTGCCTTGAACAAATTTTTAAATTTTAAATTGTTTAATTTAAAACATTCTAAGATGTTTTAAAAGTTACTTTTATGCTGACGGCAATTGCATTTATTAACAGGTACTGTTATCGTCAACATCGATATCGTTATATCATTATCGTCATTATTCAAAACGAACCTTGGTTTGAAGGAGAGGATAATACATTTCCGTGAAGAAAATCTTGCCTTTCATTGCCTTATTTTCTAAAGCAGCCTTATCAACCTGAGTTTAATCCGAAGCAATTCGTTCGTTAGTATTAATTTCTTCTTGATGTTGTTAAAATACTCACCAGGTGATAGCGTCTCTGAGGCATCTTAACAGTGATTGGATAAAGAGACGGTGATCCGTTGAACAGAGCTAGTGTTTCGTCTGAAAATCAGCTTATTCAAATGTAATGATATATAACATCAATTAAAATTAATACGTTAAAATAACGCTATCACTTTTAATTATTATCATTTCATGATAATTGATACTAATTATTATAAATATTAAGTATCATTAAACACAACAAAGTCAATCAGTAACCTCCTAATAACTGAACCTGGCTCTCTTCCGCCTCTGTTAGCCTTCTCTCCAGGATAAAATGAGAACCACTGATAACCCCATAACTTTTCAAGGTCTTCACCTTCACGAGCTCCATCGAAAGGTCATTGTTGTCATCTTCCTCGTGCAACATGACGAGGTCTTCCGGACCCCTACGCCATACTGATTTAAAAATGGTTGGAAATGTCGACATCGCCAATACCACTTTCACATTATTATCAAATTTCCTATCAATTAATAACATTTAATGTTTGCTAAAGTTTAAAATAACGTTTTAATGAATTTTCAGCATCTCAATCTATAACAAACGTATATAATTATTGTATAATGTAATTTACAAATATACATTTAGAAGAAAATTACATAAAAGCTTCAACAATAACTACATTTTTTATAAATTTTTAAATTCAGTAAATACATTGAAAAGTTAGATTTACCAAGGTTGAACTTATTGACTGGAAGTCTGAGTCCAAAAGGTACTCCTTGAAAATATTTGTCATAGATTTTCTCTTTCGCTTGACTGACGGCGTCACAAGCCAACAGCTTGCAACTAGTCGGATGGTTCTCCGAGTTGTCGAAGGTTGCTACCACCTTCGTCACAAGGAATTAAGTAATGAATTCACATTTAATCATGCATTCAATTGTTCGCAGAATGAATTGCTCACTAAATGGAGTAACACTTTATTAAATTAATAAATTAAATAGATTAATTACTAATTAATTGATAATTAATTTTCAGGAAAATTTAGCAAAACTGGTTTAAAACATATAAAAAATCTTTTAATTATTAAATGGTTTCAACTTAATTTTAGAAATTAATAAATGAAAAATCTGTTTGTAAATAATTGTGAGAAAGTAACTTTGCCAAGTCTCCCCTTTTAAGTGCTAAGTGCACCTCTTTTCATTTCCCAATCCATCCTCTAATTTACACAAACTTACCACGATCTCGCTCTCGTCAAACTTGTAATTTTTCAGGAAAAACCCCTCCGAAAGAGTGAATCTGGCTTCATTGGTACAGACATCAACCGGGCCGCTGTAGGCTTGTTTCTTGATAGCCAGATGCAGCTGTAAGAGGCTCCTACCAACATTCCCGGTCAGGTGCCGATACATCGTCAGACTCAACCATGAGCTCATAATCCTCTCGACCATGGTCTCGCCGCTGTGACGAATAAATTATTTTTTAAAATAATTAATTAATTATTAATTAAAATAAATTCGCAGCAAATTTGGAAGCAACTTAACCATTCGCTTGAAAAATATAAACGCATCCGAACATTGACGCTAAATTTATTTATTTATTCGTTGTCTTCAGGATTGATTAATTTTGCATGTCGTCTGCTTTATATTTATTAACTGAATAACCATCATACATTACGAACTCATTCTTTAAATTGGATTCAGTTTGAAATAAATATAAATGTCCTCACCTTCTCATCATTAGTTTCAAATTCTTTCCTGATGACAAAAAACTATCTATTCTATCGCTGAGCAGAGCCGTAATTACCCTTGGATATTTTAAAAACATAGAATCAAGAAAATGTTTAGAATTAGGAATTCATGGTTTATTTAGAATATAAAAAAAAGCCTGGAATATTTCTAAGATTAATATTGCCATTATTCAAAATTACCGGGGCGGAGCTTATTGGCACCATTTTTACACGAGAATTTTCGAGTTGATTGGAAATTTAATTTAATCTTATTCGGGATTTAATATAAGTCCAGCATTGCATAAATAGCTGTATTTTTCTTTAAAGTTCAACTTTCTCCATTACAACATACCTAAATCCTTAAGTACTTACTGGGCAGCATAATCCATCTTATCTAAGAGGAACAGGCTCAAATAGGATCCCATCTTTGATCTGGAAAATTATGGAAAAATTGAGCGAGCTACTGAAAACTATTGCTTAGAATCAAGTATAGACGATTATAAAGTAAACTTTTCATTTGTGTCCTTCTGTTTCTCGAGAACTTTGACGAAGTTCACAAAAAAGAACTTGCTGTTGAGGAGCTGTGTTAGACATTGATTCTTTCTCTCGTATTTTTCCATTCTTTTTTTCGTCTAAAAAATTTAATCATTCAAAATAAGTAATTAAAGTTTGACGTCACAAATCATGCTAGTGGCTAATCAAGATATTGCCAATCTGCGGAAGAGGTTTATGAATAAATTAGATTATTGTAATGTATAACTTCAATGTGTTATTATTATTGTTATTATTGTTATTATTAAATAAATATACTTAATTGTTTATAAAAATAAATTTACTTAAAAATTGGTAACAAGCGATAAAAGATATGTACATATTTGTATACATTTAAATTGTAACCAACATGTAGCACATGATCGTCCCTTTCTCTGGGATAAAGTATCCTGTAAGAGTAGATTCTGTAGGGATTGAATGGAACTTCTTCGTCTGCTTCACTCTGCGAACCACCCTCAGAAGTCTGCAACTTTGCAAAAGCTGGGCAAAAATAAATCTGGCTTTTAAATTATTTTGAAATCGAACAAGTGTCAATTAATAAATTCTTTACAAAACGATTTTGATAAGATTAAAACTTAATTTTGCTAGGATTGGCAATATTTTCGATAAAGTTATTTGTAATTTGTATAAAAACATTTGAAGTTAGTTACTGTTTATGTAAAAGGCTAAGGTTAGATTTAGAGTTAAGCTGTAATTTTACGATAATTCCATTGAAATATCAATGAACATGTTCTTTGATGTTACTTTTTAAAATATGTATTAAATATAAATATAATTGATTGTCCATCGGAATCACCTTCTTTCATCTGGTTCCTGGCCTCTTGCTCCATGACATTAATTTCCATCATGAGTTTCTTATACTTTCTCTTGCTTTCAAAGTATTTAATGAGCAGAATGGCAGATACAATAACGAGGACGACCAAAAGGACACCTATGCAGACGCCAAGTGCAGGCTGCCAGGCCGAAAAATCGTTTTGTTTTCTGAGAGACAGCTTGTACGAGAGATCACATAGAGTTAACTGGAGATAACAAATGGACAATAGAGTTATTGGATGAGTTAATCAGCCAGAAATTAGTGTGAAGACACCTGAACATATTCTCCTGGATTTGTCACAAATTCGCAGATGATATTGTTGTCCAAAGCTCTCAATCTAGTACAGGAAGCCCCTTCATTCTTGAGTTCAATGCGGTCGACGACATTCGGATATAGCTGTAAAAGTTAATTGAAAAATTGATAAATATAATAATCAATTCAAATAATTGACTGATAAAATCAAATAATTTATTTTAACCTTTGAGACCAAGAATATAGAATTGGAAGACTGAAGGAATGAAAATGACGAATCGTTGCCGGAAATGGCTACTATGAAAAGAGAATTCTCCTGGTTCTGAATGCTGAACTTGGGTTCCTCTATCATTTTAATGGTCATAGCTTGTGTCCATCCATCCAAATGCAGCGTGGCAGATATTTCTGGACAGTCAAATCGAGGTAGCATTGCTTGAATTTTGTCTAAATTCTGTAACCGCAAAATTTGTTTCAAACGTTTTCGAATTGATTTTATGTTACTTTATTATTTTAAATCTCTAATGGCTTTAATAACAATGGTTTCACAGCATACCTGAAAAATATTAGTTGTATGCTTGATCCCGGAGGAACAGTCGGTAGCATTGATGAAAGAAGTTGAAGAGATGTTGAGATTCGAACCAAAAATAGTCAGGTTGCAACCGGCACTGGCATTTTTATTTAACATCAAATAATGATTATTAACATTACCTTATAAATGTAATATGTATATATTATTAAAATATTATATTGTTAATGTTACTAATATAATTATTTTTATTATAAATAGCACTTGACACTGACAATTAAGCTATAATATCTAATTTATTTAGTTTACGGTATCATAAAAATCAGTTGTTATAGTGAATTGTCATCACCATTGCTGGAGGGCAACTATGCTACCGTTACAGGGTTATTATAAATTATTTTAAAAATTAGTATTTGTTCTTCGTTATTCTATTTATTATAATTCTATCGTGTATTCACTAAATTGTTATTATCGATAAAATGCTTGCAGCTGCACATGCTGAGATTGTTATAGAAAATATTGTATTTTCAGAAATTTATAGTACCCCTTAAAAAACTTTGTCTAGCTTCCTTGTTCTAATGCAGAGAAGAACTCTAGTTCATCTTCTACCATTCACTTAAACCAACTATTCCATAGATCGTCCGCAACCCCCATGCCAGCCTCGGAAGAGCTCAACCATCCCTGGAGCTCTTCAAACCTCACCGGAAGACCCTTCAGGACGTCATCATGAATTTATGACAATGGGACACAAGGCCTTATAAATTATCTAATATTATTTATTTATTATTATTATTTACTTATTATTATTATTATTATTGTCATTGTTATTGTTATTGTCATTGTCATTGTTATTGTCATTTTCATTTTTATTTTTATTTTCGTTGTTATTGTTATTATTATTATTATTATTATTATTATTATTATTATTATTATTATTATTATTATTATTATTATTATTGCTGCTGTTGTTGTTGTTATTGTCATTTTCATTTTTATTTTTATTTTCGTTGTTATTG
>MPNW01000025.1:37364-172495 GCA_011800805.1 Hirudo medicinalis
TCGGAGTCTTGGAAGATAGGGAAGTCCAGGCTATCGACTCATTGAACAGTGTTGGTCTCGCTGGATTGCTGCTGTGTTGTTGTTATTGTTATTATTATTTTTATTTTTATTAAGCCATTACAAATGAATGCCTAGGTGTTACAATTAATCAAGAATCAAAGTGTAATCGTGAAAGTTCTCCATCAAATTTTAAGTTTAAATTTTAGGCTTAAATAATCTTATTTATACATTTATACAAATACCTCTTATACATTGCCAGGCTGTTGCTGTTATTGACACTAGGGTTGTTGAGGTATTTGAAGGTCTGGTTCAAGGAATTGTTCGTATAACCATCAATCATGAGGCTCGTCAACTCTAATAAAGTCCCAGGTAGACCTAGTGGCGTTATGAAGACGACTTGTGAACTGTTACTTTCATCTCTGCAGCAATTAACTACTATTAGAGATTATCGCCTAATTCACTGTCTGATTTATTGTCACTGTCATTTTAATACTTGTCAGATTCTGAACAAAATCACATCATGCAATTTTACCAACTTGTTAATCCGGAGACTGTCGTTTTTAGATGTTATGATATTTAAAATAGTCATCGGACTCATCATCAAGTTATCGCCGGTTAGAGTAACCTTCGTTCCACCTGCCTGTGGTCCGATCAGAGGGTAAAATTTATCCACCCAAACCTCCTGTAGAAAAATAATAAGCTTGAAGAAATTCCGTTACTCAAACTGATGATGGCTTCATTTAAAACTGTTTGACCTAGACGTGACGTTCTTTAGAACATTAAATATTAGTATGTCAATATGGTAGTCTAATAATAATAATAATAATAATAATATTATTAATAAAAAAAAACAGGCATAAACAGGTCTCGTAGCTGTTCCTTAAATTCTATATAAAATCCGTTTCAATAGCAAATTGAAGCAGTTTTGGGCTTAAATTTGATTTAGGAGTTAATACAAACACAAGGCAAATAAATTGAAGATATCTGACAAAAGATGGACGATTTAAACAAGAACTCCATCATGAAACTAGAAGAAAATAAATAGGCAACAAAGGAATGGTCCAGCTTATTCAAAAGTAATGTGGACTCATTGATTTTGGATGTTGGAGCTGTTCAAAAATCAGTCGTTGAGACAAAGATTACAAATATTGAAGTGAAAATGAAAGATTTAAAAGACTGAACAACATTGTTATCTAAAACTTGCCAGAATATAGTGACAGTTCAAAAATTAAAAAGAATGAATTCATTTTATAGTTTCTGAAATATTAAACAAGAAAATGGATAAAGAGGTTGTGGGAATGTTCAGAAGTGGAGAAAAGTGGATAAAGACCAGTTTTTGGTTAAATTTGAAAAACTTCAAAAAATCTTATTCTGGAAACTGCTTCTAAAGTGAAAAATAGTGAAGTATTCAAAAGGGTTATTCTCAGTCAAGCTTTATCAAAGGAGCACAGAGAAGAAAATTGTTGCTTCAAAAACAAATGGAGTTCAATTCAAAGGGTGGAGCCAACAAATGGACAACACGAATTAGGGAACAATTTTACAGATCCATGAGCGGACCGATATTATTAATGAATTGGATTATTAACTAAACATTTTTAAGATTTTGGCTGGCTAATAAAAGGGAGAACAATAAATAATTATAATAATGATGGCGATGATGATTATGATAGTAATAAAAATAAACATAATAATATAAATAAGTTTATAGAGGTTGTCCGAATTGACTGCGTTTCCTGTTTGGATACATAAGGCACTCAAAAAATCGCACAAATACAAATAAGCTTAAGCAACAGGGATGCTTAGACCATTGATATAACCGTTTTCCAGAGGCGCTTTGTGGCGGGAAACGTAACCTTCTGAGCCAACGTGCATAAATAATGTAAATGTGATAAATAATCATTACATTACATTTTGTGAAAGTACCTTGTAATGAAAGGTTTCAATGGAATTATTTCCTCCTACATCAGTCACTTGCAGTGCAATTCCAGCCGATGGGTCAGCTTTATTGGATGCGGGAGTGAGGCAAACATACCTATAATTTTAACATAAGTTTAGCCGAATTGTATTATGTGTGGAAATACCTGCACCTACATTCTTGAAGGTTTGTACAAATTCCTCAAGAGTTTGCAAGGCTCGTCTCCGATCTTTAAGAGGACTTGATCCGGGGTTGAACCTAAGTTTTTACCCTGTACAGTCAGCCTTGTGCCTCCTTCTTTGGGACCAATCAAGGGCTCGACCTTATTTAAACGGCAAAATTAAGTCTATTATAACAATGTTAAATTCACATCGAATCACTGATGTAATCATTTTTAAGTGCGTTTATAACAATTTATTTAATGAATATGTTTTTAAATGTCGTTTAATTATTTAAGTAACAATAATTTAATTTTTTGAAATTTGATTAAAATATGGATAATAATACGGTTTTAATCAACTTAGACGATATGGCTAATACCACAACAAAATTATTAAAAATAATATTAATTTCTCAATATTCATTAATAAAATGATTAACTTTATTAATTTAATAAATAAAATATATCATCGCATCAGCCGAGGATAAAACTGAACAAAAAATTATTTCCGAAATGCTAGGATGACATTATACAATTAAAACACCTTAATGTTGCTTGGGTAAGGACATTGCTCCTCTTTCGAATTGGGTGGGCAGTTGCGGAAGTTGCAATCACGTCCGCACCAAATGCACTCATATCCACCATATTTTGGTCCCCTGCTCTTGCACAGGGAACAGTCGTCCTTGCCGATCACATCGCAATTGTACACTGCAAAAGGTGATTTTAGCGAGAGGATTTATTAAATGGCTTGAGAATTAACCTTAAATATATTTAAATAAAAGGGCTGGAATTAATCATTCTTTATATCAATCACTATGATATTAAATGAATATCTGATTAGTATACAGATTTATTCAGTATTTAGCAAGGGACAGGGTTAGGGTTTTGATGCTTGATGCTTAAAAAGAGATTTAGAGGTTTACATTGAATTACGGTAAAATAAAATGTAGGTACCAAGTTAAATATGTAATAAATTACATATAAACTTTTGCTGCACGAAACAATTTGTCATAAATGATTACATGAAATTAATATATACGATTAACCTTCGATAGTTACGGACCCATTAAGACGTTTGTTAGCACCAAATGTAACGTAAATAGTCAGGTTTTCAAGATCTTTTAAAGTCCCAAACTTAGAAAAAAAGATTTATAAATTAAAACTAATTAATTAAAATAACATTTAATTAGTGGATTTAATTCGAACTGTTTATTCACCTCGAAAGGACCACAGAAGTTATTACTTCCTGATTTTGTGATTGGCGAACTAACATTCAATTCGAGAATCCAGCACGTCAAGTTGTCAAGTTGAAGACCCTTAATTTTTTGTGTTTTATTTTACAAAAGACGTTTTGAAATTATAATAATCAATAACAAATACATTTTTTGTTATTTACTTTGCACCATTAACTGGATAATTAAAAGAGTTCATATTGTCATATTACAATCTAATTAACTTCATCGTGATGGACAACAGAATGTTATGATAACATTTCTCATAAGATTATGTTGTACAAATATTTCAGTACCTGAACATCTTTTAAATGAATCTCAACATTTTCATTAGTTCCTGTGCTGACTCTTATGAAATTGTCCATTATTCCGGGACATATCTACAAAAGTCAACATAACATATAAAGAACGTTTTAATAATTATTCTTTCTTAGCAATATTGAAAAAATCTCTCACATATAACTTTTATAATTAAAAAGATTGATTGCGGTTTCTTATTCTGTTTTACTAACTTTTCCACTCGGATCAGTCTTGCAGGAATATGAGAAGATATCAAAATAGCACATCTTCCTGGTCAAACAAGTGTCGCACCTTCAAAAAAATTCACAGCAAATTTATTAAGCTCACCTTTAAAAAAAAAACAAAGCAAAATCCTATACATAGCTTAAAATATCGATAATAATGTAAGATAGAAATTTAATCAACAGCTAGAAAGCGTAAAACAAAAGTGTGACAAACGTATTCATGGAACTGCATCTGTAGGCAGAAAAATTATTTGTCAGGAAATACGAATTCTTCCCGCGGATCCTCAGAATAAATTTTCCATCGTAGAAGCCTGTGCCATAACAAATGATGACTTTTTATAAGCCATTTTTATCTATTTTATGTACTTATCAGTTGAAAGAAAACCAAAGGCTCCACCGACACCGACTAAGAGAAAGCAGCTTAAAACAATTAAATCAAACTCTCCAGCAAGATTTATATATGGTTACTTATGACTTCCTTAAGGCTTCCCAAACCCTTGCCTTACAGTTTGCTTATAATGTTTCCCGAAGCAATTGTAATTTAAATATATAAATATTGTGACGAACATTTAAAAAAAAAAATAATGCTTTATGAACCATCAGAACTGAGAAGATTGATTGGAACATCACAGGAAATCCAGCTACTTCTCACAAATGCAGGAGTTGAGTGATTCGATGTGCTGAAGACGCACTCCAAGCTTTCGTCGTTTCCAAGTTGTGGTGGATTTTGTATCTCAATTTTTAACTTCAAATCAGAAATCAATAATTAGCCATTTTCTGGTCATTTATTTTACTGTTTCAATTATTTATTTTATTTATTTTTTAGAAATAGTTTGAAGGAAATTACACTAAATTATATGCCATAGCATGTATTTATCGAATTTATAAATAAAATATTCCTACTTATTTTTCAATATTTATCTTTAATTATTTTTATCATAAAAATTATCATATATTAAATATGATTATTTATTTTCCAAATTTATTAGTCCATGTCCATGTGTTATGGAATGTTTGTCGAATGTAGTGGCCAGTGATATAATATAACCAGCAAATCTTAGACAAAAACTTGAAATCCAACAGTACATTGAAATAAATTGTAATTAAAAGCAATGTTAAATTACACTTGTATTCATTGTGACTTCCAAATCGAAATCCATAATCAACTTTGGGCAATGAGAAGAGTTTCCGTAGCTCGGAATCCATCGCCTTTCCAAGTCATGATGAAAACATTCCAGTCTCCGAGTGCATCTAAAAATAAATAATTATTAAGTAATAATGATCTTATAGCTTAAAATTACATTTTATTATGTACGTGAAATCTTCTCCTTCATTATTTCCTAAAGTCGAAGGTACGAAATATAATATTCATGAATTCTTTAATGATTAATCACATTGCACCACGATGATAATAACAATAAATTAATAATAACAATTAACAACCTTGGTTATACAACTTTGATAAGAAGAATTAACTAATAAATTTAAGGTAATAATTAATTAAACAAGACAAATCTAGTTCATTAATGTTATTTATTTATGAATAATTATTATTACATCCGTACCTGGATTCTAGAGAGCACCAACCGCACAATGGATTAAGTGGATCCAAGCACTTATCACAACTAAGGAACAAATTGCAATCAGTCACATCAGATCTGTATATCTACAACGACAACAACCTCAAATGTCCACGTAATTCTTATTGTTATTTCGATTTTTCACCTCGGTTTTTCAGCCCGTAAAACATGAACCCTGAACACAGTGCTCTAAGCTTTATGTTAATGTTATTAATAATTTATTTTTTAAACCATTTATTTTCTCGACCATAAAATACCCACAATTCAAATAAAAGTCGCTCTACATATTTTACATCATAGCTCGAGATGACCACGGGACGGGGTTAAGGTTATTATTATTTATTATATTCACTGTTGTTGATAAATATTGTTCTTTGTTAATAATATTCTCAGTAATAAGAAAATATAACGTAAAAGGTTTGTCGTTAGCTTGTCGTAACGTGGCACATCCCTATTTCCTTCTCGAATAGGATAAGTATTGTTTATGCTATGCGGCTTTTCGATCTTGATATTGAATTGATTTTCGAATTTACTTTTCGGTCAATAAAGGACTTGTGTTTGGGTTTATCCTAGTTTATTTATAAATAGCGAAGGATATAAAAGTGGCGCAATAGACAGGATAACAATGGTTATAACATACTAAGTTTGTGGTTCTCCAGAAAAGATATTGAGAATTTCCAGATAGGATGAGATTCTTAACAGGATTGGAGTTCCCGCGGTAAAGATATTTCATGCCGAAAATTTTGGAGGTCAAGTCCATCTGCAGATGAAGATAAATGTAATGAGGAATTAAGCATGCTTAGTGATGAATATCATTATTGCATTACCTTATTATTTGCACTTTTATGGCTTTAATTAATTAATATAATTACAAAATGAAGGTATTGATAAAATGACTAATAATAATATCGTTTTTACAGTTACCCACATCTTTATATTTCATAAAAATGATTACACCACTTTAATAGCTACATGGCTTCGGACAAGATTAAAAATTAGCATTAATAATTTGAAATTAATTTTAAGCAAGAATACTTTTTATTTAAATTAAAATGAATAAAGGTGACTTGTTAACCTTGACAACTGATCCGTTGGAAGTCCCCATAAACAGTATAGATGAATTTTCGCCATTGTAACCTAACAAAGATGTGATTCTGAAACCGACTTCAATCACAGAGTTTGCTGTTATGTTTCCGTCGGTCGTTACAGTCGACCTTAATGAATTCGTGTTTCCTCCGCAGAAGTCTTTGGGAATCTGAGACATGTTATTTATGAATGATCAAGAAACAAGGTAAAAATGCTCAAACTTTTTTTCACTCTAAAACACTTTTCTTCTGGCAATTCGAGACATTTGCTCTAGGTCAGGGTTCGGCAAACTTTTAATTTAAATATTCTTTAGAATTACGAGCAAATTTCAATTATAATCGGAAAAATTTCAATAAACTTGTCCAATCAGAAATTGAACCTCAACTGAACCAAAACCTTTTAAGAAAACTTGTATTAAGCTTCATTACCATTACTGGAAATTCAAAAGCAACGAGAGCCGCACATTGCCGAACCCCTATCTAGAGCTCATATCCACAAATAGGACAAATTCAACAAGACGTGGAGGCACTTACTTCTTTGAGGCATCCATTAATACGTGGTAAGAGAAACAAGTCAGTATTAAAACAACGTTTCTTATTGAGCGTAAATAATTCAGAAATGATCGGCACTCGGATGGGACACAAACGAGAACTCGAGCTTTCAGGAACTTCATAAGCTGCCATAAAAATAAATTCATTTGTGCTCGAGTTTATTCTCGAAGACAATTTCTCGTCTGCGATCAGCAATGTAACAGCCGTGATCTTTGTAAGACCATCGCATTCTATGGGCATTTCGAAGTAGGAATTGAAATAGTTCTGATCGTTCTCGCAAACACGAGCAACAACTGATTGCAGCATTTTACCTACTTTCTCTATTTTAAAGATGTAAACGAATCCTTGGACTATGAAACCGTCTATGTAATCGAATTCGTAATTCTTTGAGAAATCTATTGGCATAGATGAACAACTTTTCGGAAAAGTTGAATCCGATTCATTGCAGGCGTAGAAGTCAAAATTGTTAAGAGAAACTGCGAATATTCCGTTATAAAATAGTGGATGGACACCATATTCAGCTGCATCGATGAAGTTCCTTTCAAAATAATTACCTACAAACATGATGTCTTTATTTTGTTGTCCAATCACAGCTACTACGTTTCTTTGTTCACTCTTTATGATGAGACTGGATTTTTGAGAACTTTTTAGGATTTCAAGGTTATTTAAATCTCGAATAAAGCAGGACGTGTTGCTGGACGTACCACAAGCTATTAATCTGTTTTCCGAACCTCCAATGAGCAGAATTTTGTTATAGTCATCCTCAAGCGTTTTAATTTCTTTTATCAATGTCAAGTTAGCATTTAACATTTTTAAGGTGTTCTTTCCAGCGACATACAAATTGCTGTTGTTTGATGCTGACAACAGATTTGTCAAATCTTCGAAATTCGACGACGTAATTACATCAGAAAGGATTATTTCCACTGCTAATAATCCCATCAGTAATACGACATTAACGACATTAATTAACATTGTGACAGTAATTTTGTAGGCTTTCAAAAAAATTCTTTAGCTCTTTAACAAACTGTTTTGTTTATCAAACTCCTCATAATATTCCACATATTTCATTTTAAGCCAAATTAAGAACAGTTTATAACCAATCAAAGTGAGCCAAAGGCCATGAATGTACAAGCTAAGGAAGTAAGTTACCAGCTACTCATTGAAGCGAATCGTATCTTACAGGTGAAACTAATTCTTGATGAGTCTAATTTAGCCCAAAATGTTTTGCAACTTATTTTGAACCGCAAGTTTAACTTTATGCATTTAAAAAATTGTTTTGCATAATTAAAAAGTTGTGCGCCTCGTTTCGATAAACGACGGTTTCCTTTGAACGCTTCCTGAAGAATTAAATCAAGAATCAAATTTAAAAAATGGCTTTCTGTGGAACAAGCTCGATGAAATTTGCGCAATTTTTGCGCCGAATTTTAAAACTTTGCTTGATAATATTTTGTGTACTCGTAATGGTTCGTGTTAACCTGCTATTTTATTTAAAGTAATGCGTTAGTGCCGAAAGTGATGAAATTCCTTGATTTGCAGCTCGTTGGTATAATAGTATCATGCTTGGGGGCTATCAATACAAAATATTTGTCTCTTCTCCATACTAATACATTTTCTATCTTCGCCAACATAATCACCATTTTTGGCCTTGTTACCGTTATTTCGGCTGGAATTGGAATTCATGGCGTTATTAAGGACAACAAGTACATTCTAATCATTGTCGGTCGCATGTGATTTTTTTAAGGCGATTGACAGTGTTGTAATACTTAATGAAAAATCATTCCAAAACAGTTATCTGCGGTTATTTTGGGATGTTTTTTGTTTACTACTACGATTTATGCCGTGTTGGCCAGCTTACGAAACAATCAGGTCAGAGTTAGAGTAAAATTTATGTTTACAAATTAATAACTACTTCAAGATGTGCATTATCGTTAGTTGTCTACCATTATCAAAGAATTGTTGAACTATCAAATGGAGAGCAGCGGGAGTGGAAATGCGTTTGAAAATGGTGAATTGATGGACTTCTTCCAAAATCACGTTAGTACTGAATCCTGAGGGAATATTTCAACATTTAATTCGTTAGATTAGAATAATAAATTTATTATTTTGCAAAAAATTTATTTTATACATCATTAATAACATTCATAATTAATTATAGTGTGATGCTTATAATTAATAGTGACCTTTAGTGGCCACCTATTAAAAGTAAATCGATGGATTTGTAATTACAATAAGCAATTGACAGCTTAAATCAAGCTGGATAAAAGTTATTTTTGTAATATTTTGCATTGAATTAAAACTTGTATGTCCTGATAACGTCATTAATGAAATCTTAATGCAAGTTCTTACAAAATAGATGGCCTGCTGTGAAATACAAAATATAATTGATTGGGTGGAAGGCTCTAAACGGGGAAATCTGCAGTCCATTCCTCAGTGCTGCAAAAGTGGTAATTCCTGTGAATTAGTGCCCTCAATTGGAAGGAACATCAATTCCACTTTTGTCCTTAACGAGGTATTATTTTAAAAACTCCATCTCGCAAATATTCGTCAGTTAATGCACCGGTTTGAAGTTTCGTCTGATATCTGTCGCAGGGTTGCACAAAAAGATTCTCGAATGCTTTCAAATACATCAACACGGCTACAAATTTCACACTATCCCTGGCATTTATGCAGGTAATGCATTTCGTGGAAGACCTTGATAGTTGTCAATTTTCATTTAATAAAAACCGTATCCCGAACACCAGATATTGCTGTTCGTTGGCTCCATGTTACACCTAAAGGGCTTGTCCAATAATAGTCACAAAAAGAGGTCAGGAAAAAGATTGTTCATCCATAAGAGCAGTGGCGGTTTTAGCAAAGGTCAGGGAAGGCGAGCCGACCCTTCACGCTCTTGTTGGGTTTAAAATTTCGCACCCTCGATCCATCTTTGTCATTAATACTCAGATCAATATAAGATATTGATTATTTGAATGGATAAACAAATAAAATAAATTTATTGATGAAATTTAAAACTAAGTCTTTGGTGTGATTGTTTACAATCTTTTTGGTGTATTAGACTATAGAAATTACAGATTAGATTTATAAATTAATAAATTCGATGGTACCACATATTGTATCATCAAGATCGCATTATCCAACCATCGCATTGTTTCCCTTTAAATTGAACCAAACAAAGTAGAAAGTCACATGAATAACAAATATTTTCTACGTATTTATTTAGCGAGTATTTTCTCAAGCAATAATCCATGCGACGGCAAAGATGCTGTAACGGATTTGAAAACGAGTCGTGTTGTGGTTACGTAAATTTCTGCCGGAAGTAGTAGTAGTAGAACTAGTTTATATCATTTTGGTACCTGAGGGCTTCCTGATTGATTTTCGATTTAAGTCCAGAATTTTGAATAATTTGTTGTAATTTAAGAACCGATGATTTTGTTATTGGCATAACTTTGATAAATGATATTTTATTTTTGTGAAGGAATAAATCTCTCCATATCCTAGTAAGTTAACTCTTTTTTTTTAGCTTGGTTCTAGTCGAGTTCTATCAAGCGTTAAATTGACATTTATTATTACCAAGCAGATCGACATTAACAGTTGTGCATTTAACAATAAACCATAGCAGCTAATGGAACTCAAGGTATGGACTGATGATGGAATGCTTAGTTTGGTATCTGGAGTGGATGTAAAAACCACATGTCGAGACGTTATGGTGGCTGTGGCTCAGGCAACCGGAGGAGTTGGTAGATATTGCATGAGCATTTGTTTCAGGGATATCTGTAAAAGACTCAACCCTGCTGACAAACCACTCCTAATTCTTGATAGTCTTGGAGAGCCATGGTGCAAAGATGCCAGATTTTTTGTCAGTTTATCCACAAAAGTTACTCACAACAAATTAAAATCAAAGCTTGAAGTTGTGGAAGTTATTTCAACTTCTCAGGAAATTCTCAATGAATTCTCAAAATTTGGTAAAGATATTTTGAGTGCCAATGCATCAAGTGAGTCTCAAGATACCAAAAGTATTGAAAACAAAAGGAATGCCATTCCACAGCTAGCACACAGTCAGATTTTAATTGGTGACACCAGAGGACATTCAAGAGGATTGCAAACTTTAGAGCCATACCCAGATGAATCAAATAGAAGTTTTCTGGACAATCACTCCTCTCCAACATCCTTCCACTCAGCTGAAGAGCAATTTTTCAAGCAGGCTGACAAATTGTACCTAGAAAGCTTTGACGAGTGTGATCTTGCATCTAGAAAATACCACCAAAAGCACAGTGAAGATAGAAATCTAAGACTTTTCATCTCCAATGAGAGGGACAATTATTTAAAGCTTCGGGACAGAATGATATTGCTGAATTGTGGTAAGATTTAAAAGTTAAACCTTCAGACTTACGTCATTAGAATTATTGACTCAAAACTTCACTTAGATGTACATTTGCGTATTTCTTAACCTAAGCATCTTCAGCACAATTTATAGAACGCTTTTAAAGCAGGGCTATGGAGTTGGGACCCAAATCGCCCGACCCCTGGATTTTTAAAAGCTCGACTCCGATTCTGACTCAGACTATGGGATTTTTTAAAAAGTTTGACTTCAACTCCGGGATTTGTAAAAGTCCGACTCTGGCTAATCGTGCAATCTAAACATTCCGAATAAATAAAATATATTTTTTGCAAAGGATAGAAAATTTGTACTCGAAATGAAACTGAAGTAATTATAAATGAATTTGATAATAAATGATGTGATTTTTTATTATTATTAATATTGTTTATCTTATTATTGTAACCAAAATAAAATATATTAATAATTTCGGAGGAACAATATCGCATCGGAGGTCTTCCTTAATAGATGATCTAAGATCCGACAAGGTCGGGACAAGTAGGAAAATTTTACAACAAGTTATATTTTATAAAGTACGACTCTGACTCAGGGACTTTAAAAATTTCCAATTTCGACAGCTCAAAAAAGGTCAAGACTCTGACTCAACAGCCGTTTTAAAGCACACTAATCAATCGCACACTTTAGCAATTACAATTTTTACAAGTAATTTATTTTCAAACATTTAACCTACCCATCATTTGCACAATATTTTATTTTATTTATTATTTAGTCTATTGTCATTTGTGACTACTCAAACCACTTGCTCATATTAGTTATCTAAAGTTATAAAATAAATTTGCATAAACGACTTCCAGAAAGTAAAAAGGAAGATGAAATAGCCAATTTTGAGATGCAAAAGATAGAAGCCTTATTGAGAAGTCTTGCAGAGCTTCAGGCCAACAACGACAAAATAAGCACAGAACTTGAAGAACTCGAGCTCGTGAGCTGGAAAGACAAACTCCAAATGGAGAAATCTGAGGAAGAAAAGTTACTGGAAGAATCAAAAGAAGCCGAGAGTAATATGGAAATTCTCAGCAATCACATTGCGTCGTTGGATGACGACATCTCAAAGATTAAGCAGCTAATTATTGCAGAAGAAGACCTGAAAGACTCTTTGAAAATTGAAATTGATGAATTAAAACAGGTTTGTGTTCTCTTTTTAATTCAATTTAATTTTTAATTTAATTAATATTTTTAATTCCAACTAAGAAAACACCATAGAATTACCAATTATGGAAAGTAAACATTCCTATTGCTCAAATCAATTTTACTTCTGTTCCTATGTAGTCATAAAATAATCTGCTTGATACACCAAATCTTACAGACAGGCCATTTGAAAAACCATCTTAAACCACAATAATATTCTAAATTTTCAATTCAGAATCTTGATGACAGGAGTGAAAACATGAAGAAATCACAAGAATCACTAGAAAAACTTGAAGCAAACATTATTTCTCTCCAAGAAATTTTGAGACAAAATGAGGAAGAGATCAAAGAGTGCAAAAAGTCGATGTCTGAAAAAGCAGAGGATGCTTGCAGTGGACATCTTTGACCATTTGTACATTGCCTCTATTATGCATAATATCTTGTTCTTCAGGCAAGGTATTCAATCTCAACAATTTGTATGATTACACCAATTTATTTTAATGGAGATGTTGAAATATTTATAATATTAATGCATCGAGAAAACAATTCTTTGAAAATGGAAATTTGCTTAAAAATGTATTAGTTCACAGAAACTTGTCCACTGAAATTGTGTCCAAACCTCTAAAATTAAAAATGGAGAGAAGACATTCCAAACATTCTGAAATAAGGCACAGAATTGGTAAATAGCTGCAACAAAATCTACATTGTTAGTCTCCTCCAAAATAATTAAATAGCTTCAACTTTCAACACATGCTCTGAGAGAGTTCCATAAGTGCCAGAGCCCCCCAGATGGCATCTTCAGAAATTCCAAATCGGCTTTTTTTAACCGGGGTGTGACCTGGTGGATCTTCTGCGTTAAAAATGAGATGGCGTTTATTTTGGGGGCTGTCAACGGTCCATGAAATGTCTGAGGGGTTTGAATCTGCCCTGGGTGAGCTGAAGAGGGAACGCTTTGTCGGATTTCCATTAGGAGAAGATCTGTTCTTGTATGGAGTCCTCCCGTTTCGAGAAGACAAATGTCTATCGAGCAAGGAAAATATAATACAGATAATTAACAATATTTAAAACATTCATAATACAATTGAGCCTCATTTGCTAAGCACAGGCACAATTATTTCTAGCCATTTTGGTGCAACTCAAAAATTTGTGAAACTTGCAAAAAAATGCATCTGACAAAACAATTAAATTCACATTATGTATGTAGCAAAATGAAGTGGAATGAAAATCAATTTATAGAGAAGAATCCATACTTTTGCATCCACTGCTTGACTGGTGATGGAGATCGGTCATCCATGATGGGTAGAGGCATGTTTTCTTCATCCCTCAGAAGTGCCAAATCAGGATGTGATGGGCAATGACGGTTGGAGTGTGTGAATCGATTGTTGCATTCTAACCACAAAATCATGTCATTTGAAAAGACCATTTATTTTAGGAAATCAGGTTGAAATATTTTAATGGCTAAGACTAATCCATCCTCAAAATATCAAGTCAAAGTCAAAATATTAAACTCTACTTTCATTGTTCCCTCTAAGGATGTCAACTGTGCGCAAAAATTAGTTCGTGTGAGTCGGGATTATACCATCAATAAATAATTTTCCAAAGACTTTTTAGCAATGGTTACATTTTAGAACTTTTGTTTAATACAGTTTTATCAACAACAAGCTTATGAATCACTTATTTTTTAAATAGCTCTTACTTTATAATTGAATTCATGCATTTGATAAACCCAAATTCTCAAATAATTTTTACTTCTCCAGCTCCCAGGAAGTTTAACATATTTACCAACATGGTTATGTATTTCCTGAACTGAACATGGATGATTTCAGTTTGACAGTCATCAAAACATTATCAATTAATGTTTTTACTTCATCTGGGCTTATGACTTATTCTTATTATTTGAGACAATTATAGTCTTTCATTTCAATTTTCCTGGGTTTCCACCAAAAGTGTTCTTAGAGTAGAATGATCTTTAATCTTTAGAAAGATTTTTTAATTTTTGACTGAATATAAGTGGCATTTAAGAGTAATGTGACATTTAAGGTAGTCCACTTCTTCCCCATATTCAATCTGCAGTGACTCCCGCCTCTTTGAAAGTCCTGCTGCTTGTCATAAAAGTGCAGGACCTCACATAATTTTGAATACCCAAACCACGTGGTATTGACTTGAAAATTACTCAGATATCTTGCCTTTTATTTGGATAAATTCCACATAACTCTGCTTTATGCTTCAAGATAGAGGTGCAATAAAATATGATCAACTAATTGTTTGGAAGCTTTATCACAGGAAAATAGCAAAGAAGTTTTGGCAAATGAGTAGCGGTCAAAGCTTTTGTGCAAAACTCATAAAATTCAGGAAAACAATTTTTTTTAATTTCTACAAATATTTTGTAATTTTATAGAATAACTTCAACTGCTCCGGTCGTGCCAGGGTGTAAAAATATGTGCACTGGTGCATGCTGGCACAACTTAGAGGGAACATTGGTTGGGACACTTATCCAAAAATTAATTAACAAAAGCTTCAAAATGAAAATATATATAAATAAGAGAACAACATATAGTTGACAATTTGTTCTGAGGCAAGAAATTTCAATGAATTTTTAATTGCCTAGCATCTCAAGTGCACCTTACCTCTAACAGCACAAATAAAAGGCTTTTCTCCTGTGTGGAGTCTCTGATGGGTTTTCAATTGGCCACTCTGACAAAATGCTTTTGAACAGTTTGGGAAATCACAAGCATAAGGCTTTTCTCCTATAAAAATTAGTGAGCTCATTGTAATTCAAAAGTAATTTATGCAACTTCTAAAAGGCACAACAGAATTTTTATGTTATGCTGTTGTTTGCATTAATGGATTCAATGTCTACTTCATACTTTTAGACAGTTGTTGAATATAGCTATTTGTGGATGCATAAAAAACACAATTATCGTTAATAATTAAATAAGAGTGCTGCAAACAAGACTGATAGCAATATTTGCCAGTAATAAAAAATAGACAGCTACTTTATGCTTACAATATTTACAATGTTTGTCAGGATGCTAATGTTAGCTAAGAGAAACTAGTAATGTTTTCCTCACCAGTATGTGTTCTCATATGTGCAGTAAGAGATTTCTCCCTCGGGAAAATTCTTTGACATTCAGAGCAACGAATAGAACTGTCAGTAGAAGAACCTTGACTGATGAGATTTCTAATCATCGCGGCTTTAGGTCTACCACGTTTCATGAATTCGCCATTGTCGGGCGATCCCCAAGATTGGGGAGATCGATACTCACGATCGGGGCTCAAAAAAGTGTTCCTCGTCTCCCTGTGATCCGTCAGTAAGCTAGACGGACTGAAAACCTCCCCTCTCACGGGTGACATAAAGACGTCGACTTTATCGACATCCATTACTCGTTCTAATCAAAAAAGTTACGAACTTTAAACTTTAAATGGGATTATTATCCTACCGACTTCCCTCCGAACATTCCCGCCTAAATAAACAAAGCTTTTAAAAAGATTAGCAATCGGGCCACATACAGGCTTCTATTTTTGCACAATGAACGCTTGGCCAATCGCTGAGGAGGTGGGCGTGAACCTTAAATTCCATCTATTGCTTCTTCGAAATAAAATAAAGACTTATTATGTCCTTAAGACTGAGACTTTATGGAAATGCCACCCGTTCGCCGACTTCTAAAAGTACGCCAAGATCTTCCCATTTTCGGGCTACTGTCCGATTCACCATTGCATCACCACGTGCAGCGAATAATTAAACACCATCCGTAACATGAAAAATGGTTACTAAATGTTAAAAACTGTTAATTTAATATTGAAATAGTAAAACAAAATGATATTTATTTTGGATCGTTAAATAATTAATTTAATAATTATTCACTTGGATATATATCAAAGTAATTCTCACATTTGATAGTTTTTGAAATTTTATTTATGAACCAAAAAACAAAAAAACCCAAAATTCACGGTGTGAATATAATTTTCGTCAAGGGGATAACCTGTTACAAAATTATTTTATAATTGCGACAAGTAGATAAGAATCTTTATATAATTGGTAAGATAAAAGTAAAGATGCGAATTTTACTGTTGACGAACATGAGAAATAGATTAACTGGGACAATGATGTGACACAACCAAGGAAAAGTAGATAAAATAACACAACAAATAAAGGGATGAGGAAATGTAAGTTTCAGCAATTTTTAAGAAGGAACTTAAATAGTGAGAAATTGTTTACAGAGGTAAGGTATGTTGGCAGAGAAGAATACAAGAATGGACCTCGACAACATATCGATAATTTTTTAAAGTTGGTACGGGAAAATTCAGATCTGAATTGATTGGATGACCTAAGATTGTAAGAGTAGATGTCTGAAGATTTGACAAATGTTATTGACATCATTATAACATTTTTAATTTACTTAAATTATTCAAGGCCTCAGGAAAATTGTGTCGAAAAGGAATTCTTTGCAATAATTAAATGTTTGTTATTAAAGAGATTTTACAACTCTATTTCCTTCAGATTTAATTCAAACTTCCATTGAAACATTAGCGAAGAAGTCTCTTTATTTCTTTGCAGCATCTAAATTTGAGTTTCTCAATAAACCCATTACTCTTCAATTATAAAATGTGATTTATGTAATTTAAAGGAAGATTAGTAGGATTGATTGATTTTTAAAGCACATTCAAATACAATTCCGAGCATGTAAGGCCCGCGACAAATAAAATAAATAAATTAAATGGATTGTGGATTTAAATAGTGGTTTATAGCAGCTTGCAGCTTTTGAAACGGAGCTGTTGCTTGTCGAGCTGTGGATAAAGAAGAAGGTAATGTTATGCATGGAAAATTTCTAACGGCAAGGATGTCTGAATTTTCAAATTAGTAGTTTCTGATGTCAAACGATTGAACGATTGATTAAGCTTGTATTAACCATCTAATTTGGAATCTCAGACTTCCCAGTCGATATCGGATAACTGTTATTCTATTGGTTTACTCATTCCGTCCTGGAATAAAGTTTATGGTACTGTTTATTTCCAAAATAAAATTTAACAAAATTTAAAAATTTAATTTTCCATAACTTTCTAAATGAAATATTGAACAAATTATTTGAACTAGAATTTCATAAATTATATAAATTTAAATAAAGGTATTGGGACTAAAAATACTAGTCAAACAAGGCCAGCATCGGTTTATTACGATTTGCAGACTAAATAAAGAATCAAATGGTAACAAATAGTTATGGGAGTTTGTGACTGTACGAACAAATGCTTCAAAAATGCTTCTAGCGATTCTGTAGCTAATCACGTGTCTACGAGCGTCGTCAAGGTAATACAGGAACAACAGGAGCCTGACGGAAATGATTCCAAACACTTTGTCAGCCAGGATGCGCCCTTGGACGAAGGGCAGAACAGAGTCCAATGGTCATCCCCTGTCGAATTCTTACTTACTTGCATAGGGTACAGTGTGGGACTCGGGAATGTTTGGAGGTTTCCTTATCTTTGCTACAAAAATGGTGGAGGTTGGTTCATGCGCCAACATTTTTTGTTTTGAAACATGTGTTTTGAAATAAAACTGGCGGAAACTTTGCTGCAATTATTGTGGAATAAATCAATCATCTTCAAGGGCGTCGAATAAATGTATTTCTTCTCGAAAAAGCTTAATCCAATTTTGTAATAAAATCAGGAGCATTCCTCATTCCCTACACATTGATGATCCTCTTCATTGGCATGCCTCTCCTATTCATGGAGTACAGTTTCGGCCAGTACTTTGGTATTGGGAGTCTTTCTATCTTCAAACAAGTTTGTCCCCTCTTTCAAGGTCAGCAGTTATAAATGATTATGATAATCCATTATTATTAATCGTAGCTGATTAATACTGGTTACTGATTATTAATCGACCCACTACTTATTAAAGTCACTGATTTGGATCACTTATTACTATCTAATACGTTTTAATTTGGCTCGTTATTATGTTGTTTGCATTCTATTAGCCACATTAGAACATGAGTTCATGATATTATATAATTACATCAGATTACTAAGTTATTTATTATTCAGATTGTAGTTTCTAAATAATTTTTTATCCCACCATGAATTTCTTGTGCTTGATTTATTCTTTCTATTAATTTTCCTCTGTGAATTCGAAAGTTTCATGTTTACAGGCTTAGATATTTCTATGTGTTTATAAAGTCTAAAGCCTAAAAGTTCATAAAGTTCACGCAACTTATCATGTTAATTATTAATGAGTGATAGAATCTCTTGTCAGTGGACTAGGATTTTAACTCCTAAAGGAGTCATGCCAAAGCGAAAGCTTTGACCACTTGGCTATCGCTGCTCAAACAAAAGGACGGAGTTCACTCAATTTATGATATTAATTATTACACTAATAATAAGGTTAAAAGGTCATTTGCTTTCCAATTATTGCACTTTTTAATTACTTATTACTGTTGCCTACTCGATCAAATGTGGATGGTCTCTGAACATGAATCATTAATATTTCATAATCTCAACTGCGGTGCATAACACACATATTCTTAACTAATAACGAGTGTTTCAATGAGTAATTATTCAAGGTGAACTTTACAGAAAAAGTGTTATCTAGAAACAGTTAAAGAAAACATCATAAATCTGCATAGAGAGTAAGAGGGAAAGACTAAGTGACTGCCTAAATGTATTTTATATGAAAATATGAGGTTAATTTATAAAGCGACAAATATTAATTCCAATGTCTGTTTTCAAAGTATGGCCTGAATTTAATACGTGAGCTATTATATGCATTGAGTTAAAACTTCTTAATAGTTCAGTTAAAATTAATTTAAATATATTCCATTACCTTTCTCCCCATAACTTCGTCAATGAAATTTTGTAAAGTTCTTTTGCGTTATTATTAAATTATAAATATACTATATTTTATTAGGCCACGGACGAGGGAATTTAACGTTCATTCGGTCATGTGATGACAGGAACATTTTCCAGGCCATATTATGTTGGCCAAGTAACACTTAAGTACAATTCTCTTAATAGGGGTGGGTATAGGATACAGCATACTGAATGGTCTGGTCGGGATATACTACAACGTCATCATTGCCATTTCCATCTACTTCCTGTTTGGTTCTTTCTCTCCTCTGCTGCCATGGTCGCATTGCAACAACACTTGGAACACAGAACAGTGCGGAGATCCAGTCAATATGTCTGACGACTCAGATGGTAATAATAATAACAATTTTATAGATTCTTGTACAATTCCTTTGTAGGTAATGAGGTAACCTCATTGAGGTGACTTGCTTCCTACATGTGGTTTAAAATATTTTTGGTATTTTCTCATTGAAGCCACTTTGGATTGGAACTCGACGATGTTCTTCTACAACTCCACGACACAAACGCTTTTATCACCCCCTCCCTCGGCAACCCCAATAACAGCGTCGCTCACCTCATTATCGTCTGCAATTTCCGAGGTCACCTTGGAGCTTTCTAATCGTTCAAATCAGTACAATTCTAGAATTTTAGAAAAGTCGTCGCCCAGTGATGAATTCTTCAGGTGATTATGTTACCGCATTTGCCATCATTGTCACCATTTTAAGTATTAAGATGTAATCGCTACCTTCATTTCCGATGACTTATTAATAAGCTTCATTTCCGGGCAAGTGCCTCAATATGATAGTCACTCGTCGCTAGGTTGAGTGCCGAACTAAATCATTTCTTAAGCGTTCCTACTCAGAAATTATTTTATTGATTGTAGGATGAATTGCAAACCAACTAAAAACATTATAACCAAAAATTAATTATGTGTATTTTAAATTCATTTTAGACGAACCCGAAGAAATACTAAAGCTTAATGAGTAATTATGTTAGGGAGGGTCCATAAGTGACGTCTTGCTTGTTTGCTCATCGAGCAATGCTCAATTTTGACCCAACGACATGTTTTGTCGCAAAAGATTATCCCCTTCTTTTTCAGATAAACTTTTTTATTTCTATGTCGATTGAAAAGTTGAGCGCTACCCCTAACAAATAAGTCCGAAAATTAATGGAAAAACCTTTATGGCCTTCCCGGTTCGATGTAATACCACAAGTAACCCCAACACCCTAAATGCATTTATGAACATCACCGCATGCATCTAAAGTAACAAGACATTTTTTTGATATGTGTTAGGCTGTCGCTTATGGGAGAAACAGAGGACAGCAGCATCGCAAATCTAGGCCATGTGCGGTGGGCTCTCTGTCTATGTCTTTTGTTGTCATGGATACTGGTTGCCATGTTTGTCAGTCAGGGAATCAAATCTAGCGGAAAAGTGAGAGAACTGATTTTAAGTTTGATGAAATTTGTTTATAAAATGTGTTGCATGCCATAACTTAATGCCATAACTAATCAATTCATATTTCACATTAATAGTGATATAAATGATTATTATATGAAGTTGCCTGCAAATGGAAAGTAATTTGTGACCACTGCAAAATATTGACTGGCTCATAGAAACCTGAGCTTTAAGTTTCTAACGTTTTAGGGATAACTCCAGTCACTTATTTGTTCCTCAGACCGTTCATAATTGGGTTTTTATGATGTGAAACAAAAAGGTTTCTTTTTTTCTGTTGAAGATTATCTATTTATAACATTGTACATTCGATCCTTTATTGGTTATCGCAGCTATGAAACGCAAATCTTTAATCACAATGCAAGACGTTTTAATTGAACTATTATCAAATATGATTTATTTAAATTAAATTAAATTAAAGATTTAATAAAATATGTCCCACCCTACTAAAAATATGGCAACCCCACTAAAAATTTGTTAAATGTATAACTAATTACACATTTACTGAAAATCATTCACTCAACTTTAGCTATTACACATATTACCAGTGATATCAGTTGTTAATTGTGATGCTCATGTGCTGCTGCAGCTGGGAATGGGTTTCAATTGTAAATGACTGCTTCATTTGATGGGCAGGATCTTCCTTTTCAAATTCCTTAAGTTCCTTATTTTATTTTGCCTTTTGAAATGATTCCTGTATATATTTATTGGATCATTGAGATGTTATGCAAGTCAAGCAATGCCACACTTGTGGTTAATTTTTAAACTACATTATTTAATTACATTGTTTAAAATTTAACAGTATTAATTAATTTTAAATTTAAAAATATATTTTAATGTATAAATTTAACAATAATGTGTTACCAACACCTCATTTCTGAACCACTTTATGCAATCATCTGACATTCATGAAAATCGACTTAATCTGATCAAGCCCGCGTTGAAATTGTTCTCTCCAAAAATGCTCAGGACTCCACACATACTCCATAATGCCACTCCAAATAAGATCCTTAATGTCTTTGTCTGCATTCAAATTGTCATACAAAGCTTACATGATCACACATAAGTAATCTCTTTAAACATGAAGTAACTCCCTTGGGACTAACATCTGGAATCACAGTGGATGTGGTTTCATCTTTAGTTGATTTTGGTTTTGTCACATATTCCCATTCCCAAATGTTATTCTGGAAATAAATAAATAGAATTATTTATAAAATTACTAACTGCTAGTGAAGGAGGCTTAGGAGATTACTTTAAGACTCACCATATTTGATCCTGTTCAAATTCCACTGACTAACTAGACTAATTGAATATTTAGTTAGTTGGGTTCTTTGATCATATGGACTTGTCTCTTCTTTTTAGGTTTCATACTTCACAGCAACATTTCCTTACGTTATGTTGACAGTGCTGGTGGTGAGGGGTGTCACACTTAATGGAGCTGTGGATGGACTCCTCTACTTCATTGTGCCAAAATGGGAAAAGCTCATGAGCCCTGATGTTAGAATTTGCTTATCACTTCATTGAAATCATTGGCATCACCATCATTATTATTACCACAATAAACCATCTTTCCATAACCTGCTTTCATCCTTGTCATCATCTTCACTATTATCATCATGGCAGGTATGGTTCCAAGCTGCCACTCAACTCTTTTATTCATTGAATCTGGCCTGGGGTGGCATGATTACCATGTCTAGTTACAACCTCCATAACCACAATTGCTACAGGTGAGAATGACTTTGAGACATAATCGACAGATTAACCCATTGGAGGTAGAGCATGAATTAAGGACCACATAAATGTATGGTGTTCGAGATTGCTTACATACTCCATAGTCCAAGTGTAAGGGTCCCATGACAGCTTTTCTAAGCCATGCTTATTACCAAATTTGTATTAGTATTTGGGCCATCACTAACTATCAAAATGTTATTGCCGTAGCCATCTTTTTCATAAATACAGAGATGCCATAGTGATCAACTGTGTGAGCTTTGCAACCAGTCTGTATGCAGGAATTGCTGTCTTCTCCATCATTGGCTATATGGCTCGAGAAAGTAAACAACCAATCACCGAAGTCATAAAATCAGGTGCAATTAAAATTGTTTGATTATGGTGCTATATTTTTGGTCCACAATGAATTGTTGGAAAACTTTGTTCTCAGGTCCTGGCTTAGCTTCATTGCCTATCCCAGAGCCCTAAGTCTAATGCCCTTTCCCCAGCTGTGGTCTGCTCTCTTCTTCTTTATGCTATTCTTGCTTGGAATTGGCAGTCAGGTGATTGGTGTTATGATTATCTTTATTTCAACATAATGTTTAAAAATAGAGTATTATAACATAATATATATGACATCTAAAATTTGAGTAAAAATTATGTAATGTTTTTCTTTCTTACCAAAACGATCATTGTTATTTCAGATGGTATGTGTGGAGACTATAATGACTGGCATAATGGATACATGGAGATTCCTGGTTGTGAAATGGCAATACAGGGTTGCAGTCATTGCTATTGTCTGCTCCATTGGGTTTTTCCTTGGGATTCCTTGCACAACACAGGTGAGGATGCCTTCATCTATATGTTCAATAGGGTGCTAATTCAAGATGTAGTACAAATTAAATTAAAAATACAACTTTTCCATGTTCTCACACCCTCCCTCCATCAAATGTTTTCCATTTGATTTCAATATGCAGCAGAAAAAAATTCAAGAAAATGTTCTAAGGTTTAATGGTGGCACAAATACAATGCTTATATTACATTTAGTAAACAGTGATGTTATTAATTGTCAAGTCTGGCACAACAGCGCGTCTCGTCATCAATTTGTACGTAACTGATAAATTAGTTGTTCAAGTTACAAAAATAATTTTGTTAATAATATATAAAGCAATGGAAAAGTTAAATTTTCCTCATCATAAGTTTAATTTGGCATATGCCAACTTCAACTTAAGTTTAATTTATTTTTTTTTAGATAAATGGATATTTAACTAGTAAGATTTTTATAATCAAATTGCATTAAAAGTAGTTCATGTGATATAATATAAATGTAAATAAAAATACATAAATTTATAATATTAAAAATTTCCCCAACTAACTTTGATTTCCAGGGAGGCATGTATGTGCTCCAACTTATGGATCACTATAGTGCTGGCTTCTGTGTCCTCATCATTGCAATTGTTGAATGTCTGGTCATCAATTGGATATATGGTCAGTATATAGTTGATTAGTATATGTTGAGCCAATGTCACTCTTTTTGTGCCACCTCACAACACAAATTACTCTGATAATGATGATGTTCTAATACTTGTTAATTATGGTGAATCTATCACTACAATAATAAATACCATAGCTAGCTATTTTAACAGTTGTTATGTTACTATTATCCCAGACATGCATCAATCATCTGTTATGTTTTGCAATCCACTCCATCTTATCTCACTATCATTCACATCAATATTGAATTTAAGATAAAAAAATTTTTAATTAAGGAAGATAATAAATTGGCCTGTTAGCTAATGTTATTGATTGATCAAACAAATGATTAAATAAAACTTACTGGTTCCCAGGAGATGCAAAAATGGCAGACCACATCAAGTATATGCTGGGCAGGGACCTGAATCCAGTATTTAGGATATGCTGGAAATACATCTCTCCCATGCTCATACTGGTAAATATTTGCTCATGTCATCATCACCATTACACCATTAACACCTTAACACAGATTAAGATTTTTATTATTCTTCTCATCTTGGGCTTTTAACTGGGTGGATTCGTTCTTTCGTGCAAAATGATTTTAGGAAATGTTGTTTTTTCCAGGTGATCTTGGTTTTCAGTTTTGTTCGCTATACACCTGTTGTCTATGCTGGTAAGGCTTACCCCGTTTGGGCTGATGTAATTGGTTGGCTCATGACATTAGCATCCAACCTACCAATTGTTGTTGTTGCCGTGTACATGCTTTGTACTGTCAAAGGAAGCACATTCAGACAGGTAATGTATTATTTATCCAAGAAGATGCCCATGTAATTCTTAAAAAAGGCTGCCAGCCCAATCATTTATAAAGAGTCATTACTATGCCCTTGTGGTAGTGCAAGCTGGGTTACAAACATGAGACACTGCAAACACTATTGCTTATTTTTACCATGGAATACAGGATCTCAACCATTTGAGTGGACTTGCCCTCTTATTTGTCATCCCCACATTTGTTGAACAAAAGCATTGAGGACGGTTGCTCCAGTTGATATTCCCTTGCATTAATATTAAGCCATTGAATTTCTTCTCGTAATCATCCCCTATTTTCACTAATATTTTGCTTCCATTCCACTCAGAAATATTTAAAAAATTATATATTAACCAGAGATGGCAGGCAGCCATCCACCCGCAGGTTGACGAGGAGTCAAGTGATCGACGGCATAGAGAAAGTCTCTACTTGAATGCGAAGAGAGACATCGGCCTTGATGAAGTAATGCTTGGTTGTGATGTCAACAATGATGCTACGGTGGACTGTGATGTTGTGTTCCACCAATGTGAAATGAAGCTCCAGGCATCTGATGACATGGCCGTAAATGGAGAGCCGTTATAATTTCCTCATCATTATGAGTCTATAATTCAAAAGAATTAGAAATAAATTACTCTACTCTCTTCAAGAAGATTAGAATCACAACCAAGGTCACTATTATCAAATGAACTCCTGGCTCATCCTCATTTTCACTTTTTGCCTTGTCATCATAAAATTAAGAATCATATTTGCTGGATGATTGATGTTAATCTAATAGAATAGTTCTCATTCTCAGAATATTTCATAAGCATCATCTTCATTTTCACCTGCTTTCACTGGAATAATTCTCTATCAAAATATTTGTTTGAATATTTGTAAATGCAATCTTGTCTCCTGATATAATATTGTCAGATATGCTGGTGGTGTAGGACTGGAATCATCCCAAATTCATGGATTTGCACATTTGACAAGAAGAGCATCTGTTGCATGCCTACTTATGATCACATCATTACTGTGGGGGCATGGAGGGCCATAACTAGAATGTTATTGTTCCTAGAGGAATGCCTGTCATAAATGGGTAATTTGAAGAATGCAACTCAATTATTTTGAACTTCAATTCTGAAGTTCTTATTTTTGTTGATAGATTTTATGTAGTAATTCTCAACTTTTTTTAATTTCTTATATTATTTATTTTACATTTGTGCAAATTTTGTTGCAAATCCTGACTCCATCTTGTTTGGTCTTCTGCTACCTGCACATTTTCCTGCACTTTTTGTGGCATTGGTAATAAAGCTTATTGTTATTGTTATTACATATACTATGTCATAACCCAAAAGTCTAAAATTTTCAATGGCACATTAGACATTATTAAACTAATTTTGTTCTTTTTTTAGATTAAAGTATAAAAATATGTTTTCCAACTGATTTGCTTGTTGTTAGGGATCATTGTTCAAAAGTGTCTGGCTTTTTTTTTTCAAGCATTATTGGATTATTATGTAAAGCATGATTGGACAGGGGTGATCATACAATGAACTCAATAGTTTATCTGATAAAATGCCATCTGTTATTAACAGTTAGGTGAATTAATAAATTTTTTTTTGAAACTTGGTAGTGGGGAGTTGGTGATCCTTACAACTTCATGAATGGCAAGTAAGATACAAGCAATCTCAAAATATAATTTTTGCTGGAAATATGGTTTATTCAGAACTCATTTTCAGCCTGCTAGGAAATTAAATCGAATTGCAATCAAATTGACCTATCCTATGCCTTATACTTTATGCTTAAAGTATAAAACAAATCGATTGTTTTAACCCTAAACACGAAAATTCGAGACATTAACTCGTAACTATTACTGAAATTTATTAATCCCAAAAGCAGTGAAACTAGGGGTTTACATGATCGTCCGGTGCAAAATCACGTGCATCAGGTGGTACCACAAAACAATCAATATCACCCTTTTTCAACTTGCTGCGACAAAACCATACGGTTTGCTTTAAATCTCTAAGAAAACTCGCGCGATCGACTTACTTTCGAGCGTGAACTTTAAAAAAAAACGGCTTTTTAAAAGACTCCACCCCCTGCATATGGGCAGAGCAGAAAAAGGTTACAATTGGCTGTTACTAAACATGCACCTCAAACTTCTCAGGTCTCAGCGGATAGAATGAAATTGCTTCTATTGAAACGGGTAGCGTCGTCAAGAATCTGCAGTAAGCATGGAGTTCTTGGGCTATTTACTTCGACCGGGTGAATTTGTGGCACTTATAACTTGTACAAAACTTAACAGGGAAATCCGGAAACAGCTGGTTCATAGTTTTTATTAAGTTATTTTTTATTAATTTATATCCCCATTTTCAATGTTTAATTATCTTCCGTGTTTAATTGTGAAGAAAAGTGATACTATTAACATGAGACGTTGTTACGAGTTTCTCGACCTTACTAGCAGATCATTTGCAGCAGTTACGTTGAGATTGGACCCAGAAATAAGGTCTGTGATTTCATCCATTTCATAATAAAAAAAGAAGTAATGGTATAAACATTATTTATTTGCCATTACACTTATAAGTTTAAACATGGAACAAACAGACCTGATCTTATTAATGTCTATCATATCAATTAGTTGTGTCATTAACGACCTAATCACTAAGAATGTTTTCTAAAACTCCAGGAACGCAATATGCTTGTTTTACCTAGTACTCCGAGCTCTCGACACCATTGAGGATGACATGTCGATAGACAAGAGTGAAAAGATATCTATGTTAGAAAGATTTTCAGAATATTTGGAAGACCCTAACTGGAAATATTGCGAAAGTGGAGATCGTTATAAAATTGTCTTGGAAGAATTCCCCATAGTAAGCTGTAATATTCTAGTGGTCTTGAAGTTCTCTTTGGACATACGCCACTATAATCAAACTCGGAATCATGTCTTCATTAAACTATCATTATTGTTGCATTATATGCTTCCAGATCTCACAAGAGTACAGGCAACTCAAAGATTCCTATAAGAAAATCATCAAGGCAACATGCAGGAAAATGGGACTAGGAATGATAAAGTACTTGGATTTCAGTCCACAGGACATACCCCAATGGGACGAGGTTCTGTTTAGCTTACTGTGAAATTGTTTTTAAGATCGTACTTCCGGGGAATGAAGTAAATCGTGCATAAGAAATTTAAACACTTTTTTTAATGCGAACGTTTATTCCATATCAGAATCCAAGTTATCATAGAATCTGTCATTTGGTGAAATAAAATCATCGTACTTTTGGGGTAACATTGTGGAATGATAAAACGCTAGCAAATTATACTTACGAAGCAGTAGTGTTTCCATATTCTTTGGCAAAAGTCTCAACCTGTCTTTCTGAATGCACTCTTCTCTCACTATCACTTGAACTTCTGGTGGGCTTAAGTATACTCTTTCCAGCTTTGCTAAGGCTGACAGCTCGTTCCGGCACACTTTCCAGAAGGAAAGAAGGTCATCCGAGACACCTATACCTTTTTTGTTCATGTACGACTCTATTTCCCTCCCTGCCTCCTCAGATACATTCTGGCTACTCCTGCACAGGGACATCATTTCTGCTTTTTCCAAGGGTGACAATTCTCTCCTCAGTCTTTCCAAAATTTTCCTAAAATTAGATGAATATTATTATATTAATTATCGATGCCTTTTTACGCTTCAGCAATGTTAAATCAACATTGGAAAAACGGTTCGAGAAACTAAATACTTGCTACATAAATTGTAAGCACGAATGGATTCCTTGCATCCACAGTACCTATATATATATCATCTGCATCTCTAAACATTACGCTCAATTAACAAGCATGTTCCAAATTATTGTTATAGTATTGCTACTATGTTGCCGGAATGTTGGGTGTCGAGTTAACAGAAATGTTCGTCGCATCCGAGCTCGAAGATTCTTCACTTTCTGAGAATCCAACCTTGGCAACTTCTATGGGTTTGTTTCTCCAGAAAGTGAACATAATCCGTGATTATTTGTGTGACACTAAAGAAGGACGACAGTTTTGGCCATCATCGGTAAGCGAATCAATAGAATTACTAATTAAAGAAGTCGATTATGATAAACTATATAAATCCAATTTTTAAATTATATTAAATTTCATTGAGCTTTTTTCTGAATTACTTTTATTTTAAAATTGTATCGCTGTGATCAATTGGAAATTCGAAGGTGTGGAAAAAGTATGTGGAGAATTTGGATGATTTCTCGAATGTTAAGAACTCAAAAATTGCTGTACGTTGCGCAAATGAGCTAATAACGAATGCCCTGCAGCATGTCCAGGATATTATCGAGTATTTGTCATGTTTAAAAAACAAGTCTGTTTTCCTATTCTGCGCAATTCCTCAAGTTAGTTGATCGTTTTAATTTGAATTAATGGAGGCAATTTGATTTTCTTTTATTTAACAAATTGTAGCCATCTTGATTTTAGTTTTATTTTTGTTAATATTTTATTAATTTATTTTTGCAACATATACTGCGTTAAGGTAATGGCCATAGCCACTCTTGAAAGATGCTACAATAACAACTCCATATTCAAAAGAGTGGTCAAAATACGAAAAGGCGAAGCAGCCCAATTAATCAGCCAATCCGACGATCTAACCGGAGTGAAACAGATATTTTATTTTTACGCGACAAAAGTCAGCAAATGTTAATTTTTTATTTTTTGTCTGTGTGTGCATATTGTCGCCTTATTATACAGATCAAGAACAAAATTCCCGCGCTGGATCCGTCCGCAATAGAAACTATGGAAAGGGTTGAAAAGATTTTGGATATCTGCCATGAGGGAAAAAATGAAACCACAACCGGAGACAAACCACCCTGTTACATAGTTGCAACATTAATGGCTGTATTGGTGTATTGTTTGTGGGGCATGTTTGCCAATTTTGTATGCAAAATAAATCCGGACTAAATCTCGTTTGAACAGACTTACGATTGTTAGCGAATTTATTTCGGAACTGCATCGATTCAGATTTAATAGCAATCTGTTAAAACCAAACTTGCTATTTTTGTTAATGTTAATAATGTGAATGTTTTTAATTAAAAAAAATTTAAAATTTCATTATTGAAATCAAATTAAAATAAGTTTATAAGTGTTTTTTGGTTCCATTTTTATTTATACGAACCAATCACATTATTCATCGTAGAAGTGTTGTGCCATTTTTGAATAAGGGGTGTTCAGGTAGTTTAACATCATTCGCACATCCGTTAATTGGTACTCGAAGGTGAGTTATCATTGAAATGCTCGTAAGGCGGTGCCGTTTTGAATTTCATGAAAAATCTAAGGCTTGGCAAGTAATTATGTCTCGATAGAAACTAACTGGTTTTGTACAACCCCCTCTTGTACGATACCATTATAGCTCTCGTTATTGTTCGTTAGGGACTCGTGTTGTGCTGCTCTCGATTGTCGCCGGTTGTGGTCGTATGTTGGCTCCGAGATTTCGTTTAAGCTCAGCCCATTTCAAAACGAACTCGAAGAGGAAATTTAAAACACTATAATCTGATTGTATAAAAATACCCACCGCAGTTACGTTTGTAATTATAAATTCCTCTGCGTATATTTGATCGATCTCTGGAGTGATTGGCGTGACATTTAACCCATTAAAGCAGAGCAGTTGAGTAAAATCGCGTAGTCATACATTTCCGAATATCATAGTCCAACGAGCTGATTTCTTTCTCGATATAGGATAAAACGTGCTCCGGACAGATGGAGCATGCACACACGAAGTCTGTTGACGATCTGGTCAAGTACTTCAAAACAGATTTGGAGTTGGGATTGTCAGATGACCAGGTAGAAGACTATCAGAACAAATATGGTTTTAATGGTTCGTTTTTCTTTAATTTGCCTGCAATGACTTCTGAAGCAATGCCAATGTTCTTTGTTTCTATTTTCAGAATTCCTGCAGAAGATCGTACGTTATTTGTTTTTGTTTGTGGGCCTGGACTTAATAAGACTATTAATGAGAATGTCACTAAATTTAATATTACCTAGACAAATCGCTGTGGCAGCTTGTTTTGGAGCAATTTGAAGATTTGTTAGTTAGGATCCTTCTTTTGGCTGCTGTCATATCCTTTGTAAGTCCTTGAAGTTCCTATGTGTGGACAGAATGCAGAATGCTTTATTCAAAATTCTTCTTGAAGGTCTTGGCATTATTTGAAGAATCGAAAGATCAGATCACGGCCTTTGTTGAGCCTTTTGTCATCTTGCTCATATTGATTGCTAATGCAATTGTTGGAGTCTGGCAGGTGAGATTTGGGGAAGCTAGGCCATTTTCTTCCAGAATGGTCTAGCACTTTAATTGGTTTTAGGAAAGAAATGCTGAAAGTGCCATAGAAGCTCTGAAGGAATACGAACCCGAGGTTGCGAAAGTCCTTAGAAAAAATCATACTGGTGTCCAACAGATTCGAGCAAGGGGGCTCGTCCCTGGAGACATTGTCGATGTATCAGGTGACTTTATTTGCTTGTGTGGAAGTCATAATGCTGGAACATAATTATTCTCTTGGAAGTTATTTAACTCAACTAATATTTGACTGCTTTATTGTTCAATTCTTTGATCTCATTAAAAGTCGGTGACAAGATTCCTGCCGATGTGAGGATTGTAAAGATTTTCTCAACTTCTATCAGGATAGATCAGGCTCTTCTTACTGGTCTGTAGCTAATGTTTAACATTTTGTGGTTTTCTAGTGACCTATTCATGTTATATGCATATTTTGTGATGTGAACGAACTTATTACAATATTGTTTAGGTTTTTTTTTGTGGCATCGATAGAGCCATAGTTGTGTTTTACTAAACTTGAGCATTTCTTTGTGCAGGTGAGAGTGTATCAGTGATCAAGCACAATGAAGTAATCCCAGATGTCAAAGCAGTCAACCAGGACAAGACCAACATTCTCTTTTCGGTTTTTATCATCTTTGGACATCTTTGTTTCCAATGGTCGTATTCACAGCATCTATATTGTTTTCCAGGGAACCAATGTTGCAACAGGGAAAGCTCGAGGCATTGTCATAGGAACAGGGCTTAACACAGAAATAGGTTGATTTTTGAATATTTTATAACTGATTTGATATGGTCAAGAATATCATCACATTGTCAATACCATACACCACATAGGGAAAATTCAGAAGAATTTGAATGAAGAAGATGACTTCAAAACTCCTCTCCAGCAAAAGCTTGATGAGTTTGGACACCAGCTTTCCAAGGTAGGACTTCTTAATCCACTTCATTGTAATATTTCGCTTCTTTCTTTTGAATATTCGTAAATTGGATCTGACAATTAATCTTTTAATGTATGCTTGGTGCAATGATAAATATGTTGCTGTTTTCAGGTGATAACCATTGTTTGCATAGCAGTGTGGGCCATCAACATCGGCCACTTCAATGATCCTGCTCATGGGGGATCGTGGATCAAGGTATTTAATTGTGGCTTTGTTAAAGATGTATATTTTGGTGGTTCTTGAGCTGTTCACGAGGTGACATTTTGCACGAGAGAAGCTAATTAATGATTGGTACTAATTCAATTCCCAAGTAATAACTTAATAATTGCCCTCCATGATAATGCTACTTTTGATATTTCTTGCAAGCACATTGATTTGCGCATTGGGTCATTAATGAGTTTCATACCAACATTATTATTGTGATTTTGCTTAGGTATCTGACAAAATATGTGCATAATTTTTGAAACTCATTCATGTCAGACTTATCTCAAAATAGTTAAGTACTGCATACTCTGGCATGATGGTTAATTCTTCTAATGCTTGTTAATTTAATTAAGTTATGAGGCAGAACAAATGTTTCTTTGCCAAACATTTAGTTGGATGATGATACAATCACATACACTCAGGCTCAACATTCACTACTGCAGGGTGCCATCTATTATTTCAAAATTGCTGTAGCTCTGGCTGTGGCAGCCATCCCTGAAGGTCTCCCTGCTGTCATAACAACTTGCCTCGCACTTGGCACTAGGAGGATGGCCAAGAAGAATGCCATTGTCAGGAGTTTACCTTCTGTTGAAACGCTGGGCTGCACATCTGTAATCTGTTCTGACAAGACCGGTACACTGACAACTAATCAGATGTCTGCATGCAAGGTAATTGTTGTGCTCTTCAGCTTAGGTTACATCTCAAATTATTGTATAAAAAATATGTCGCATTGTATTAAATTCTTAAAACATTCTATTAGAATATATCTATACATATCAATACATATATTATTTATTAAAATTCACATTACCATTTTTTTATTTAGGCAAAAATAATTGGAATGTAGCAATTATGGTGCTTCTAAGGTAGCTATTTTCCCAATGTTTTAAAGTGAAATTCTTATTCAGGTGGCAATAGTAGATCATGCGGATGAAAAGAAGGTGATGTTTCACCAGTTTGACATCTCCGGTACGACTTACAATCCGGAGGGCCAAGTGTGAGTTGTTTAGTATCCTTTCATTCTCACTTGATTGTCTGTTTATTCCTCTTTTTATTTTCAGTACAAAAGATGGACACAAAGTAAAGTCGTCGGATTACCCGGCTCTGACGGAAGTGGCGACCATATGCAGCCTTTGCAATGATTCGAGTCTCGACTATAATGAAGTGAGAGCAATGTTATTGAGTCTGGATGAAGAGCCTCTAACAACATTTTTCTTTTAGGCGAAGGGAGTATATGAAAAAGTCGGAGAGGCCACAGAGACAGCACTGGTGGTACTGGTTGAAAAGTTAAACATCCATAATCTTGTGAAGAAAAAGATGACAAAGAAGGAAGCTGCAATGGCTTGTAACAGAAAAATTCAGGAGAGCTGGAAGAAAGATTTTACACTGGAATTTTCAAGAGATAGGAAATCTATGAGTTGTTACTGCACACTGACCACAAATCACACAACATTTGAAGGAAAGTCTTTTGTCAAGGTGAATGTTTGTTCTGTTTTTTTGTCTCAACCCTTGACCGACTGTTTTGTAACATTAACGATAACAATTGAAAACTGTTAGCATCTTTGGCTTAAATTGATTGGATAGATAATAGATAACTATTTATGTTTTGTAAATATTATTACTGTTATAAATGAATAAATCCAAACTAGGGGGCACCAGAGTGTGTATTAGAAAGATGTTCCTATGTGAGGATAGGAGGGAACAAAATTGCCTTGACAAACAGCATGAGATCTGAAATTCTGAAGCAAGTCAAAGCTTATGGAACTGGTAGGTTTAACTTCTGAAATCAAATGGCTTATTAAAGCATCAATCATATAATATTTCTGCATTGGTTATGTGGTGAGTTGATATTTTCGTGGCTGCAGGCCAGGACACCCTGAGGGTTTTGGCTTTGGCCACCATTGATGAGCCTTCTGATGTGGGGTCGTGGAATCTCAGTGATGCATCTAAATTCTGTCAATATGAGGTTGGTTAAGCATGAGCATTTGACATGATCTCATGAAGTTTAAAGCTGAATAATTGTTCAACAGACTAACTGCACCTTCGTCGGTCTTGTGGGTATGTTGGATCCCCCTCGCCTGGAAGTTGGTGATGCCATTAAAGAATGCAAGAAGGCAGGCATTAGAGTTATTGTCATTACTGGAGACAATAAGGTGATCTTTCATTTATTAAAAAAAATATTACCTGTGATTCAGTCATAAACTGAAGCTGAATAAATGATTTCCATCAAACTATTTCAGGCCACAGCTGAGGCAATCTGCAGAAGAATTGGGGTGTTTGATGATGGCGAAAGCACAGAAGGAAAATCTTTTACAGGGCGAGAATTTGATGATCTTGAGCCTGAACAGCAAGCAGCAGCTGTTAGGATGGCCAAACTCTTTACCAGAGTTGAGCCAAGCCACAAAAGCAAGATTATTGAATATTTGCAAGCTGAGGGAGAGGTCACTGCCATGGTAAATATTTTGTTAGACTCGATGTAAATGATTGTGAATATTAAATAAATAGCAATCTTTTGAAAGACTGGGGATGGAGTGAATGATGCACCTGCACTGAAAAAGGCCGAGATTGGAATAGCCATGGGATCGGGTACTGCAGTTGCAAAGAGTGCTTCGGAGATGGTTTTGGCTGATGACAATTTCTCAACTATTGTCTCTGCTGTTGAAGAAGGACGTGCTATTTACAATAACATGAAGCAGTTCATCCGTTACCTCATCTCCTCCAATATTGGAGAGGTCGTTTGCATCTTCCTGACTGCTGCCCTCGGCATGCCGGAAGCCCTTATCCCCGTCCAGTTACTTTGGGTCAATTTGGTTACTGATGGATTGCCTGCCACTACACTCAGCTTCAACCCTCCTGATCTAGACATTATGTCTAAGCCACCTAGAAGCCCCAAAGAGCCACTGATCACAAGCTGGCTGTTCATCAGGTTATAAATGAACCACATTATCAGTTTGAATTTGTTTTGATGTTTTTAAGATTCATTGTATTAGTGATTATACACTTATAAGGAAATTTAAAAGAATAATTGATGTAACTAGTGGACTAGATGAAATCAATTTAATTATTAATGTTAGGTATCTGATTATTGGAACATATGTTGGAGTTGCGACAGTTGCTGCTGCTGCTTGGTGGTTCATGTTCTATTCTCAGGGTCCTCTCTTTACCTATGACCAACTGGTTGGTGCCTGTAATTTAATATTTTAACATCATGTTATTGAAGTGTGTTTTGTGCCATTACAGAATGTTTCTTTTTCCTTAACAAATCATTTCAATTGACAGACCCATCACCTTCAATGTGGAAATCAAAGCAACCCACTCTTTCAAGGAGTCGAATGTTCCATGTTCTTCAGCAGGAAGCCAATGACAATGGCACTGTCTGTCCTTGTTGTCATAGAGATGCTCAATGCCCTGAACAGGTTGGGAGTCTTACAAATTTTTCATTGCAGATGTTACCTTGCTAAATTTGTTTGAGAATTTAATTTATAATTTGCAGTTTGTCAGAAAATCAGTCATTGATTGCAATGCCTCCTTGGTGCAATCCCTGGCTCATTGGCGCAATTGTCCTGAGCATGAGCCTGCATTTCTTTATCCTGGAAGTTCCCTTTCTTGCAGTGAGTTGATGAGTTCATTAACTGATTAGATTAGATTTCTAATATCCAAATCATAAGATAGGGCATGCTGTCAGATGTGTGATGAAAGCATATTTATTTTGTATCATCTGATATCGATATGCTGAATGAATCTAAAGTCATGCCCTTTGATGTAGCCCGAAGCATATTTACAATAATTATTATTTGATTTGTGTGCAGACCGTGTTCCAGATCACGCCTCTCAACTTTGCTGAATGGATGGTTGTACTGAAACTATCATTCCCTGTAATACTAATTGATGAGGGTCTCAAGCTGGCTTCCAGGATCTATTCAGAAGAAGGTTCTTCGAGTCTCAAGCGGGGAGTCCTAGTAGTTGGAGCATGTGCTCTGTATGTTGGCTATCTCTGTCACTATGGCTTCTAGGAGGGAGAATTTTATGAAGTGGCCAAAGTTGATTATATTGATGCTGACAGCATGATGATAAATTTCCATACTACATTTCTGTGTTCTTCATCTTTCTCCATGTCTATTGAGAAGCTGTTTGTTTTTGAATGATCAGGTTAATGATCATCTTTTTGCGATTAACGTCTTGTCGTGGTTTGAATTATTCTCATCTTTATAATTGGTCATTGGTTTGTTATTTTAGTAAGTCATTAGAGCTGGAGGTTTTGAGCCTTTGCGAGGGTATATGCAGTTTGTTTCCACTTGGGTGCATTGTGTCCTTGACTGCTGGTGGAGAATCATTCTCTCAATCTCACTATTGGACTTTGGACCCTCGCTTAACAAATTCAAATCTTTGGAGTAATGTAGGAATTAATGTAATCTTTCTTAGTAAATGTTCTGGTTGTAAATTTTGGAGAGTGGTTCGCTCATATCTGAAATGAAAAATGTTTGAAGTGGAGGGTAATAGCGATGGCTTCAGAGAAATAGCTGTAACCGCAGCTCGCGAGAGCTGATGTCGAGTGTTTTTTCTAGGGAATTTTAAGGTAATCTCGAAGAGTTATTATGACGGCCATTTCCCGAGGCCTACATTTAAATTTAAATGTGATGTCAAGCATTCTGGGTTAGTTGGTTAATTGCTCACGCAACAATTGGTTCGGTAATGTGCGACCAAAAATTTCTCTTCTCGTAAACAGCACCATTTTTATTTAACCATTTTTTTTTATAAATAAAGAATGGGAAGCAGAAGCTGCAGTAATATTCACAACAAAATATTCGTTAACTCCGCCCATCAAATAATTAAAAAAAAATTTTTACTTCATAAACAAGTAAAACAAATGAAATTGAGTTGAAATATTAACTAAACAATAATGCTTATATCGGCAATTAGTGTAGCTAAAAGGGCTGATTCAGACTGAATAATACTCCCCGATGAGTTCCAATGCACGCTGGAAGCATGAGTACCTGTCTCAAAGCATCCTATAATCCTATCTATTTCCAGATAAGAAGAAATAAGCTCATCTGAAGTACCCCACATTATTAATTATTTTAATTTACTTCCTTTTTATAGGCGAAAAGCCCTTAGGCAAAAATTTTGTTAAATTGTAGCTCCTTCCCTCACCCATATTAAGTACAGTGCGTTGCAAAATATTGGCCAGGCCTAAGAATCATACAACTTATGTAGTCATCTTTTAAATTACTAAGTTTTCACCCAAGTATCGTTTATATCATTCTCAAGATCGTAATTAATATAAAATAAAATTTGAAATTCCGTGGGATTTCGTCGATAAATGCCTTTGATGTTGTTTTTCGAGTTTTTCACCTCTGAGCATGGGGGTGAAATCCTGTCCGTGAAATAATTTTTATTACAGGGCTCACAAAAGCTGATTATTATAATAAGGCTCTATATAAATGTTAGGGTTAGGCTAAGAAGAGTTTGGGAGTTAAATATTAAGAGGATATAAGATACATTATTGACTTTCATATAAATCATAATTTGTAGCTTTGATTTTAATAAATATGGAAATTTATGCCCCCTAGGGTTAGGGTGTTTCTGGTTGATGTACGTACTTTTGGGTATTTCCAATCTTTCGCGAAATATTCGCCCGAGTTCAATAAGTTTATAAATCTAATGTCTTTCAACAGATTGCTCAAAAAACCGGCCTATTCAAATCCTAAAAATTGTAACTGAGCCAAAATTATGCAATGCACTTTCCATTTGGTTAAAGTCCGTTGCATGACTAAAATGATCTGGAGACATTTACAGGAAGATTACAGGTACTTAGTCCCAACTTCGATACAGTAAGCGATACAACGTAACGTAAAAGATGCCTGAACACCAACAAAAGTCAATTTATTACTCTCGCATGCCTTTTCGCCAACAAAAGGTAGATTAGAGATAAAAACGGGGATGATTTGTTAACTTTATCATAGCCTAAAAAATGTTTTAAGAAACAAGAACACAAAACAGTCGGTCAGCATAAATCTTTCAGTCTTCCTCAGAATCCTCCCCATAGTTGTATATGACCTGTTTGTTCTTCCTGGCAAGCCTCTCCCTCAATGGAACATGAACCTCCTCCTCCCCACTGTCATCATCATCATCACCCTTTGAATATTTGGAATAAACATTTACTTTACCATACTCCAAAATCAGTTATCCAACATTTAATTATGTTAGGCCAAACTTTAAAAACACATTCAAAAATTGTTTTGTGTTAATAATAATTTAAAAAAAAAATTATATTTACATTTATTTATAAAGTGCCAGAAGCATTAGGGCACTCAAAATCTTTAGGTAATTGTGTAATTTCATTATCCATGAAATTAAAAGTCCTTATTCCACATTGTCGTCTCAGACTCACCTTATTCGGAGAATCGTGCTCTTCATCACTGATGATAACCTTCTTTTTTGAAGCTGCCTTTGTGACTTTTGAACCCCCAGTCTTAGTTGCTTTAGGTTTGCTGGATTCCTTTGCTTTTTTCTCTGTTGGTTTCTTAGCAACCACCTTCTTTTTTTCAGTCATCTGTTTTGCTTTTGCAGGTTTTACAAGCTTTGGTGGAGATGGCTTGAAATCACTATCATCTGACTCAATTCTATCTTCAACATCATCATGAATTTCCTGCTTGCCATCACCACATTGGTTATCTTCATCTTCCTCGTCAAAGCTGTTTATGACCTTCTTTCTTGGTTTTTTATGTACTAAAATATAAAATTTAATTTCTAGAACATTGTTGATTATCACTGCTTTAATGGAAGTAATTCTCACCTGCCAAATTCTCATATGAACTATCCTCCTTCCCAAAATCTTCATCACTATCATCACCTGATAACTCCATACTAATATCATCCCCATCAGAATCTTCATCAGAGCAAAGATTTTTCTTATTTCCTTTCCTCCCTCCCCGCTTTTTAGGAGAATTCTTTTCCTTTTTCTCCCTGGGTTTGGCTGCTTTCTTTGCTTTCTGAGGCTTTGAATTTTCATTGTTGTTCCTCTCTAAAGTTTGTTTGATTCCATAATATTGACAAAGTCATGAAGTTAAACAAAACTGTAAGCAACATAGTCATCACATACCCAGACTCTCACTCAATAGTTTATCGCCATCAATCTCGACCATTGCGTCTTCAGTTTTCTTTACGTTGAAAACAAATGTTTTTTTATTAATCACTAGGAATTATGATCATTTCAAATGCTGAGCCAACCTTCTTCTTCCTTCCGGCTGCTACCTTAACAGCCTCGATCTTGCTCCTCAGGGCCTCAGTGGATGGAACAACTCTAACTCCTTTTGGTGAGGGTTTGCTTTCCATAACTAGACCCTTTTTGCTACCCTTGCCTTTGGCTGGCTTGCCAGAAGGATGAGAGAGGCTTAGTAGTTCATCCTCCTTTTCTTGCATTTCCACTTTCTTTAATAAGAATATCCATTGGTTAATAATTAACAATTCAGACAATTCTTTCAAGATAAATTTGCAAAAATGCCAGATAAAAATTATTGAAAACATTGGTTCACTTACATTGAGCTCCTCAATGAAGGCATCAAGATCATCTCTCCAAAGATCGGTCGGGGACTTCTTTCTCAAATGATACAGTTCATCTGCTTTCTGTTGCTTCTGTTTCAGCAATTCATCCTTCCTCTCTCTGGTCAAGCACCAGAGTTGCATGCACAAGATGTAATTGAAATCAGGACCCTTCGAATCTTCGTCGCCTTCCTCTGCATCGGATTTGTCATCTCCCGAAGACTGAAATAAGACGAAGGGACTAATAAGCCATTAATAACTTATGGTCATCTAATTCACTTAAACAGGGTTTGGTTAAAATGTTTCATCAATTGTAAATAAACATAAACTCTGCTCTAATTTATTTTAGGAACCCTAACAATTAATCCATGTTGACAACAGAGAGCACAGCACAAACAGCAATGAAATCAAAAAGTAAAAAATAAAACCAAAGATACTAATGTCAACAAATATCTTAACAGAGTGAGCCATAAAAAAATTTGTATTTAAGGGGAAACCTTTTTTAAGTCCTGTCGTAAGCAGAATAAGTGAAAATATACTTTTAGAACATAATTGATAAGCACAATTAAGCTTAATACAGTTATCATGTATTTTTCAACACCCAATACTTAAATGTCGATGCAACGTAATACGATTGAATTTGTAAATTAATGATTGAAATTTAATTAATGATTGAAAAGAACAATCGCACAACCTGTAGCTTGGCCTGGATTTTCTTCCAGGCTTTAACGGGATCCGAGTCATACTTTCTCTCAAGCAGTAGCTTTATAATGTCCTTCTTTGGTATATTTTCTAGTCAAAAATAGCCATTAGAAAGTGGAAACAAAATAATACAAAAAAAAATACTAAACCAATGTTAGTCAATAAAAATTTATTTGATTGAAAATGATTTGATACCAACCAATATAGATGACCTTGTCGATTTTCTCAACTATGAATCTTGCCTGGTTATCCAGTCTAAGAGATTCTGCTGCCAACATGCCCTCCAGGTAGTCCTTCCTTCTCCTGTAGAACTCCAGCCTCAGTTCATAAAACTCCTTCAAGATGGACTCCACATTCTCAAATCTTCTGATGCACCCGGCAGCATCGAACAACACCTTTGAGATAATTTATCACGGCAATAAGATAACGACAACAAAATGAATTTGACATAAGTGTGATGACAATCTCATAACATTGATTATCTCACCATAGAGGTGGTAGGGAAGGTTGTCTGTAGTTTGAAGAACCTGTGCATGCCTTGCTCCCTGGCTTTCCTCATGGTCTCTGCTGACATCTTCACCACAAATCTAACTGTCAAGTCAGTATGGTACTCTTTGTAGTCCCTGCATCCAATTAATATTCATGAGTTATTCAACTCGAACTCGCACGATGCAGCAGCATCGGAAGCATATATTTTCTAAGCTAGCTTCGTCGTCACAAATTTCACCGGTGGCAACAAAAAATAATTTTAATGAGCACTAAAACAAATAAATTAGTAGCAATTCAATGTGATAAAACAGCTCACAGAATTGTGGATGCAATTTTGTCCGTTCCCTGCAACATTTGCTCGAGGACTTGTTCCTTGTAAACTTGGGTCCACACCCGAACAGGGAGTTCGGTGATCTCTATCGTCTGCTCGTCGAGGATCGATATCTCGCCGTTCGAAACGCACTTCGTATTGTCTATCATTTCAATTTCTCCTTTAAAATGCTTGAACGAAGGAATCTGCAATCACCGACGTTATGCTCGATTACAAGTCCGAATAGGTCGTAGACCGTAAAGTCCGGACAAACCATGGGCAGAGGCTCCCTGCCGTCCAGCATCATCTTGATGTTGTTGACGATCTCCCGAACGTCGTAGTTGGGAATCTTGGTGCTCCAACCCGTCCCAATCCCCTCGGCCCCGTTGACCAGGACCATGGGGATGATGGGGACGTACCATTCCGGTTCGATCTTGAGGTTGTCGTCGGTCATGCATCTTAGGAGCGGATCGTCGCCGGCGTTGAACACATGCCTCGTGAGCGAGCTTGAAAAATCATTTCACGATTCAGAGTAAGAAATGTAAATTCGCAATTACTTCATAAAACTGGTCCGCGCCACGCACGGATTACAATTACTTTCTAACTTGATGTTAATATTTTCAAGTAACGCAACGATGCACAAAGAAAGGGAAATCGATCGTGTCACCTGAGAGCAGTGAAAATGTAACGAGGACTTGCACAATCTTTGCCTCCATTGAGCCTCGTGCCAAACTGACCGATGGGGAGCAGTAAATTGAGATTGTTGCTGCCTACGAAGTTCTGAGCCAACCCTATGATGGTCGCCATGAGAGAGTTCTACAATATAAGCCGCACATTTTGATCGTCGACGTACGAAATAAATGGATCGAGGGCACAGACTTCTCCGTGGTGATAGGCCGACAACTCTGCAACCGAACCGGCCAGCTGAGCGACCTTGATTTCTTTGACCAAATTTCTTTTCAGGCAAGTAAATACCACTTTCCTTTGGCCTGGTTTGAAGCCTAAATTATTGGCACAAAAGTTGTTAATGGAGACTTTCACAACAGGAATAACAACAAAACCAGCTAAATACCATCCATCATAGAAGGAATAGATCTTTCATTATCCATGTTGCTGTACAATATCAACTCTTTATTGACAAATTCATTGTAAGAGATGAACCTGGTGTCTTTCCCATATAAGTAAGCCTGATGGTTATGTAACAAAACATGTCTCATAAATACTAGTTTTCAACCATCCAGTCAATAACTACCTCTTGAAGGCCAATCTCTGCTCTCCTCTTCTTCTCTTCCATCCAATTGGTTAGCCATTCTTTTCTTTCTTGCACTTTTTGCTTGCTAAACGCCTGATTGATAAATGGAAGATTAATTGAAATAATAATAAGTTTGAGAAAGAAATGTTTATAATTAAATAAATCTTGATGAATACTCACAAGAAGTATGGCAGCATCATCTTCTGGCCCTGCATATTTGAAGGGAATCCTGTGCCTGGCCATGTCTCTGAAGTATTCCTTGGCCTCCTTAGCTGTGGAGGTACCCAAACCTGAAATCCAACAAAATTAATAAATTACTGATTGCATTCCATTTTGATTGTTAATAGTTTTAAGTTGGAGTTGGTTCCCCAAAAACGTGTTTGTATTTAGATTGTAACCGTGTACATCTGAATCAAGATAGGACAACATTAAAGGCATTAAAGCAAAACAATGCAATACTCAAGTCTAGGAATGAAATAGCTTAGGTAAGTAACAACTAATGGTTTCTATATTAAGTGATACTGTTAGTCAATGACCTTTGTAGTATTTGACCTTCCACGTGTGCCAATTCTCTGTGGCAGACTTCCACTCCTCAAATTCTGGCAGACTATAGAAAGACTTTTCCTGGTGCTTTTTGCTGACCTGAAGAACAAGGATCAGATATATTTTAATAAATCATTCCTGCATGCACAAGTAATGGTAACAGTCATAATATGTTTGCAAAACCAGCTTGCAACACCCCAGAGCAAGGGTACCGTACAAATAGTCGAGTAATTAAAACATGCCTTCACGTCACGTTCGGATGCAAGACAATCAACAAGCTGGCTAAATACAAATGCACACGTAACGTCAACAATTGCTTTCGAATGCAAGCTAGCAGAGAGAGTTTCATTATGTTACACTCGTGGAGCTTTGTAATTGTAACTCATTTACAAGGCAACCTTGACAATTGGTGTGATGAATTCTTCAAGGAACTTGTGTCTCAGTAAATGCGGCCAGTTGCTGTGGATGAAGTTAATTATGAGGCCCTTGATGTGTGATCCGTCCTGATCTTGATCAGTCATTATCATGATCTTGCCATATCTGATTCAAGCAGTACAAGTCATTGTTATAAAAATCCATGAAATTATCATTGTCACAACTACTGGTACAGTCATTTTATATCGACATATAATTGTCACTTTATCCTTGTAAAAATAATCTCTTATAATGCCTGCCAACCTTAAAGTCTGCAGTGATTCGGGGGTTTCGTATTTAAGCTTGTATTGCAGTCCTACAATCTTGACGAGATTGTTGATCTCTGCATTATCCATGAGCTTCAAAAAGCATGATAAAGCTAGTTTTGGTCCAATTCGTTTCAACGCCTAGCGATCAATCATCTCACCTGTTTGTGAAGAGCATCTCTGACATTCAAAACTTTACCTTTGAGAGGGAAGACACCGTAGCGGTCCCTACCGACCACCCCTAGGCCGGCCACGGCCAGAGTCTTAGCCGAGTCTCCTTCCGTGAGGATGAGGGTACAGTCGATGGCGTTCTTAGTCCCAGCATCATTGGCATCATCAAGTTTTGGAATGCCTTTGAGCTTTGATCTTTTGGTGCCACTGAGTTTTGTGAGTTGCTCCTGCTGCTTGACCCTCATCCACGACTGTATCGCATCAATAACCCCACACTTTGCAACCTGAAATGATTGCAATTTTTTGTTGCTCGATGTCAAGACTAGCCATGACTTTGGTTCGACCAACGATTGCGTAATCAAATGTAGAACATCGTTATACTAACTGAATTGAAAAATTTCTCAGACAGTTGACACGTACTGCCAAAGTTCTTGGCCTGTTTGGTCATGTTTTCTTTTGTTTGGGAGTCAAATGTAGGGTTCTCAATAAGACAATTGATAAAAACCCAAACATGTGTCTTCACCTATTAATAGACTTTATGTTTCTGTAACATATCGATCAGTGACATCAAAGTAGTTCATCACCTGGTTGGGTTTGATAGCAATTCCTGCCTTTTTCTCCTTTTTCTTGATGATTTCAATGAGATTTGAAACAATCTTTTCTGTTACAAAATCAACGTGCTTCCCTCCCTGTTATTTTAAATATAATAATCTGAGCTACAACATTGTAGAGCAATTAGGACGACCTTTGATGACTCGGTCATTTTTTGTTACAGGCAAAACGAACAAATCGACCCAGCTGACCTTTGTAGTGGCAATGCTGTTGACAAAGGAAACTTGTTGGAATCCCGAATTACTCGACGTGATCCCCACCTCCCAGCGGTCGTTGACGGTCTCGTAAACGACTTTGAGCGGCTGATCGAAATCATCGATCTTTCCTTTAGTGTAAAGTTCCACGTAATCCTTGAAGTTCTTGATCTGGTCAATTGAAATCAATCAGTGAGGATCATTGCATGCTTGGTCTCGTCGATATTCATTGGGCATGTTTACTTTGTAAATGTTTATGAGCAGTCACGGCGAGTCGGTCAGTTAGAATTAATGTACTGAACTTAAAAGAGCTACAAGAAGATTGCATTTCACCACAAAATAACAAACCTCTAGCTTTTTTCCATTAAGATAGACTTTGACACCCCTCGTGGATGCTACCATGTCGTAAGCTCTTCTGTTAAAAAGATCCACAATGTCCTTGTCTAGGGTGTCCATGTTGAACTTTTTGAGATCCGGCCAGAACGTTACCGACGTGTAATCTTCCCCTTTGGACGAAGCCACCTTTGGCTCTCCCGCCTTGGTCATGTTATCGGTCCACGTCTGAAAGAAATGATGGAGTTGGGTCCATCATTATGTCAGATTTTTAGCATCATTTATCTAAATTTGAATTCAATTTGTCGTTAAGGCGATAGATCAAACATACTGACCTGCTTGAAAGACAGTCCAAAGTCACTGCATCTAGTCTCCACAACAAACTTTTTGCTGAAGATGTTACAAAGTTTTGCTCCGTATCCATTTCTACCTCCTGTTAACGAAAACTGAATGTAAACGGCCATTAAGAACATTTCACAGAACTATGTGGTAATTATTTCTGACAAGCTTATGAATATAAAAATAAATTAGATATTTTCATGTTTACAAATTCTTTCAACAAATTAATAATTTTACAGCTACAATTTTTAAAGCCACATACCAGTGACTTTCTTCTCATCGTCGTTGTAGTTACTAGAAGTCAGAAGGTGCCCGAAGATGAGGGTCGGCACGTAGACTTTTTCCGTTGCATGCTCCACTACAGGAATTCCTTTTCCGTTGTTCCAAATTGTGATCATATTTTGCTCCCTATTAAACCACAAATATTTACTTCAGAGAAGGTACTAAAAGAAGCATCCTAATTGTGAATGCTGCTGTGATAGTAAACTCTCATCTTAGCGTAATAATAATAGTTAATTTATAATTTGCATAGTGTCAGAGGTGCTTTGTGCCTTCATTAGTTTCATGGTGGTGTCCTGAAGAGGTGGGTCTTCAGGTGATGTTTGAATAGCTCCAGGGATGGTTGAGCTCTTATGAGGTAGGGTAATGCATTCCAGACAGCAGGAGAGGCTTATGAGAAGCCTCTGTTGATGAGGGATGATTTGTGAACTGGTTGGCATAGTTGAATGGTGGAAGATGAGCAAAGACCAGGTGCATGGTGGAAGGGAATGAGACGGTAGAGATAGGGTGGATTGAATTGTCGCGAGGGTTCGATACGTCATGAGGGCTATTTTGAAGATGATGCAATTATGGATCGGTAGCAGTGCAATTTCTTCAGGCAGTCAGAGCTATTAAGGGTGGGGTTAAGAAGAACAATTTTAGCGAGTTTCTTTTGTATGCGTCGCAAGGAATGGACCAAGGAGGCAGATGTACCATAGAAAAGGGAATTGCAGTAACCCAGGTGAGAGAATGAGACTGCGTGCAAGGGAAGACTGCAGAAGTTGTGTCGACGGACATGCCGAATCGACCGGATAAGATGATTGGCGGTTCTTAGAAATATGTATGCAAGAGGGTTGTGCTCCTGCACGTGGCAGTAATGAAAACATCCATCACGTGTCATGTTCACATCCAGCTTAGGAAAGTGCATTAGAATTATAATATAGCATCGAAGGGGTTGTTTGAAATACTTAACCAGAACAGAGTCAAAATGTTTTAATTTGAAGACAGAATTGCAACATTTAACATTGCCAATTAATAATCGAGCCATTGCTTGCTATGTTATGCTTAAAGAATGCACATGTTAAAGAAAGCTTTGAACCAAGGGGTTTGTAAGCTTCATCTATGAGATCGTAACTAGGCATCGACTCACGGATCGATGTTGATCTTGATTGTCGTCATGCCTTGAGGATCTCTCTGCTTGTTGTCGGCAGCATTCACTGTCAAAGAATGAATAAATTTGTTGGATGGACATGCATTCAGTGTCGTAATGCTCGGGACATAATTAGAAATAAGTCACTAAAACCAAAACACTCACCAAGAATTTCATCAAAGATCTTATAAAGACCAGGCACAAATGTTATATCTTTGGAAACCATGGTTTCGCTGGCCTCGTCGTACACCCACATCGGCTATTAGCAAGAATTAAGAAATATTAATGAGCTCCAATGTAAATTCAATAAAAAATTTTAAAATCACTTCCAATGAAATAAATGAGTCACTCATCAGTAATGCAATAACATTAATCGGCAAAGGTGAAAAGCAACCTGGCATGCAGCGGTAATGTTTGCAATGGGCTATGTTCAAGACCCAGCCTGCACTGCCAGGAAGTGCCTTTTGACAAGGGCACTATATAAATGATAGGGATTAAAAAAGTGGTTTTCACATAATATTTGGGTACATAGGGCACTGAAAAGCTCAGCTAAACACAAATAAATAAATCGATTATTGAACAGTCCAATAAACAAATCCAACCTCTTTGGTCTTCTCTATTGACCCAATGTAAGTATCTGGCCTGAGCAAGATGTGCTCAAGCTGACTCTTCTTCTGATATATTCTTTCAATTGACAGCCTATGCTTTTTTGGAGGACTAGGGTCTTCAGAATCTTCCTCAACGCTTTGCGAATCACCTGCTTTTCTCTTGATGGCATCTTTACCCATTTTATCAAACATTGCCTGTTTTTTAATGGCAAATGAGTAAACTTCTAAGAAATTGTATAAGCTGAAGCCATCACCAAAACTTCAAAATTCTGACAAAATACCGTAATTGTATTGCTTTTAGTGGCCATCTTGCGAAGCTTTGGACGTCAATATACTTCGAGAAGAAAGCTGCCTAACAACTCAATATCAAAAGGAAATCCTCACTTGGATTTATTAAAGTGATTCCGAACTGAAAATTCCAAAAGCACTCAGAAAAATGAGATAGCCAATTCGCGTCAAAATCCGAGCGAGAAAGAGAACCCCCAAAGACGAAACAAATAGCTGTGACCCATTATTTCCCGCTTATAAATCTTATTTAGAAGATTTGATTGAATGTTATTTGCTTATTTAAAAATTTTTCTTTTTCACTTAAATGTTAATTAGAGAACATTGGAATTGAAGTTTAAATTAAGGACATATTGAGATACTTAGCAACAAACTATTACAAGAAAGTTATTTTTGAATTACAAATATAATTATTTAATTTTAGTTGTTAAGCTCTCTGAATAAATGTTCATAGTTAGTTAAATTTTAATGCATTTTATGCACCTTGTCACCTGTAAATACGGAATAGTTATTATGGCCTGTTGAATGATTAGACCTTCTATTAAGGTCGCAGCGAGCCTTTTAAGATCTGATTATTTGAGGATTATTATGCTTATGGTAGTACATTAGTTGTACATTTAACAAAGTCACCTGCAGAACCACCCTCCAAAGGTTGGCGATGATGTTATGAGATTTGATTGATTATTATTGGCTAACACGTAGACCAAACATGGATTAACCAACTATTAAACAATGGTTTTGCGATCAATGTGGCTTGCCTATGGAACTTATGAAATGCATCATTCCATTTGAAAGGTTAAGACACAAAATTGCGGAAATAAGTGTTTTTTAAACAAACTTGGTATAACTAATTATAGATTTACGCAACATTAAATGCGAGTTTGCAGTCGAGTTTTGTCAATGATTACCAAAATGACCCTGTTTGATTCACTTCTGCCTCAAATGAACAACAAATATGAAAAGCATTAGAGAAAATGCAATGACAATTCAAAATGCAAACAACAAATGTCAAAGTGTAATCAAGTAAATGATGAAACAAATCTAATATTAGTATGTAGATATAGATTAAATGCTATTGTTAGTAACATTATTGTATATACTTCAAACAGGTTATTTGAACATTCCAGACTAACAGGTCTCTTAGGAAATGCACCAACCAAATGTGCTTAGTTGATCCTATTGCATTCTAGCTGCATCACCAACTGATATTGTTATTTTCTCTGACATTAACAAAATGTCATCTGGCGACCTGAATAATGACTTCGACCAGTCTGTTGATCTGGACTTTTTGACTCCTGACGAGAAGGATGCCATTCTTGCAGTTCTTGCAAGAGATGAGAATCTAAAGAGGAAGGAGGAAGAAAGAATTGAGTAAATATAGTCATTAGTTAAAAAGTATAATATAATAATAGCTATATTATTATTTATGATTTCAATTTATTATCATAACAAGATAAAATATAATGTTATTACAAATGAGTCATAGTAGCAGTTCCATCGACTAATATCTACATCTTCCTCTTTCCAGTCAATTGAAGAGGCAGATCAGGGAGCTCCGAGCAGAAGAGTTTTCTCGAATCTCCTTTGATGCTTCTAGGATTTGTGGTCGATGCCTCCAGGAGTTTAGCTGGTTCTTCAATAAGGGACAGGTTTGCTCCAAATGTCGTCTAAGAGTTTGCAAGAAGTGTCGTCAATTGTTAAACAACAAGACGTGGATGTGCCTCATGTGCCTCAAAATCCTGTTGGTTTTCATTCCATTTCATTGTCTTATTTGATTGTGTAGAGCCAAATGTAGCTTACATTTGCCATTGTAGCCTTGGCCAATTAGACTCATGAATCAGATGTGATTATTTGAAGAAAAATGTGCATTAATTGAAAAGTACAGGCTCTTTAAATGGCTTGACACAGGGGCAATTATTTAATGTTAAGGTTTGTAATCTGCTTAAATTAATTCTAGGAATGAACCTTCACACACGAAATTTAGTAATCAGAAGTACACATTAGCCTTGACATTTGAATGAAATGAAATTTGGCATGATTAATTCTCCTCAAGGAATGAAAATAATTTGTCGATCAGACCTTTGCCAAGGCATTTTTAACACTACGTAGTGATGCATGAATATTAACAATCATGAGAGATTCATAATATTTTAATAAAATAACAATTATAGTTTAATCAGAGGCCATAAATAATTTATATAACTCTTATAATAATAAATGTACATTTGATTTGATCTCTAAATTAATTTTAAAACTTTACATTCCAAGTGAACTGGAGACTCAGACAGGAAGCTGGTTTTATGCCATTTATCCTCAGAACAAGAAGAACATGTCTTCTTGTCAGATCATCTCGGCAATTGACCTTCTTCGCTCTTCGCTCAATCAGTCCCAGACTCCCAACCCAAGTGAGTTTGATGATTTTAGAGCAGTAAGAGAATGTGGAAAACAAGCACTTAGTTGTTATATTAGTTGTTATACTTAGTTATTATATTATAATCATATACTAATCATATAAGTTGTTATAGTTGTTATACTTAGTTATTATATTATAATCATATACTTAATCTGGATATTGACATTGATATCCACAATATGGTGACTTCATGAATTTCTTAACTTTGTGTACTTAAACCATCAAACTATATTTTCCCTCTTGTTCGTATTTTACCATGTTTATTATTCATTTGCTGGATGTCTTTCAGCTTTATCATCCAAAGATGATGTTGGTAGGATTCGTCAGACGATGTGAAATAGCATTGTTTTTTTTTTGTTTAGCAATTAGGTATTGGATCTTATTATGAACTCATTGAATTGCTAACAACCCTATGATTTTGTCCTTTCCGATGTGCCTTTTGAAAACAAACAATTTCACGTTTATATAGCCTTCTGTTTTGTCGACCGTGTTGAATAAAAAGTCCAATAAATCAATCAATTATTAAAACTCTTTGAATACCAGTATCATATAAAAGATTTCTATGAAAAATGTATATTTCATATATTACATAAGCATATTTTTCCACAGTAACTTATTAATATTTAAGTAGATGCTCTAACTGGATTCTGGCCAACTGTTTACAGTTTATAAACTCTTTATACAGCTTTCAGCCTTCCTTATTTCATGGTAGTGCACAGTTAGGTTGCAAACACATCACATTATGACCTCTGCTTTTGGTTCGCATGCCGGAACGCACCCTTCCGAGCCAAATTGCATGTTGTAACTTTAAATCTCTTTAGAAACTCATCTCTTTCATACCTGGAACATTGGACAATTAAATAATTTTAAGATTGCAAAATTGGAACAGCAGTTTCCAAATCTGTTCTAGTCTTATACCTTCTTATATTTCTTATTTTCATGCAATCTCCTCTTTTTTTCTGTGTCACATTAATCTTATCTTGTGATCTTAGCCTATAATTCTTTGACATTTTGTTTAAACTTGCTGAGAGTTTCTGGCTTCATGGTCTTTGAGTTGTTGCATCGTAATTGATGGAATTTGTAATTCTTCCACTTATCATTTTTGTCCATTTCTCTCTTCAGCTTAACCACAATTAATTTTGTCTTAAACATTTAAATGTTTTTTTTTAATGCAACAACTCTAACCAGTGTCCTCATTCTTTTTTCCTTGATCCCAGATGAAGCCACAATGTTGATTGGCCAGTTCAGGAATCACATGACATCGATGACTCAGCTTCCTAGTGTTTCCATGCCTGAGGAGGAAGATGAAGAGTCAGAAAAGCTATCAGATTCTGATTCACTGTTTAATAAATTCCTCTCCTCATCTACTCCAAACCTATCTCTCAAGTCACCTTCCCTGGACAAGGGTAGTCTGACGAACCTCTATGTCACCGATGTCAAGGAGCTGCAGGAGGAACTCCCCCAGCAATCTAAGCCTCTTTCTCCTCAAACTCATGATGAAGTCTTTGAATTGAAAAATCCAGATGTCATATCTATGGATCAGAGCCAGGACTCAATGGTGATGAGCAGTTCATCTCTCCTTTTGGATTTGAACATCAGAAACAAAAGTCATCCCAAAAGTAATCCAGACATTGATGGTACTTTGATGGAAGATTCAAAAAGTGACTCTAAAGAATCAATATCAGGCCAACAAGTGATATCGAGCAATGAAGTAAAAATTGTTGTCGCAGAGGAAGATGACTCCCAGATTGATTTGACAGTCAAAAATGAGCCTCTAGACTTCACTGAAGGCAGTAAAGAATTAATGAGCAAAGAAAACATAGGAACTTCTTCTCCGTCCATTGGGAGCTCGTCCGATGCAGTGAGGTTAAAGGTCAGTGCCCTACTTGCTAAATACGGTCGAGAGGATGTCAAGACCTCGTATAATGCCGTATACGAAAGCATCCTGAAAACAGCTACCGATGAAGGCGACAACAACGACATCGATGACAATGCAAACAATTCTTCCCCTACTCTGCCAGTCACAACTGAAGCCTTACCAAAATTTAGTGATAAATTTTTTCCATCAGATCCAACCAGACCTCACTCTCTTGACAGGAAATATAGGTCCACAGACAATTCTCCAACATGTGACACCTCTGTTGAGGATATTTCTCCTGTTGTTGAGTCATTGGGTGGTGAAGACGATGAGGATGATGATGATGACCCACTACAGAGGTTTTTGAGAAATGAGGCACTCCTTCAGAGGCAACGCAGAGATGACTGTGGATTTTCCTCTGCTGTTTCATGGGTGACAGGTGGAAACTATGATCTAGATTGGGAAGCATCTGATGAGGAAGCTCCTTTCTCCATACAGGACTTTGACCATGTTTCCACTGGATTTCTTGATGATGAAAATGGAAGTAGGGGTGCATTTTCAGATCTGAGGTCAGTCATCAACAACATCCTAAGGCAATCATCCCATGAGAATCCAGAAAGTGAGAACATTGAAGGTGAGGAGCTTGAAGATGAGGAAGAAGAGGAAGAGAGAGGGGATACTTTAGTTCTCCCTGTTTCCTCCTCCATTCCAAACATCAGGGGAGGCATTCCAATGCTGAGGAAGAAGTCTCTGAGCGTTATCAGTGAGCACACAGAACCATCGGCCTGCAGCTCCTTTGATGAGTCATCATTTGTTGGGGAATTTCCAGAGAAAGATGAATATCATATCGAACCATCATCTCTTTCCTCAGGACTCCGATGATCTAGTCTTTTGAGGCCAAATGTTCATCCAAAGTCATCTAGAATACCCTTATCTTAGCTTGATTGCTTTAAAGTCATTCCCTTATATTAATTCTTTGTTCATTGATGGTTCTTGAGGAATAATTTATGGAGATCACGTTTAATACAAACTTCTCATATCCATGACTATTGTGATGCTTTCGTGCTCATGTGTAATTAGTATGAACTTATCTCAAAGTTTGAAAATGTATTTTTTGGTTATCATTTGAATTGAAGTTAATCTCAAAAGAAGATCTGTAATTTCTCCTTATCATACTTTCATCTGTCCCAATCTCTCTTAAAGATCACTTGAATTTGCTTTTTCCCAAAATTCATGTAATCCATCACACTACCGATGTGCAAAGCTGGAGGGTACGCAGGCATCTGAGTTATCATGATTAAAACTTATATCACATGGCTTATCACGACATTATAAGTTACACTAAGCTAAAATTTAAATTCCTAAAAATTGAATGTTTGTCATTACATAATTTCCAAATGTTGTGCATCAACTAAAAAAAATTTTGACGTCCTGGTACTTAATCATTATTTATTTGCTTGTGATGCACACACATATCTAATTGTAATTAGTCTTCATTGCCACGATCATTAACATTCTAATGGTCTGCCTTCATCACATTTCCATATTGTTAGGGTCCAAGCCAAAAATGGCAAAAAATTTTTTTTATTCACCAGAATGAATGTGCATTCAAAAGCCAAAATTCTAAAAATGAAGTTACTTTTGACTGCAGCTTTGGTTTTGGTCGTAAAAACATTTGGTATTATGACAAAGGAATGCCTTTCTGTTTTGGATGTCGATAGATAGGCTTTCTGGATATTGTTTGTTTTTAGTAATATGAGTAATCACATTTGAATATCAAATAGATACATAGTTATCATAATTGATGCACTTCTGGGGTGTTCCTAAGCTAAACATTGCATCTGCATCTGACTGCTGAGAATGGTGGTGACGGTATTGGTTTTGACCTCGAATATGATCTATTTTGTAATTGCTGCCTCTGAGTTTGATCCATGTGAATTCTCGTGCCTTATGAATTGTTCTCAACAATTAATGTTATTCAGTCAGGTGAAGGCCTTAGGTAGTGGAGGTTTTGCATAAATGAAATAATATATATGCATGTAAGTCACAAATCAGAAGAGTTGCAATTATTTTTTTCTCAAGTTGTTTACTTGCTCTTGTGTTAAATGGTCTCTTTGTATTTTTGTGTCATCTTATTCATATTTATTCATGTATATAGAGGAAATAAAAAGTCACAAGAACAAAAATGATTAAAATGAGTTTTTTACTTAAGTTTTATGAGAGGAAAATTATTTTAAGTGGATAAAAACAAATCTGATGCAGACAATCTTTAATTGCAATCATAATGATAATTGACAATGATGTGACGTATGGACACGGGCATCAAACTAAAAGTTTACCGAAATAAAAATAAATGAATAAACCAATCAAACTATTTTAATGGTTGGGCTTTATTTCAGGCTTATTTATTATAATATTGCATGATTGAAATGGCTCCTTTTCACTAAGATGACGAACAAGGTGCAAAAATTGGCAACAGTTCGAGCACTGAAGAAATGCCAGAAGTGGAGCCCCCTGTCACCCTCCAATTGAAGGGAAAAGATTACCAACCGAGGGCTGGAAATGTAAGCCAATCTAAATGCACCCCTAAACTATTTTTACACATTTTGTTCTATTTATTTTTTCTATTAGGCGTGCGGGTTGGCCGAACGTGTTGCGTTCTTGCGTAAGGAGGTAGTGCGACGGTCTTAATGTGTCGTGTTCGAAACCCAGCCTGCACTGCCACAAGCACCCTTTGGAAGGACAGATGTATAAATGGTTAACAAGAAGTGCCTCTGACGCCATGCACATGGCACTATATAAATGAACTACATTATCGCAAAACGTTTTTGCTTCTGCCACATTGCCACTTGAGTCTTTTGTCTCATTTGTCTTCATAAAAATTTGTTTTGAAAAGCTGTTGTGATCTCATTGTTGGTCAGTTGTCACCACCAGTTAGTTTCTTTGTAGTTTCATAAAGCAATCAACTCTTATGTCTTGGCACTTTTGCTCTCTTTAATGAAATGTTGTTAAAATTATGTGATATTTTTTTATGTTAAATTGAAGTGTGGTTTTATTCATCTGTTGCAATGCAGAATTTTTCTGCCTCTGTTACTGACTTGAGATACCACCAAGGCCTAATAACGGATATGATATCTGGTAGAGATGCACGATATCTGCATCTGTCTGGTGCTGATATTGAAGACAAAATGATGGTGAGATTCACTGAAGAGACAATGATGAGAAAGATAGGTCATGGACATTGTTTTGAAACAGATGGTTTATTTTAGGACAGTTCTGGTGAAGGTATCTATGAGGAAGAAGACTCTTTTGATCCTGCAACAAATGTTCATCTAAAACCAAAGAAGAGAATCACAAATCTGGCCTCTTCACTTTCTGTAAGTTGATGCCCGTGTCAATGAATAACAAATGAATAAAGTGGTGAAAAATCATAGTAACAACAATTATTATTTCCAAAACTGATAATCACAGAATAGCATGGAGAGTTTGAAAACAATCTACAGTGGAGCTGGGGAAGTCCACTATGGAAAGGTGATTGTTAGTGGGGAAGTGGAGCTTAGCTGTTGCTACAGTGACAGAGAAGAGTGTCTGAACATTATCATCATCCAGTGCAGGGATCTTGGAATTGTCAATTTTTCTAAGAGGACATCAAACCCGTCATTACCTTTTGCAGCTTCTTCCTAAATATTATGAATATATTAATTGATCACAATAACTTAATAATGAAATTGATCAGAACATGAACATAGTTAATAGTACTTGTAAGTAAGTTAAATTAAACCATTCAGATACATGAAATGCTACCTCCTACCAGAGAAGAATAGACGCAGCAAAAGGAAATCCCACGTTGTGAAGAACACCTTGAATCCAGTCTTTCAAGTGACATTCCAAGTTAATGAGCAGGCTTATACCATATGCCAATTGTTTCCTCTTCTGGTGACCCTGTTATTTATTAATATTCGACAGTACAAAATAAGTCGTGCCTCGCTACCCATGCATAGCTTGTGTTTGATGGTCTGGCACTCGGATAAACTTGGCAGGAATGACTTCCTTGGTGAGACAATCATTCCTTTGGATGAAGCTGCTCTCAAAAGATTTGAGACCTCCCAATGGCTGCCTTTGAAGCCCAGGGTTAGATTCTTCAATGATTGCCTAAAGATTACGTAATGGCCAAATGTAATTCATTCTTTTATCTATTTAGTAATTATATCAATTTATGTCATTTGCTAGGTAGAATGCAATTATGTTACAACTAATGACTTTTACTAACACATTAATAATGATGATGATGATGACGACGACGATGATGATGGTGTTGATAACAACAACAACAATAACAATAATAAAAATAAAAAATTTTAAAAAAGGCAACATCAAGTAGAATGCAGCAGCAGTGTAGATAATACAATTAATAAAATTAAAGTATTAATGTATTACATAAAATTAAAAAACATGAATTATGAAATGCGTAATTCCTAAGCTGCCCTTAATTATAAACAACACTAGAATTTATGCATGTTGAGCTACAAAGTGTAAAAAATGTAAATGTAAAAAAATATGAGTAAATATATTATAAATATCAATTAAAATATTGTAAACCTACAACTTTTAAATATCATCTGCTGAGATTTTTAGCATCTTCTGCCTCTGCTCAATATGGAATGTACTTAATACCTACTGCTACTATTTCCACATGCATTTGAAATGAAATGAGCATACTTTCCACAATGTTCAATTCAAATTTAAATTTCAACATATTTTTGTAGCTATAAAGTTCATTTGTAAGATCTTGTGTGCATAACATCAGAAGCACCTTGGTTCTTGGTTAATGATCTAGAAGACTTGGGTCTTTAGCTGATGCTTATACTAACTTACTATTGCTAATGCAAATATCCATCAGCAAAACCTCTCAAAATGTCAAGGCTATGAATCATAGTTTCAGATAACACAAACACAAATAATTAAACTGATCATTCCAGAATCAAAGGGTAACTTTAGTTAATATATATCAGTTTATTTCAATGAAATTTTTTTAATAGAGTTCCCTGCATCCATCATCCCTGTCTTACTATGGTGATTTTGATCTCTGCCTCAAATTTCTGTCAAGGGATAGTCTCCAAATAAAGGAAATCTCAAGCAAAGGCGAACTCCAGGTTTTAATCAAGCAGGCTCGAAACCTGAGCACCGACAAGTCAAGCAAACTTAATGGATCCTTTTGCAGAGCGTTCGTCTCTTCCCATTTTATATTCAGTCATTTGGAACATGCATTAATTGCTTATTTAACTAACTAACCATTTCAAACCCTCCCCAGTCTTCTACTCCAGGATAACATGAAGATTATGAGGCAGAAATCAGCAGCTGTTCAAGCCAGAGGTAACAATCCATGTTGGAATCACACCTTTATCTTTTCAGATGTCACCAGGAGTAGGTTGTTTGAATCAAGCCTAGAACTTACATTCTGGGACAAGGACAGAGGATCAAATGATTTCCTGGGTGGCATCAGACTCAACACTGGCACAGGTTAGCAAATGGGCAATGTTAGGGAAATGGTTGAATTTGGTTATCAGTAAATAGTTAAATAGGGTGACAAGATGATTTAATAAACAAATTCACAAGCAAAGAGGTTTAAAATTAGAGATTTGTTTGCAAAAACAAAGTGATGATTTAACTTTTAGAAACATTGCAATGACAAATATTTGAATGGCACTTTCAACTTAAAAAAACCTTAAGGTCCTGATGTTTAAACACCACCTAACCATTTCATGACCAAAACATTTTAGTCAATATTTACAAAGCCAATAGAAAGCCACATCAGATGATGTCTTCGACATGTGGTGCTTTTGATGACAAAACGTCATGTCGAAAAACTAACCATTTTGGTTAGGCAAATTCGTGCAGGTCGGCTGAACGGATTGCATTCCTGCATAGGGAGGTAATGACACTCATAATGTGTTCAAAACCCAGCCTGCACTACCACAAGAGCCCTCAGGAAGGAGCGCTATATAAATGGTTGACAAAAAGTGCCTCTGATGCTATGCATGTGCAGCTATATAAATGAAGTACACTTACATTAGCATTTATGATAAAAAGAAACTTTACACTCTAATTAAAATAGATCACAATTATTACCCATCAACAGGATTTGCTAATGGTAAAAGAGCAGAATTCATGGATGCCAAAGGAGAGGAGGTTTTCTTGTGGCAGTCCATGCTGGACCGACCAGACATATGGGTGGAGGGCACCCTCATGCTGAGGGCAAACATGACCTCTCGCAAATGATCGAGCATGATCACTTTCGGCGGCTTTCCACAACTTTGTCAGATTATTTTTTCAGTGGAGAAAAGTTGCCCTCCGCCAAAAAATTGATTTCAACGTGTTGCAACCCACGGAGTTCAAATAACTTTGTATCGATTATTTTTTCAATGCTTCATCCTGCCTTTTCAACTAATATAACTGAACCAAAGATTAACTTATGCATACGTACAAAGTTCATTCAAGACTGTTGACTAGACTTCAAAGTATTCAAGGCATCACCGAGTATTCACTATATTCACTATATTTCACTATATTCACTATATTTCATTATATTCACTATATTTCATTATATTCACTATATTTCATTATATTCATTATATTTCATTATATTCACTATATTTCATTATATTTCATTATTGTGGGATTTGCTCGCTGCTGATATTTAAAGTTTAGCTTCGATCTCATTTTAAGATGCTCATCACTTACCATCATGTTATCTCTACTTAACAAGCCTTTGATTTTGCCTTAAGATTTTGGGCTTGCCTAAAATTATAAGTATTAACCGTAATAAATTACACAAAAATATTTAGGAATACAAAAACAACAAAGTATGTTGATGGTTGCAAAATTACAAAGCATGAAAGTTACTATAACTGAATAATAGTATCTCAGTAGCCTCTTGAAATTCATAGAAGCTTTAGTATGGTACACTCACAATGGCACAAGCACGATTTTGAAACATGGTGGAAGCAATTAACCAATCACAAACAAGCAGTTAAAAAATACGTTAAATGTTAATGTGGATCCCATAAGAAATTTATCTTCACATGACAATGAAGGCAGACTTCATCTGCAAATTAGGCCTCATTCAGACATGAGTTGAATGGCCATGTAAATGTTTGGCTAGAAATACCAAAATAAAAAAACCACCATCACAAACATTAAAGTTAGTCTAACAGTTTATAATCCCTGGAACCATTCTCCTTTAAACGATGGCACCACTGAAGCTTGTGGCATGACACCTCCTCAAATACAGGAAAGCCCTGTAAATTATGAAATAGCATCAATACTATAGGACTTTTATTGTCCTATATTTACTTAATAATTTAAGTGGCACTCCATTTTCATTGTCATGATCTCAATATTTACCACAATCAAGATGATGCCATGCAACTGTTTTCCAAGAAAAATTAAATCAAGATATCTGAACAAACATACAGGGTGGCCCCAATTAAGAAGGAGCAAGCATGTGACACCAGCAGAAGAAATATTGGGCTCTTTGAATGCTCCATTCTCTGCTTCTTCTGCAGCTCAAAGTGTTTCATCTTGGCTTGCCAGGTGGCGACCTAATGATCAATTAAATAAAGTTCACACCTGCACTTTCATCTTTCCCATTAGGAGTAAAGATTCTTATCTACTTGTTGCAATAATATAATGAGTTTGTAACAGGTTGTCCCCTGGATGGGAATTATATTCCCTCGAGGTATGCCGTGAATTTTGGGTTTTTTGTTTTTGTTTTTTTTTTTGTTCAGAATTTGATTCAGAAATAAACCTTTGAAAATTAAAATTAATTACATCTGAATGTCATTATTGTAGTGATAATGTCATTGAAATAAATTTTGGTGTGAATAATACGTTGTTTCCTTTTTTATCCAACTTTCAATGGGTCCAATTGCACGAGCAAATCAACCATCCAAAGTGCAAGATCAAGCTTCTGTTGCATTACGTCTGCTACTGAAACTACATTAACCTACCAGCTGACTGAGCATAAACAACTGATGTAAATATGTAGTAAATAATGATGCAATACATTTATTCTTCCTCACACTCAGTGGGCTTGGAACCTCAGGCCTGCTTGACCAGTCCACTATCCAATCAGGATTGAGAATGGGAGTGTCCTGGATCAGCAAATACAACTTGTCTAAATTTAATATTAATTAAACAAATTATAAAAAGAATTATGGAAATATTAATGCTTCTAAGGTCTTATTAATTAATAACAAATGGTAAAATATGAAATTAAATCAATATTTGTTTTATCAATAACCTGTGAATTGGCATTTACAGATGCATCAGTAAAATGGGGTTGGTAGTCACTGAGACTGAAAATAATTATATTTTAGGCTAGTTTTGGTGTAAATGCAAATATGTTGCAAAATATAGTTCAAAAGTTCTAATAAGTTTTTTTAATTAATTATGCTACATTTGCTCAATAGTATTCATGTTACTTGCAATATTTTGACATATTATCATGAATCCTACAGAATGCATACCACATCTAAATCTTACAACCCATCAAAACTTGACATTCAAAACGTGCAAATTCTCACCTGTTCCTTGACGTAAGTTCTTCAGAGGAACCATTTGACCTGGGAGTGCCAGGGTCCCTCTGGGCATCTAGAAGCCATTTCTGCATGGAACTACTGAGAGAGTTTGGAGGAGTGATAGACCTTGACGGAATCACTTTTTCAGTTTGGAATGATACAAGAGCCCATGTATCTAACAGGTAATGCATCATTTACTTATGTGAAATAAAGGCATAATCTTATTTTCATAATCTTATTTATGACTTAAATACAGTGAAGCATCTTATCCGCTAGTCTTCACACCAGAGACGTCATTTTAGGTTTTTACAAATTGCAAAAACTTTTCTGCTATTTGATTCAACCTAACTCAATTTTCGTGCAAAAAATGCATCAATTAAGATTGTCCTGCACGATGCTAAGCATACGACTGCAACAATGAAATCAATTGCGTCAGAAACAAAAGATAACAAGCTCTATTCGATAAGTTTTCGGCCGAACTACAAAATACCTGACAATCTATCGCTGTTTTTGTCAGAATAGTGACTGTGGGACATCTTAGGAGCAATAACTGTAAGATGAGAAACGATAAACAGCCCCACCGTGGCGAACACAGCTGACGAGATGGCTTTCAACAATTGTCACTTGATGGCGCATTTACGAAAGCGCGTTTTTTTGTAAAATATATTGAATTCCTATCTGTTTGTTAAGCATAAATAATAGACTGCTTGAATCAAAAAAATTGTCTATTAGCTTGTGTGTATGCATTTTATTTTAAATAATGATTAACTGAAAATGTTTGTTCGGAAAGCATGACACCATTTCTCTAGACTTGTCTTCGCAATTCTCTACTAACATAAGAGTCATTAATTCACGTAACAATTTCTTAAGTAGAACATCTAAACGGCTTAAAATCTTCACAGTCTGAGTCAGTTTTGAAAAGCACTTTAGTTTTATGTTATTCTAGTTTACTTTAACATTTAGCTAAAACGCTTTAATTTGTTTTGTTTTCACAAATAAACAGGTCAAAAACAGATTATTTCAGTCATGATCTCCGAATATATCCGTGACCTGACATCAATTCGGCCGCAGATATAAGAAGAGAATCAAAAAAACCATCCTTACATTCGTCGAAATGGCCTCATTTATTTATAGACTTCTGTGGCTTTCGTGTGGTATTGTCAGTCCCGTATACTGCTCTTATAAAACCATCAAGGATAGAAATGTCAAGGAATATGTGAGCAATTTTCTGCGCGATAAGAAATTTGCTTGTTTTATTAGATTTCCAATTTGAAGACTGTTCAACAAATTAATCAAATGCTTCATAGTCGATGAAATTATGATGAATGAAATATTATTCCTTATAGTGAAGATACAAAATATCCAATGTTTAAACTACATTTAAAATATTTATATTTTAGGTTCGGTTGATGATGCATTGGGTAGTATTTGCCATTTTCAGCTTTGCGGAGGTGTTTACGGATTTCTTTCTGTCATGGTAAGATCTCCTAAATCAAGGACTGAGTATTTAATCATCCGTCCGATGATCATGTGATTATTGCGATGGCGATAACGGTTATATTAACAGTGTCAATCAATTTAGCTTCACTGTTTTAGCCCCATGTTCATAATAGCCCCACGCATAACCGTATTTCTTCCACGTCATCATTACCGTCAACAGGTCTAATTCAGATAAATATCAAGGTCGACAAAGCCTTATGTTAGCATGCTCCTATCACAAAATGTTTTTCAAACATTAGTTGTTATAATTTGATGACGATGACGATGATGATGATTATGAAGATGACGATTTTATGAAAGGAGCAGAAAGGAGGCAGATGTAGCTGTAAGATCATCTGCTGACTTACAACAGTTCAGTTGTTTTTAATAAAACCAGATGGTAATATGGTAATGATGTTGATGGTAATATCACAATCTTGTAATAATTTATGCTAGTTATTTTTAAATTAATTAATAGAACTCTATTTTTTATCTTTATTTTCAAGATAATTAATAGCGATTAGTTTTTTGTTCCCCTGACAAAGAACCGCGAAGTCTTATGAGTGAAAATATAATACACCGTAGGCGGCCTACCATTGTTAGTTTGCCCCTTGATATTTGTCCAAATTTTTATAATTCACAAATGATAATATTTCGTAAATAATTTATTGATCATAATAAAGCTCCAGTAAATTAGGAAAGCTTCCGACATTAATATTTACTACATATTATAAGTTTCGATAACTAATTTACAAGTGTCTCCTTTCTTTTTAAAAATCCTGGCTAAGCCACTGTAACAAATTATTATAATGAAGTTGATGATGTTGTGGTGATATCGTGTTAGGATTTTCTAATAATTGCTCACCACCTTGATCATCACCAATCACAATTATGTGCGTCATTCTATTCAACAATGTTATTAATGTAGATTGTATTGTTCATCAACATCTGGGATCCAGATTCTGGATCTGTCTTTAAATTATTATTTGTAAATTATAGTCGATAATATAAAATGCAGTTCTGATATCATATTTGTTAAATTACAAAGCAATTCATTGTTATTGCAATTTTAATTAATTTACATTTTGATTTTTCGTTCGTAACAATTGTAAATGTCTCCAGGTTGCCGTTTTATTTTGAGGTCAAGGTCGTAATGTTGTTGTGGTTGGTGCTACCTGCCACCAGGGGGTCAACCGTGGTCTACACAAGGTACATCCACCCATTGCTGCTCAGTAGGGAGAATGTGCGTACCATTACGATCTTAGTTTAATCATAACAACTATAACTTTGAATACATGTGCCGCCTCATCTTGTTTTTATACGTCATCGATCTGCTCATATTTCGATCTTGGGATGTTGATGATGATGACGATAACGATGATGCCTATGAAGCTATGGTGATGATTAAAGTGAATGCTTATGATGGAAGTCTCGCAAGTTCCAAATCTGCAACTTATTAAAGATTATCTTTTTTATTGATCAATTAAAATTCCTCAAAGTAAGAAGATTCTCTTCATCTTGTTCCACTAATAATTTTCCTCGGTTTAGTTCAGCCGGGCCATTGCTAAAGTGAAGCATCATCGTCATCGTCATCATCTTCAATGACACTGACATCGTTGGTAACAGCATTCACATCATTATTAACATCCACAACCTACTGCGTCAGTTACAAAGTTGTTTGAATACATCCATCTTTACTCCTAGAATTCTTTTCTTGTGATTTATGATGGTGATGACGACTATGATGATGATGATGATGATGATGACGATGACGATGACGATGACGATGACGACGACGACGACGACGACGATGACGATGATGATGATGACGACGACGACGACGACGATGATGACGACAATGAAAATGCGGTGGTTATGATTCCAGGAGATAGACAGTTACGTAAAGAAATTGAAAGACCACTTCTTCGACTCCCTCGTGTTCCTTGGATCAAAAGGACTCTGCATGTTCACCGATCTTCTCACGACAGTCACGATAAAGGTAGCCAATCACATTTGTCCTGGCATGACTAATTAATACAAAATACAATCTATGGTCACAATAAAGTTCCCGATATTTTTAATTATAAGGGCCAGGCGAAGCTCGCCAGTCACCTGAGAAGTGTCAGCTTGAGTGACCTCAGTGTGGTGGGCACGGACGCACTTCAAAGGTCAGAGTCATTTCAAGGTTGGTGGTACGAGTAATAGTAATTAAATAAAATATATAATCAAACACATTATTTAATTCTTTTACTTAGAAACATCATCGTGTTCACGCACGAGAAGCCAGACTAAAAGAAGACTCTTGAGATATAAGACAGTTTGTAGCACATGTTGACGTTCTAATTGAATGATTATCACTTACACATTGGTGGTAAGTGAGTTGATAATAACGAATAATTTCAGTAATAATTTAAGATCTCAAGTCCGACGAATCGATCGGAGATGGAGAGCATCGTTGGATCAGAAAATCGTTTCCATGATGACGTAAAAAGCTCGAGGATGTCTGTTTTGGAGGAGGACCTTATCTCGAATTCTGAGCACGAATCCGCTAGTGAAGCATTTCCTCTGATGGAATTGTCTAATAAAGAACCGACCGATCTTATTGCTGGATCAGAATTCAATCCCATCAAACAATGCCCTTCATCGCCATTGGTCGATAAAGCGTCAGGTTTTCTTCACGACGACTTAACGTTAAATTTTACCAGTACTCCACAGTCTCAAAACGTTGTCTGCGATTCCGTCAATGACGAACGTTCAGATGTAACTCCTCAGGCAGGCAAAGAAATATCATCTGCTAAAGAGGTGTCCTCTCTGCATTGCAATGAGACCAACCGATCTCCAACGCAAATCAAGCCTTCTCCCTCTCTCAACGAAACGTTGTCATCCACAATTGAGGAATGCTCTCAGATCGCAGAAGTTGAATTTCCAAAGCAGCATCCCTCCGACATTTTAAACCAATCTTCATTCGAAGCTACCCCCTCTTTCTGCCCTGAAGCATCTTTACTCCAAAAATCCACCTCAAGGCCATCGACGAAATCTTCAGGCTTTACAAAGACCAATTTCTTGAGATCTCTCAAATTCTTCGATGCAAAAGGGTCGAAATCAATAAAAACATTAGACAACAAACCGCAACCAAAATAATCCAATTGACAAGTCGATTTTTAAACATTTTTTAACATTTATTTAATTATGAATTTGTTAAAAATATCGGATGGCAAAAAAAACATTTGAACTCAAACCAGTTAGTTCTGTTATATCATTTCAACATGAGCGCTTTTATTGCTAACAATTAATAAAATTATTTCTTTAACGTTGGGAGATTTTTGGAACAATTTGCTTGTTTTCACTAAATTCATTCCCTCTCTCTCGAATCGCTTTGATTAGCGTCTCTGCCCGCGCTCTGCAAAAACATTAACAGTATGTTGAGGACTAATGTTAACTACATGTTAATATACATGGCATATTTCTAAAATAAGATGAGAAATGACAAAGATAAGATAAAAATATGTATATATTATATACGTATGTATATGTAATATATCCATATGGTTAATATGTAATAATACGCAATGTAAATTAAAGGCCAATAATAACGATATCACAGAAAAAGACAAAAGAACTTATTAACGGATGAGGAAGGAATAAAGTCGTAAAAACTCTATCAAATTTAGCATTAAAATTCATTAAAAATTAAGCAAGAATTTTAATTAATACTCAACTTAAAATGAAGTTGATTTTCATATTTGGTAACAAACTCACAATTTCGGACTGGCGGCTGCTCTTTCTTATTGGGGTGTGGGCCATTTCATCGGACATTGCTCTAATGCCTAGCAATTTGTCAGGGATAAGGGAAAGAAACTGTTCGGTATTAAACATTAACGTAATGATTTAATATTCTTAATATTACTTGATTATATATTTATGCCCTCTTGCTTACCTCTCCCCAGATAATTTCACCTGATCCAAATGCTAAACACCAAAGCCACTCATCAATGCCCAATGTGACGGTATGAAAAAGGGTTCCGCCATATTGCACAATGAAGACCTTTTGATAAATTATCTTGTTATTAAATAAAATACAAACATAATTATGGTAATTTTAATATTGTAAAACCTTAATGAGAGATGCATGAAATATAACAATAAATTAAATGTAATTACAAATTAAACATGACTACAATTTTTTTCCATTTAAAGCAGCTCCATCCCTTCCTCGTTCGCAAACCTGTGTGATGAAGGTGGATAACCATATGCATGGAAACAGTTTATTTCTTAAAATTCCAGAGAAAACATTTAGTTCATCATGTATCTTTCTGCAGTTAATTTCGTTGAAGAGAGTCATGAGTACGAAAGTGTTGTAAATGATGACATAGTGCTTCTTTATTAGTCCACGCTTCGTGTCCACGGCGTTATCCACGTCACATATCCGGTGACCTATTATTGACATGTTATCAATGTTAAGAAGATCAAAGAGAATCAGCTGTATCGGGCATCTCGAGTAAAAACGAGCTTGTTCAAAACTTACCGATGATCAGGAGAACAATGATGACCGTCAGTTGATAGATTGAATGACCAATGACGCATTTGAGCATCCTGTTCGAAAGGAGTGACTTTGTTCTTCCGTAGGGCTTCCTGTTCAAAATCTCCTTTGTAGGGGATTCCGTTGCCAGTGCCAGAGAGGCGAACGTGTCCATGATGAGATTGAGGAATAGCATTTGGATCGCTTTGAGTGGGGTGTCCTGTGCAACACAAATGTGACTGTTCGAGTAGCGTTATGAAAGTTTTGGCTTAGATGATGGTGATCTTACGATTGTTTTCTCACTTGCTTACATGTAATATGTATAAACAATTTGTATGAAAAAACTTAAAACATGCATTAAATAGAAATAGTTTTATTGTCGCATTTTTGATTCTTCAGTAGTGACAAGTATTTAGCATAAGTAACTTAAAAAGTAATAACCAAAATTAACTTGTTTAAATCAGTCAGAAAAAAAGCAACACATAAAATAAATTGGTGAACTCACTATGCCCTCTGAAGTCTCTGACGCCATATAAATGAACGATTGTTATTATTACTGCCTTACAAACTATTTCGTAGAACTTGAACTCATCACGGACTATTTTTTACCTTAAAGAAACAAGCCCCTAAGAACGAGGTTAGTACTGCCACACAATTTACTGTCAGCTGGAACTGGAGGAACTTGGAAATGCTGTCATAGACGTTCCTCCCCCACATGACGGACTTGACGATGCCAGTGAAATTGTCGTCCACCAGAATGATGTCGGAGGCCATCTTTGCTACGTCAGTTCCAGATACGCCCTTCCATGTTATTTCCAACATTAAATTAAAATCTGAATTGCGTATACTTATATGAGGTAACTTAATAAGATAACATAAATCGTTGTACTTTGGATTTCAATTCATGTATTTCTGAACACCCTTTCAACGGAATATATTACAGCATTGAAGTAAGAAATAGCAAACTGTTATCGAGATGAGTAATGATAAGGAGCCAAATGTGGTTAAAGTGATATGTGTTCAACGGAACTTTAAGACCTCTTCAAGATTAAAGGAAGCTTTCCTTGAAAAGGAAAGTTTCCAAGGCTGTGTGAATCAACTTAAATAACATAACGTTGACATATTGACTATTATAATGCATTCTCATAACATTTTACTAAACATTTTATAAATATTGTATGTATGCTACTCACATAAACTTTATGAACTACCATAAAATTATACGGTTATAGAATTTATTTACATCAATTGTCATGAATTAAGAATTGTCCATATTTTAGTTATTAATTAATTTTTACACTCAATTCTTAGACACATGCCTTCATCACACTCATACCATGGCAAACCCCACATCGGCTTTCTTCAGGGCAGGTGCATCGTTCGTTCCGTCACCAGTGACAGCCACAACTTCTCTGTACTTTCTGACCTTGCTTTCAATTATCCCATTCACCAGCGTGTACTTATCCTGAGGTAGAGAGCGTGCCAAAACACGCAATCTCGGCCATATTCTATCGAACATTTCTTGCACTACCTGTCCACAGCACCAGAATTTATAATATGCATTAGTTATGGAAACCTTTGCTGGGAATTGAACTCCCAACGGAGCCGCACCAACGCGAAAGCCTTAACCACTCGGCTAGCGATGCCCAATGGTTAAGTGTAATACATATAATGTGCGCTACAGGAATAGAATGAATCTCCTAGTTTGTAAGTTCTAATGGATGTGTTACTTAAAAATTAATAATAGTAATTGTTATAGATTAGTGTTTAGATTGTTATTTAGAGTAGTATTGTTGCACATATTGTTGCTGGTGATCTTGGGGAGAATACTTATTTTAACAATAAAAACTAACAGGCCCATCTGGTGTCTCTCTGATGAGTTCATTAAACTCTTTCCCTTCAAAGATGAGATGAACACCTGGCTTGAAAATTCCACACTTTGTTGCTATAGAACGAGCTGTTTCTAGGTTGTCCCCTGAATGAAGTTAAGGGAACATAATTATCCTATTTCAGATTTTATTCTGAATAATAAATATTTTACTTAGATATGTACCGGATATCCGGTTGTGTTCGAATCCTTGAGTATCCGATATCCGGTAGTCCATTATCCGGAATTAATAAATAGCTTTTTTATTTCATCTTACTTATTATATAAATTTTATAAATAATAATAATAATAATAACAATAATAATAATAATAATAATAATAATAATAATCATCATCGGTATTTACCTGTCACCATGCGCACGGTTATGCCTGCAGATTGGCACAAAGCGATGGATTCAATCACCTGAAGTAATGCGGTGAAATATATTTAATATATTAAACTTTATTTGAATATCAACTAAGGTAACAATGATAACATTCACAATAATTACTGCGATGGTAGACATACTTCCGTCCTCAGTGGATCTTCAATTCCAAATATGCCGATAAGAATGAGGTTTCTGACCATTGTGTATTCGTCATCAAATATGTTGTTGGAAAATTCTCTTCGCAGGTCTTCATCTTCTTTCCTCTTTAATGTTACATTCCCTGATATTGATGATGACGACGATGATAATAGTGATGGCGTTGGTTAATTTCAGAACAAATCGTTTGAGTAAGACACTACTTATGTGGCTTATTTATTTATAAAATTAATTTCTTAATTACTTATTTCTTATTATATCGTTTCATTATCACTTTCATAATTTCAAATATAATTTTCACTCTAAAATTCTCAATGAAATCTTAATGGGTAGCAAAAACAATCATGTTAAAATGCCAAATCAAATAAAAATTCCAACGTTTGAAATGATTGAAAGAATTGTAAGGAATACTGGTAGGATATGATATTATTAGGTAATTTGTAATAATAATGATAATGATAAATTTTCGGATAAGATTTATGGGGACGGATTAAAGAGTTATGGGGTTGAATGAGATTCTTACAACAATTAATTAAGTAAAACTGACCAAGCCGGATATCCCTGTAAGCGAGGCAAATGGTCCTCAGCGTACCCCCGGTCATGTGCATGAAAGCGGTGTTTACCCTAACTTTTGCATCGTGCTCAATGCGTATTATGGTGTCGTCATCTTCCAGCATGTACGAACATCTGGAAAATAAGTTACTGTAACTCCATCTATAATATAAAACAGAAAGTGCGCTTGTATGTTTGTCTGTTCCAAGAACTCCTCCCAAAAGGTGAACGGTAACCTATTAATAAACAACTCAGTTATTATAATTACGTAACAATTGCATCAACTTCTTACATCGATCGGTCACCAAATAATCAATACGAAACTGCAGTTACATGTTACATTCAGTTACTGTAGTAAGCCTACTTCTCGAGTATGACTTCCGTAGCACCTTTAACCAGCACCAAATACTTGTTGGGTTTCGGATTGTAGACAGTAGTCATTGATTTTCTGACTGAGTTGAAGGTGATGACATTGACAACCTTCTCTGATGTTGCTGCTCTTCTCACATTCAAGTAGTTGATGCCGATAGTGGAAAGAAAATTGAGAAGGGCGCATTCGGTCTTGTTGCCGACGTAGACCGGCAGTTGTCCGGCCCTCTTCTCTTTCTCCGTGGGAAACTGGACGATTTATTAAAGAATATAAACATATTATAAAGAATCGTAATAACTTACATGTATTCTTATAAGCCAGATTTATAATTCATTTCGAGATTCATAATTGCAGTAATCAGTGTTATTATTTTACGACGATGTTGGAAGTGATGCTGCTGTTGACAGCAATAGAGTCAGCGAGGAGTTCAAGGACTCGTTGAGTGAAATCCGCATGCGTAGCCTTCTGAAACATCCTTCCTGTGTAATTGTAATATTACCATCTCTTATTTATTTTTATTTTACTTGTAATCGTGTAATTTATTTATTTATTAATATACAAATGTTCACCGGCCAGAAAGCATTCCACAACAGTCATTCTGTTGGTTGTCAGGGTTCCTGTCTTATCTGAACAAATGGCTGTCGCATTGCCCATGGTTTCACAAGCGTCCAAATGTCGGACCAGGATATTTTCTGACATCATCCTCTGCAGCAACAATAATTCCACTAAAATTAATATAATAACTACAATTATAATAATAATGTTAGTGCAAATCTCGCCTTGACTGAATAGGCAAGTGCAAGCGTAACAGCCAATGGCAATCCTTCAGGAATGGAAAGTACAAGGATGGTGACACCAAAGATAAAAAAGTTGAGGTACTCCTTTACCATAGTCATATTCCATGCTACGTTGTTGAGATAGTTCTCCAAAGAAAAACGAACGAATAGGACCAATGTGGTTATTAGTGCTACCACGAAACCTGGAATGTTAATGGTTTTAGAGGTTGTTAGAGGTTATGATGTTGATTGTGACATTATGATGACTTTGTGATCATAAAGAAACCTGAATATCCCAAATAGACCGTCATTTTGATCAGTTTAGACCTGATGAGCGACATCTCCTTTCCTGTGATTAAAATGATATTCGATATGATTCATCGAGCTTATATTTTGTCATCTTCAAGCATTTAATTCCAAGCGAATGGTGTCGTTTCAAAACCTTTCTTCCGCCTCTAGCAGTGCTCTTGCGATTATGTGCTCCATAAATGGTTCGGCCCTCTGTCTCAAAAAGTTTCATGTCCTGAAATTACCGCTTATTAACGAATAAGTGCGATCCAAATTATTTCTGCATACGGTGATGGATAGCTATCTAACGGCGCTACTCAAATTGAAGTTCTGATCGTGTTAACGTGGTGCGCAATCGAGTTGCTTACCTTCCGATTCCATGAGAGCCATGCTGGCTCCAGATATGGTGTTTTTGCCCACTGCTACCACCAACATCTTCCCGCTTCCCTCCATCACATTGGTTCCTGAGAAGGACGACGATGGTCTTAATATTGGCGATGATAATCTTAGTTACGAAGATTTTGACGAATCACCCGCTATCAGTCTGTAATCCCTGTTTGGAGTCTTTTCTAAGAGGTTTGTTTCTCCTGTCATTGCGCTCTCATCAATCTTAAGGTCGCTAGCCTGAAGCACAATGCCGTCTGCAGGGATTGAGTCACCGTACTTTATCAGACAAATGTCACCGACCAACAGATCTCTCATTGGAATATTCAGCACTTCCCTTGCAGGAGTATTACGATGATCGTGACAACCTTTCTCATCTCGATAACGTCAATTCCTTGAACAACGACAAAATTTAATCGTAAGATCATCACTTGTTCATGAGGATTGCCACCCTATGATCCATTTCCAGTTGCTTGTGTAGACTTCTGAATTGTCTCTCTTTTTTCCAGTCGTTGATGGCAGTCATGAGGACTATGACAACTACTGCAACCAAAATGGCGCCACTCTCGATTATCGATGTGATCATGCTCTCTTCAGAAGCTGTATTAGGATACATACAACATCGGCATTAATTTTGTCGTTATATTGTTATATTCTAGATATATCATTTATACTGTTTAATTAAGTACAAATTTCCTAAAAAAAATCGATATATAAATAACCAGGGCCGCCGACAGAAATATCGGATCACTTGGCGTAGTGACCAATCCTTATTTTTTAAGAAAAAGTTTATAAAAAAACAAGTCATACAAATAGTAATAATATAAATCATATTTGGTTGATATCATATGTATTAAAAAAAAAATTATTTTCGTTGCATTAATGCAAAAATGCGGTTATAATAACAAAAGTATTTCTATAATTCTTATGCCTTATCAGCAAGTATTTGATTTGTAAGTCTTTATCATTGTAGTTGACCAGATTCGGCAGTAATGTTATCATATAGGCATAAATTATAAACTATTTGCATTATATTGTAATATTTTAAGACCCGGGTGGGTCCTGAAAAATTGCCGGGCACTTGCGTCCTGGCCCCCTTTCGGCGGCCCTGTAAATAACCGTTAAAAATAATAGTGCATCATCTATAATGAGTTTTTGAAATATATACTTATGGGCACTTCTAATTTAGATTCTGACTAGCTCCATGTTTCTTTCAAAAAATAGCTGGAACTTTTAGTTAATTTTTAGAACTTCGTTAAAACAAGGTTGATAAACTTAGTGAAAATACGATGAGAACACCAAAAACGCATCGCCATCTCATCTTGTATGAAACAAAATTAGTCTAACGTTAACGATAATGACAATTTTTTATTGGACTCAATGCTTCCATAACCTCTGAACAATCAGATAAGGAAAATTATCAGTTTTTGTATGTTTCGCTAATAGCACTAAATCATTGCCGGTGTGTATTAGTGACCTATGGGCTCTTCTGTTTTAGAAATGAGTTAAATAAATAATATTTGAATGTATATCATACATTCCTCCCTGATGATAAAGGACAAAATCAGTGAAATGGCAGCTGCTCCAATGAGGATGAACAAGATGAAGTCATTAAGTGCTTCCCACACAAACATGTAGAACGATTTCCGTTTCTTCCTTTCCACAAAATTTCTTCCATAAAAAAGTATCCTGGCTTTTACATCGGAAGGCAGTCTCGACAATCCTATTTTGAAGAAATAACAATCAATTATAATATTAATTTCCAGTATGTCTCGTGACAACTGATTCAAATTCTTAATTACATTTAGGTATCCTCAAGTGAACGCAGCCGACATACAATGGAGATTTTCAAGACATTTTTGATCCGTTTGACAACTAATGGGTTAAGTCCCTGTCAATGGCAACAGACGTAATGTGTCTTGTTCGCAAACCGGCCTGCACCGCCTACAGATATGGACACATTATAAATGGAAGAGCGATTAAAAAGTGCCTTCACATCCTATTCGGGTACTTATAGCACTCAATAGATCGGCTAAACCTGGATCTACAACTACTCAAAAGACACTTAAGTCTTTCATGCTTTCGTCTTCTGAGAAAGATTTTGGTAAAATTACTGGCTGATGATTTGGTATCAAAATGTCACTATTGGTATTATTAATTATGAAATCTAATTATGTATTGATACGATAAAACTTTATTATGTTTAGCATATTTATTCGTGCTATGGTTGTCGACCTCTCTGAGGATCAGTCTGCAGAAGTTCGCAAAGTCTGGACGCCGAACCAAAGTGTTCAGTCAGGACATCGTGACTTCTTTCTTCGATTAAAATTTTCAAATCTGAAGGGGGAATCCATTGATCCTCAAATCTTGGAATCATTTTTGTTTTTCATCTATTTGGATAATTATGCTTTAATGACGTTTGTGCTTACTCTTGCTCAGAATTTCAGTTGGTATAAATACATTAAAAAATTATCTAAATTAAATAATTTAATTATTTATAAATATATTTTACCAGAAATTAATGTTTAAATGCATTTTATTCATTTTTCTAATTATAAAATCGCAAAACGCCCATCCTTGCTTATAAAGGCGTCCTTAGGAACTCCGAGCAATACGGTAGGTTTTACTTTCCAATTTTCGAAATTTAGTGTTAATGGATCGGTTCGAGTATATCAATTGGTGGGGCTACTCTCCTGCTCTCGATTTGTTGGAAGACATTCAATCTGACACAGGTTATTTTCTTATCTAAGCTCTAGTGAAGATAGCATTTGCTTAAATTTGTAATTTAAAGACGATCTTTTTAAGTTTTTGTTAATGTATTATTTCAGTGTTTATTGATGTTTTCTTGTCAGTTTTGCAATGTGGTAGAATTTTTGTCTTTGAAATTAATAGATGAAGTTAACATTTTATCCTTCGGAGCTGGAGATTGTAGGCATATTTTGGAAACAATGTCTAACCTTTTCAAAAAAAAGAAAAAAGTAAATGTAGGTATATGGTAATATCATTTTTATCACCATTTTCTAAACTTGAACATTTATTTACCATGTTATTAGATAAAAGATGATAATAATTTACTTAAAATTGTTACCCATAATTGTTGGTATTTACTAAAAATGTTTAATAGCATTTATTTTTTTTCTATTTCTACAACATCTCTAATAATTTTCAAATTTCTTGTAAAGTTCTATATTGTTGAGAGTTCAATGGAACTCTATGCTCGTCACTTGCTTCTCATGTCCATCATCCTCAAACAGCAAACCATGAAAGGAATTCAAGGTGTGTTGTAAAAGCTTAAATTTATATACAAACTCAAGAAGCCTTCAGTTGTAATCCTTGCTTTGAATGCAATGTTGCAGATTGATCTACAAAGGAATTGTATTAATGCAAAAATTCAATGTAATCTTATAATTAAATATTCTTACAGTTAATGTTTATTATAGTTGCATTATCAAAAACAATGATTTTACAAAAAATGTTTCAAGACTTCTCTTTAATTTTCTACTAACAATCATAATGATTTTCAAAATGATACAAAGGTTTGTGATGACAAAATGTTGTTGCTACCAGAAAAATCTGAGGTTTTTCTCGAAATTCATGGCAATGCTCTCATCAGGAAGCAAACTGTTGATTGCATACAAGAGAATTCTGAGCTACTGTTAAAGTAGGCAAGTTTAATGTTAGCAAAGCAATATAAATAAGTATACAATCAGTTATATCATGAACAACATGTTGTTGACAATGCTACTATTATTAAATTCATGCAATATGTGCTTATTATTATTGCAACTCAATCAATTCTGACGTAGGATGGTCACAGATTACAGCTATCTGGATAGGAAGCTCCCATTGTTTGACCTCACAAATCTGAAGGTCTGTGTAAATCACAAGATTTTATTTGGAGAATGAATTTAATGGTGATGATTATTGTCTTCAGTACAAAGAGAGAGATTGTCTTGAGGGAATTTTTAAGTACTGGAGGAAGCCTGAAATAGGAGACAAGTTTGACCTGGCCAAGTGTTGGTGAGATGACCTGATTAGTTTATATCACCTGATTATATAAACTGATTAGTTTATATCACCAATTACTCCATGCAAGATTACATATTACTTGCAATCAGAAATAATCAGAATAATTGCAAAGCTGTGTTATCCATGAATAAACATAACTGTGGATACCAGATATCCAACTATGCTTAATGATGAGGACGCTGCTGCTGATGATGATGATGGTGGTGATGGTGATGATGATGAAATGAATAAATCTGGAAATGGATGTTTATCGATGCAGGGACTTCAGACTGCGGTCATACCTCGGCTCAAGATACGATGCCATTCCCAACGTTTTTGACTGGCATTTTCACATGAGGCTTGTTGACAAAAACGTCGGTTTTATAGAATTATAAAAGATATACTAAAAATTATTTTTTAAATAGCACTTTGTTTTCTGAAATATTTTTAAAAATATTCTATTAATTACAATTTTTTAGATAATGTTATTATTTGTTTAAAAATAATTTTATTTGATTGAATCGATCAATTTAAAAATGAAGGCAGAGATAATCGGATCAAGAAATTACATTAGATGGAGGAGGACTGGAGTATCCTATCAACTGAGGGAAGCAGATTACAACATGACCAACAAGACACTTGCTTCTGCTGTGATTTTTAAAAATGTAATATATATATGTATAATATATAATAATAATATTTTATATATTATATAATATTACATATATTAATAATATTATATTAATAATAATAATAATATTATTATGTGCACTGAGTAATGGTTATTGTATGGTATTGAGCGATTATAGTGCTTTTAACATCTGATTTGAATGCATAAGACACTCAAAATTTAAGAAAATTACAAATACAAATACTGACTATGGTAATGTTATTACTGGATTATTACTATGTTGCTAGTTTAACTGTATAAAATAATAATATTAATTAAAGCTATAATTTCGTTGTTAACAACTATTGTTATAATCTTTCTAATTGCTGATAAATTGGTGTTGTCACTAATGTTATGTTATTATCACTTTCAGGAGGGTGATAGGATCCCAACAAGGGGCTATTGGGGTGATATAATACTGAGCCCCTACATATCATTTGGCATTGAGTGCCAAGAGGAGAGATTCTTCAAGAGGTGTAACAAAATTCTCACAAAGGTGATGAAAATTATTATTTGAATGGTTGGGGACAATTGAAACTATTGTGTGATAGGCATTCATGGCCACCACCAACACACTCCTTTAATCAGTATTACAACCATCACTGCAGACAAGTGAGGATGTAGCCATGTACAATATGGCATGTAACATCCATCAGATCATATATGGAGAAGAGTATAAGCCAGCCACATCATCATGCAACATCATTGGCGATGAGTTCGAAGGCCACAATCAAGGTATTTCAATATTTTAATATCACTGAGTTTTTATGTTGATAATTAATAATGGACCAAGCTATTAATCACTCACTTTTCTACCAAAATTCAAAAAAACACTAAAACTTAAAGTGAAGTAAATCGATCGATCGTTAAATTGCGATTTTAATTAAACTCGATAAAATTCCAACTGGACTCGATCAGTTTCGGTCAATCAAATTTTATTGATATTTTGTTATTGTTAGCATCACATTAGCATACAACTATTCATCTTACACTACGTAAGATTTGGATTATATGTATCTTTCTCATAACATTTTCCCTTCACAGAAAGTGAAGGTAGCTCCAGAAGATCAGCTGAAGCAGACGTCATTTCTGATGATGGTAAATGTTTCAATGATTTCTTACATTTGATTTAAGTCTAACCATGCCCCACTGAGGATCAAGAGGTTACATTTGAGGTTTCCTCGCAGATGACATCCTTCGCAATTTGCCTTGCGTTATCTCTATTATTCTTTTTATTTACCTACGAACATATTAAGCTCTGCTTTGTTGATGTTGTGTTATTTCATTTTTTGATGTGGCAATATAATTCCTGGGTCTTAGTAATGAATTGAATCCATCTAGTCAATCATCTGGGCTTTAATTGTGGCTTGTGCAAATTACAGAATTTATTCACCTTGATGGAATCAAGATCGTTTTCTTGTCCCGTTTAATTCCTTCAAAGTTGCACCATCAATCAAAGTTCATAAAGAAATTCCAAGTGATTTATTTTGGAAACAGGTTATTGCATTTCAACTAGAATTTTTATGGAAACAAATAATAGAAATGGAGATGACCAAAGTTAGGTTACTTGTTTTGGTAATGAATGATTTGGATTAAAATAATTTAGTAGTGCTACCAGAATGAAGATGCTATTTATTAAATGAAATAAGGTGTTCTTTGTTTATTAACTTATGCACTTTAATCTCAATGTTATGGATTTTGTTGTTCCAATATTAAGCCAATTCCAAATCCTGACACAAGACTTGTGTGATACCTTTCAAGACACTGCCATTCTGTACTTTGAAACGGCCAAGTAAATATCAACTCTTTTTGTTGCGAATATAATGATGAAAGCTCTGTTTACTTTGTGCTTCCTTAAACAGAAGTAGTTTAACAGAAATCGAACCTTCATGAAGACAGTTTTGATTCGCAAAAAATTATAATAAATCTCCCTTTATTATTTATTTAATTGACTAGCCGCTTCAAGAATTCAAACAATTATTTTAAGATTCATGTTGGATCTCAAAAAAGAAGAGATGGAAAGATTTGACGAAAAAGTTCGTCAAACAGCCGAGTCGGTTGGTTGTAAAGTACGTTAATTAATTCCATTAGCCTTCAGCCATTGCCTTCAGTTTGAACAATTCATGTGAAGCTCTTGAATGTTCGCAGGGACCGACTGACCTGTGTAATGGTGCCCACGCTCGATTCACTTTCGAGCGCCAATCAGGGAGTCACAGTTGATATCTGAATTTGCAGGCGCAACAATTTTTCTCTTCTATAAATTTTGTTTATCTCAATAAATCTAAATTCTTAATCCGAAATAAAACAACTGTGATCAGGGAGAAAGCACCAATTCCGAACGCTGATGTTCAGCTCACAAAACTAACGTTTTGTATTGTAAGCCTCCCAATAAACCTCATATTATTTCGATTTGGTGAACAGAGGCTCTCATAAAAATCTTTTGTAAATGTGTCAATCAATCAATTATCTGTTTAAAAAATGATTAATAAGCGATTCTTGCTACTGGCTCATAACAGAAAAAAATAAAATGGGAAAAATCGTTTCAAGCTGCTGCGAGTCAATTAAAGCTAATCAGTCACTGCGCATTGCAGGACTTGCAGCAGTATTCTTTGAACTTGGGGTCGTTAGTGCAGTGATGGTGGCCGAAGAAGGAGACATAACCGTCGCAGGTATACACCTTGGATTTTTGTTCTTCGCCCAATGTGTTCCGAGAGATTTTGACAAAATGGTCTCCGTATTGGCAATCTAAATGTTAACGAGTAATAAATACGGAGACTTCTCCAATGATGATAAAATAATTGTTGGTTGTATCGCCTGATTTAAGCTTTATTTCCGTTATTTATCTTGCTGTGCTGACGACGCTTCCAGCGATTTGGAATGGCTTATTATAGATCATTTGGAACATTCATAGTTAATCGACAAGTGTATTAAACTAAATTAAAATAAAACATTCACCATTGATCAAACCCCTCACAGCAGTTTTATAACCACTGCTTGTAACATATCACTCAGTGATTTAGCTAGAGCTAAGGAAAAAACAGAAAAAACAGTTACCTTGGATCCCTGTTTCGAATCTCTTACAAGACTGACAGCAGAGATTCCTATTATGTTCCAAGTAACAATAATGCGATTGCAACATGGTTCTACACTCGTCAGATCTGTCTACACATTGTGCTACGAAGGATATTGATCGTCTTAAAATTAAATTCAATTTAGGACTTTAAAAAAACCTCACCGGTTGATGTATCAATAAAAATAAAAAAGATAAATAAAGTCAGTAAGCTGCAAGCCAAAACATAGTGCCTGGAATCCATTTGTTTTTCTGTTTGCAGTTTTTATGCAAATTCTCAAAAATAAAGAGATCCCACGAATCGAACCTAAATTATAAGTTATGAGCACGTTATCCACTTCTAGAGTTCATCAACAAATATCTTCAAGCAGAGCAGAGGAAAACATAGCAAAGCTGCTACGAAGAGAATTTAGCTTCATTCTTCTGAACAACGTAGGCAGGCCAGGTACACTCACTCGCTGCATCCAACCATACCACACTTAGCACTTCAACCACCGCTACATATCGCTTTCTAAACATTTCTTAATGCCTCTATTATGAAATCTTTAGACTTTAGATTCCTTTGAAGGCTGACAAATCATAGCTGTCTAAAGAATCGGAACGAAAACCAAGTACGACCGGCCCGGCGATTCGGCTTAGTCCACTCTACTTCTCGAAAAATTGAGTTTAGAATTACTATAAATAAGGGTTTATTAGACATTCGTAAAACACATATGTTTCACATTTAACAATGCTATAATTAGTCTGAACCTTATGTTTTCTACAAAAATGACTACATCGTATGATCCCATTCAGTGAACTCACGGCGGGAGATTATCGTGTTGCGCTAATTGTAGCCCTTAAAGCCGTTCGTACAACGAGAATCGACTCCGAAAAATCTTTCATCAAACTTGTCTAATTCGAGACAGAGACGCCCACTAATTGTATAGAGGGCGTTCGAAAGTTTGGCAGGCGGCTTCGTCATCAATATAAAGCTTTGTTAGTGAAGGCTCTCGCAAATCTAGTAGCAGTTGGTCGCAAGGTAGAAACAAAAAAATAAAAGAAAAAACAAACAAAACAATGCACTACATTCCGAAATAGTGTCATTTACAAACCACAATAAGATATTCAGCAATCCTGCCCGCTGGAAAATGAGTGTGGAAAAAGTTGGCGCATTTTGTGAAACCAAACTCGGTCAGATACGGTGACAATTTAACGAAAAGTGACTCGAACATAATTATATGAGTGGGGATTGCCACGGATTCAGTTACTTCTTTGTAATGTTGTGTGGTTGGCCATTTCTGCTTGCTGATCCAAGCAGATGGTTCTGAGAAAAATGTGTCTGCTTCATCTATATAACTGTCTTTATGATCCAAGTTTGGTTCACAAGTCAAGAAGTTCATAGTAATGTTCTTGTGAATGTGGCTAAAATGAGTCAATCAACAGAATATCTTCATATGAAATCACTGTAATTATGCTAGCAAAAATTATATATTAAAGTAATAAGCTATAAGCATGGATGAAGTGAAGTGTGCTGGATAGTTGGTAGTAAGCTGGAACATATTGCCAGAGATAGCATTAGTCAGATGCATGTTTTTCTCTATGGGAATCTAGGTAAAATTCATTTATAGTACGGCATGCTGCAACACTGGGAGCATCAATTACTTATTTGGTTTATCTCACGACAAGAAATAAATTCAAAACTGCAAAACTCAACCTGTAATAGGGGGTAGAATGACATGGCAACAAGAATAAAATATTGGTTTTAGGATTCTGGCTTGCTTGCTCAGACAGATATTCCATAACATCAAGAGCTCCTCTCTGGTGGAACATACAGGTGTATATTGCAGGAGCAGCATTTAGGCTTATAAGGAGCATTGCCACAAGGAATTTTGAAGTATGGTTTTCATTTTTGATTGGCTTATTGTCACTGTTGGGCTGCTTGAACTTTTTATCTTTGTCCTGATTTTGGTCAGCCCTGATTTTGACATGATTTTGAACCATGGACACATGTGGACCATCAATGTAGTGGTGCAGTGCCATGCCACATAAGTGGAAAGTAAATGGCAAAACTCCTGACAAAAACCTGAATTCCTTATGGGGAAGAAAGCTGCAGAAAATAAACAACATTTATGAATCCATGACAAGATAAAAAGCTCAATCAGCTCAACAACTGTAACCATGTGATGTATCTGACACCAGGATGACTAACCTATATATAGTGATTGTCCACATGATAGTGATAATGAATAGAGTGTGCTGCCATCTCAGAATTGCCATTGCAAACATCACCACATGGGTGGAGAGGATGGTGATAAATCCTTGTGTGAAATACCTGTCATAGGTTATTATCAATCTGATAATATCAACAGTTACTGCATTTAAATCTATTTTAACATTCCTCACCAATGCCACTGATGTACACCATAAATGCTAGAAAGTCCTGACATGACATTAAACTTAAAAAAATTATAATAGACATTGATGAAATCTCCATAGAAAAGATAGTCCATAGCAGCTGACAAGACCATAGTAACTGATCTGTTTGTTCATATTTTATCAATGTATTAAGAAAAAAATTTGTGTAATACTGGCATAATTATATGAATATAGTTTGTGTCTTATACATATTTTATATCTTATACGTCTTATCGACAAACCCAATTGCAACCCAGGAGAAGATGAGAGAGCAGAAATTTCCACTTCCCAGAGAACTTTTGAGTTGTTGTAAAATTATTGGTGTCCAAACAATCAAAGCAGTGGGCCTCAGAATAACGGAGAGGCACACTAGCATAATGAAAGCAGGACAACCAGAAGCCTCTCTGTTACAAAAATTTTAGGTTTAAGAGCGGCATCATTGTGAGCAAAGAAAGACATGCATGAATTTTAAAAGTGTAAAACATCTTGACTTATTTCATTTCTATGTATAGAAGACCTTCTAAAGAATTGTAACGTTAATTAAATTAAAACATTCTTTATGTTATGAAACAAAAGTTTTAACTAAACTAACTTTTTTGACCAAGGGTAAAAGAACAGAGCAATTGCTACAAGACTGCCTTCCGTCGAGTTGGAAAGTGTTCTTGTCGAAGAATAAAAAAGATACCATGAAGTTAACTGGCACAGGAGAGTCCATCTTGCCACCCTGTGATTGGATGATATCTTGTAGGCTGTCTTATACATATAGAGGTCACCCAGTGCTGATAATGTAGACTGAATAAACATTGGACCTTTGGCCTAAAGTATGAATTCAATAAAATAAAAAATATCCTTATTACTGCATTAACATCAATTAGTATGCTAATATACAAGTTGGTTCAAATGGTTGCATTTCTGCATGCCACACCAAATTGAAAAATCATACTGTTCTGTCATGCTTGTGACCTAGCTAGCGTCGTCAATTACTGACCCCATTCACTAAAACTACAGTTTCAAGTGAATTTGTGAAGGATTTAGCAAGAATTAAAAGTATTTAATTTGAATCCCCATTTTTTATCATTTGTTTTTAGAAGGAATGTACATTAAATGATGATTTAAGCCCAACTGAGCAACAATGATAATGATAATAAGCAACAAAGTTTGAAAGCAAATACTTACAATGAGACATCTGCTATCAAGATTCAAGAGCTTCAGCAAAAAGTAGTAACAGGAAAAAAAAAATGGGTAAAGGTAGCTTCTCAGGCCTTTTCTCCATTCCCATGTCAAGTAACCATAACTAAATAGACAAATTGTAAGTATTCAAAACATTTCAATCTTGTAAATTTAATATTGACCCAAAAATGGCCTTATGGGCAACTTCAAGTGACTGCCAATACTCATCAGGCACAAAAGATGTCTGTATCATCCAGGCATTTATTATGCGAAAAACCAATAGGCAGGCATAAAGTCTTATGTCCGTCTTAGTAGCAGACTTCATCAGCACCTCCCATAATAAAGGTGAGATCTTCCAAATAAAAATGGTGAAGAATTAAAATCAATGTGCTTCTAGTTATAAAACAAAATCATGAAAAGTATATTCACTTGCTCTAGCAAAACCATATTATATGGGCATTTAATCAGATTTACCTTTGGAGAAATTTGTGACTCCCCCACAATTTTGTCAGATTTTGTATTTATCGAGTGGACATCCCCGCTTTTGTTTACGTGCTCTTTTCTCCTAAGCCTCACCCCTTTGACAACCGGCACCTTCTTAGCACCCATGTGGACAAACCAAACTCGTCTGAGCAGAGCGTAAACAATTGACGACCCAGTTGTTTATTAAAAAAGCCAATATTCGAATACAAAAATCGAATACTTGCATAATTAAAATTATTTTGGATCCAACTTACGCTTTGTTTATAGATAAGTGTGTGTTGCACTACATACATATATTTTTTTTACGTGTAAAAATGGCAAGCAACTCAGTTCGTAAGCAGAGCAAGCTTTGAACCAAAGCTTCCAATGCATCCAAATCCCGACGCAGTGTACGGGCCCCCTACAGCAGAAGCTACCCATTGCGAGACCCACTAGGCAAGGCGCTTCAAAACAATTTTAGGTCTATGCGTCAAGGAACGTCACAAAAGACAACGAAAGTTCCAATAAAATTTAACAAAGCCGAGATTATGTTATCGATGTACTAGTCTCAAAATGAAATCTACAATTCATATATTCAAGAAACTCGAAGTCCAAAATCTTCCCAATTTCTTAAATGTCTTCTTGTTGCATTGGCACTTCTGCACTAGACAACCCACCAATTGATTCCGATTGTGATGGAGAAAGTGTAGACAGAGTATTTTCTGCTTCATTGTCTGTTTTACCCAAAACCAAACCATCAGTCGCTCCAGTAACTTCCAGAGCACCAGGAAGTGGATCATCTACAACTTGCTCTATGTTCACAGTGCCATCAAAGGAAGCACTATCACAGCCAATGGTATAGTTCTCATAATGGTCTTGATTTAAGTTGTTGCACTCAGAATCAACATCAGCTAAAGTTTCCCCAGTTGAGGTAGATTGCTCTTCAGCCTGCATCTCAACTGTCTTGTTGGTCTGGGCATCAGAAGCTGATGCAGGAAAGAGTGATTGATCATAGTACATGCTCATGTCATAGTATCCTCCATAAGATGGATATCCCACATAGGGAGCCATCATTGGCATGTAGCCACCCATGAATCCACTCATCATGGCATTGGGAGGAACCCCAGGGAATGGTGGAATTCTGATATCCTTTGGCTGAACCGTCACAGTGTCTTTCATAACCCTTGAAAGCAGTTCCTCTCTACTTAGACTGGCAGAATTGGTTGTGATTTGAGGCTTGCCAGATTCAGCTTCACTCTTAAAGTTCATCTTTGAAGGTCTCTTCCCTATGAAGGGCAATTTTTTAAAGGAGGATAAAAGTGATGAACTGTTTGCTGAAGTTTCTTTATCCTTGGCCATCACAATATTCTTAAATGAATTTGTCTCCAAAGTTGCCTTGAGATCGAGGGTTACCTTTTCAGGCCTGGATTTTAATTCCATCACGATCGGCTCCTGTCTGACGGTTTCAACAACAGCATGTTTTATGGATTCATCGGATGCGTGGTGTTCCTTCTCGACAGATTCCTCAACTTGATACTGTTCTTGAATCTCAGGATCATCGGCGACAGTTTCCTCATCTTTCTTTTCTAATTCCTGCTCGACGACCGTACCCACGTCGCTAATTTCAGGTCCGGTTTCTGAAATTTCTTCCTCCATTATTGTCATTGTTGGGACATCTACTGTCCCAACTTCTTCTTTTACCATTACCTCTGGAGTGATTTCTGGCTCCAAAATTTCCTGGTGGACTACTCGCACGGCTTGATACATCCTCGACTCTACATCCAAGGTACGCCTTTTTTGGTATCTTGGATTCTTTTGAAGGAAATCCTGGGACATAAGTGCAATGCAAATTAAAGAAAAATTAGACTGAACTTGGACATCCAGGGGCCAAGCTTACCCTGTAGTTACTATTGTGATCCTCGCTCTTCATGTGTTTATCGGCCAGCTTGATGTCGGCAATGAGTTCATTGCAGAGTTTGCAGTAGAACGCGGACGTTCCGAGCATGAACTCCAGTCCTGGAATCACAGGTCAAAAGTGACAGTTTTAAAAGTTTTATACATTATTAATCATACTGCTGCACAATGCCTACTTTAGATTCATAAAATCCTGGATCAGGGGTGATGTGAGCAGAGAAGGCAAGATTAAAATTTTCCAGATCACTTGAGGCGTACAAAATGATACAACCCAGAGTTGAGCATTCCAAATTATGTATATAAGACAACTTCAGCCTTAACCTACCTTTTCTGATGGCGTGAGGCAAAATTTCAACCAACCTTTCAATGGCACGGATATCTTGCTTTTTGACTTCATCCTGGGTTTTTCCATGAGATCCTCTGTCCATGGCTTTGGGTCATTTCTCACTGACTGCAACGAATAACGTAATGCGTGAACGCGACGAACGGCAGGCATTAAAAAAACTAAACAAGGCACCATCTCAAAAACAGAATCAAGGGCAGTACTTTCTGATGGGAGTCGAAATGAAGGTGCCTGAGGTAGTCAATGGCTTCTTCATAAACGACATTACATCTGTCACACCAGTGACTTCCCTCATCGAAGTAGTCGTACTGAGTTTTCTTCTTCAACTTCTCCTTCTTTATGTCTTCTTTTCCATGCTCTTCAGTCAAGCCAAATTTCTCTACAAGGTCGACAGGATGACTTTTCTTCTTTGGCCACCTGTTAAAGGACCTGTCATACTTGAAAGTGTCATCATAAATTTCGAGATCCCTGCTTTTGCCTCGAGTCTTGTGCTCATTCTCCCTCCATGAGTAAGAATCCCTCAAGTTTTTCCTGTGCTTCTTCTTTAAAGATCGCCCTTTTGACCTCTTTCTTCTCTCATGGTAACTATCATAGCTATCATCACTGAAGCTGCTCACGCTAATTGACCTGCATCTCTTTGCCTTGGGATGACTTCTTTCTTTCACCGTGATCCATCTTCTTTCATCTCCTTTAAAACACTGATCTTCACCCTTCCAGTCATCTCTCTCTTCATCATGTTTAATCCTGGAAGATTTCTTGAATCTTTTTGACTTGGTCGGTAAAACGTCACTTGCCATGTCAAATGGACTTTCTTCAAAATCATGTTCTGAACAATGTCTTTTCTTGGATTTGCTTTTCTCTGGAATGGGCTCTACTTTCACATTTCTGACTTCTTCACAATCACCTTGAAGTTTGCTTCCCATGTCAATCTTCTTGGACTCAACCATGCTTCTGCACCTCTTGATGTTCAATGCAATCAAACTGTCTTCATCTTTGGAGCAGTTGCTTTCCCCCATCTTCTCCTCAAAATCTGAATAATCTTCATATAAATTATCACACCCCTTTGGCCTGCTGCCCACTCTTTTTTCGCAATCTCTAGATTTTCTTGTCTGAGTAGAGTTTTGAATGCCTGCCCTGACCCTCCTTTCTTCAACACGTCCCCCAATTGTTTTGGTATATTTAGAGGGGTTTTCAGGCAAAGATAGTTCTTCTAAAATATGATCTTCATGGCCATATAATTTGTTATCTTTCAGTTTATTGTCAATGTTGGGCAATTTCTTTTCACTGTCTGGTAAGCTGTTTACCTTCCAGCCAAGTTGGGAAAGAATTAATTTTGTCTTTAGAGTCAGGGCACGAGCGGACGAAAAATCTTCATCCCCGGATTCCGATTCATCATTCTCTTGGTCATTCCTTATCTTGCTTTCAGCTATAAAAACCCTTTTAGTTCTAGGAGATTTGCAATCCTCAAAAGAGGAACTTTCTGGCTTTCTATCATCCTCCCTATTGTGACTTTCCTCATTCTCTGAATCTGAGCTCACAGAATATCTTTCCTGGTCGTTGTAATAGCTGCTTGATCTTCCTTTGTAATCTTCTCCTGAGTAATGCTTGCGTGATTTGAAAGGGCCTTCACAGTAGTAGTCATTCTTTTGGGCTTCTTTGCTCTGGAACACAACAGTACTTATTATATAAAAACATCCTTCTCTTGGCAATTTATTTTTAATATAAATCTCTCGAAAAGCATAAATAATTTACTATCTATATATACATTGACAAACAAATGCAATATTTTAATCACAACAAACTTCATATTGAAAATTTAGTATTTTTCGAGAAATACAGCTGAACACAGGGGCTGGGTCAAAAAGGTGAGATGGAACAAATCATCAATTTAATAAGAGTAGCGTTTAAACTAAGCATTATTAAATAGTTCTCTTACATGGCGATCGCTATTTCTGCGATTTTTCTCGCTGAAGCCTTCTTGCCTCCTTTTATCATTCTCAAAGCCGAACTTGTCTCCATAACTGTTAATTTCAGACATGTTCGATTATGATATGGAAAACGCCTTCGAGATATAAGTCAGGCCGATAATTAGTTGGATGGGTACTTAAGAGACGCTGACAAAACATCGACGGCGAGGCTCAGACTCCATATTCAAGACAAGCAATAAATAACTATTTACTATTGGATACATAAACTTAAAAATTAACATTTTAACTAATAATCTTTAAAATATTTTAATGTTTATTACATTGCATTATAATATATATAGCATTGGCACGTGAGTTATCTCAGCTTGAATGTTTAGAACATTTTATCTTTAACTAATTCTATATAATGTTTATTTTTTAAAGACTTTGCTTTGCAAAACAACTTTTATGTTACGCAATGATTATTAATTTTGTTTATATTGAAACGAAGACTAGATTTGGTGTCAGACCCTTTCACTGAGAGTTGTTCATCTATGGAAAATAGACTTCAATTTCACTTTAAATCTAGTTAAAAGTTCATTTCTCTAAACCGTGATTTTTCTAATTGTGGATTGTTTTGTACACTCGCTCTGGTCTGTGTTTGCTGACAGAAGAGTTTTTAATATCGAGGTTCGTTAAGTTGATGTCCACAATTGTAGTGGCTAGTAATAGTTATAAAACAGTAGCAAGTGTTTTATGTTATTATTGAATCCGATGAATTGCTAAGTTTTTTTTTTAGTACAACAGTAGTCGTGAGTAATGTATTGCAGTTTGGTCAAGTAAAAAAAAGCAAACTTCATGCTTTACTTGGTTAGGTTATGATTTGTAAAAATCTACGTATTTTAATTTATTTACATTCATTTAAGTAGAGATACTTTTAGCCAGCTACGTGATATTTAATGAATGTAAAGCATCAAAGACGAAACTGATAATTTGGTGCCCCCTGAGCATAGGACTGAAACTGAAGCAAATCAATCACAATCTGAAAGCTTTCTAAATGGCTAGCTGAGGCCAAGCCACAAACAATTATGTATTCTAATAAAAATCTTAGCTTACATTTAAATTTTAACATGTCACGAATTATGTATCAAAATTGTATAAAATTATTAGCTTGGTATCCAATTTTGGCACCCTTAGGCATGGCAATTCTAAAGTATAATCTTAATCATCATTTACAAATTTGTTAACACTTTCTGGAATGGCTTTTTATAAAACAGTACATCCACACCATTATTGTGAAATGGAATTCAGAGAGGTTGTTGGAGATCTCTTTGCTTGTCCTGTAACACACAGTTTGGCTCATTGTGTAAGTGAAGACTTAAAGATGGGAAAGGGGATTGCAGCTATCTTCAAAAGACAATTTGGTGGAATTGACACTCTGTCGATGCAAAGTTAGTAGTGAAAACATGTAAAGATGTCGAACTCATTTCCAACCTCAAAGTCTGTAAATATCAATAAGCTTCAACCAAGTGAACTTCCAGCGTTTGCAAAAAATTCCATTTGACCGGCTAGCGTTGGCCTTTACGAATGGCCGACCCCCCCTAACGTCGTTCTTTGCTTGCAGAGGCGTCCGTGGGCAACGTTGCCATTCTCGAGCACCGAGGAAGATACGTGTACTACCTCGTCACCAAGAAAATGTTTTATCACAAGCCCAAGTACGAGCAGCTCAGAGCGAGTCTAGAGGCGATGAAAAAACATTGTCTAGAAAATAACGTCACGAAACTGGCCATGCCGCGCATTGGCTGCGGACTCGACGGCCTGGAATGGAGGGAAGTGTCGAACGTCATCAAAGAAGTTTTCGGAGACACGAACATCTCTATCACAGTTTACTCGCTCGGCTAGGAGTTTCTAAATTAATCTGGTTGTTGTTTCTGGTATTTAGAGGGATGAGCAAGGTTGAAATAGACTGAAGCTAAGTACCTGACATTGCTCTACTGCTACACCTCTATATATCTCTATTGCTTTTTCACTTATTTCGATAATAATAAAAACACCAAAAATGTATTTTTTGTTTAAAAGATGTATGGATGTATTGGTAAATAATGTCAAAAATAGCAAAGTAAATCAGAATCAAAGTGAAAACATTTAAATATTTGGCTAAAGATGAACAATAAAGGATAACTTTGGCTCGTGAGATTCGTTTTGATGACGTAATATACATGGTGAACGTAAATAGGAAAAATACAACCAAGAAATAAAACCTTAAATAAAAAGTATGTGCAACGAGATATGAAATGTTACCTCTCTCTGACTAGCAGCAGTATTTAAGTTAAGAGCTTATGAAGCATTGTTGGACAAAGTACAAAGCAAATGAATAAGTTATAACAATTACATAGCAGAGTGAGGATAAGCACTTTTAATGGAAACTTATGTGAATAGGTCGCACACATTTATGGACATTCTGAAATTACAACAAAACAAAATTGCAAATTTATGACTGAACTGATTTGTGGCTCATAAATCATAATTTCATGGATCATAAATAATGGGGATTCCCAAATGGTCGAGAAAAGGACTGGGAAGCGTCTGCCGATCGATGCATAACTTATATAAAGACCATATTTTGTGGATGGTCAATAAAGATTGTTTTATGGTTTGTTGGCCAGCACTTTACTCTTTTTCATTGTCATCATCTTGGAAACTGATCTTGCCCTTCTTGCGTTTCATGGCTTTCCACCATTGCTGCACATCTTCTACGACCTTTCTGGTCGAGAAGAAGTTGGCGTTGCGGCCCGGGCTGGAAGGGTCGTCCCAGGAATTGTGGGGTTCCGACTGATTGATGTTCATCTCCTCGCTTTCCAATAAATTTGGCAGATTTTTGTTACCTGGGAAGGTATGATTTAATTGGTAATTTGGAAGAAGCAATTGTTATTTGGTGACTCGGCAACATTCGAGGACCGTTGTTTTAAATATCTTATTATTTTAAATCACATGAATTAGAAGAGCTTTTTATTTTTGTGTAACTGATCTTTTGCCTTATGTACCAAAATCTATTGTGAACTCACTACAATTGATCAGCCATTTATCTAGCACCTCTGTTTTTGATGTTTAACTAACAATGTTTACAGGTAATAAAACTACAACTATTATTACATTATTTTGTTTAATTAAATAATGAATTATTCTGTATTATAATACGAACATTATTGAAACTTTTCAAAATTTTGGCTTTGTTATGCTACAGTTTCGTTGCTAGGGACCACTAAAACGCTATAATTTCACAAAACTTTTGTTACATATCATATTTTTATACCATCAATAAATTAAAAGTGTGCCCAATTAAAAATGCATATAAAAATTTTTGGTGGCTTTTAAGGATCACTCTGCCTGGCATCCATAAATCAATTTCACTCACTGGTTTGCAGTCTGGGATTACGTTTTTTGAGTCCCATGACGGCCATGACCTTCTCTTGCCTTGTTGCTCCGTCGCTGAGGGAGGGGGCGAGGTATTTGCGGGAGTTTGGCTACCAGATAATTACGATGATGAAAGTATATGAAACCAACAACTTCTTAATATATTGGAGATATCTTGTTCACAGATGCAAGAACAAAGTGATACATCTAGGGATATTGTAAGACAACACAAGCAAATACAATTTTGCAAACCATACAAACCACCTGCAGCATCCCTGGTAAAGGAGCACTGGTGTTTCTCTCGATCTTTCTTCTCTGTCGGGTTCCTCCGGCAATGGATTGCACCGACCCCGAGCCCCCCAGGACGGACGTCACCTCTCCTCCGCCGTCGTCCTTCGTCTCGGTGATGGTCGGGACGTTCTCGGTCAAGCTAGGAACGACCAGGTCGTTGGTCGCTCGTAAGTTCGATATCAGGTTCATGCTCTCTTTCTGTTTGTAAGTGGATGAAAACCGGATCGGGACGAGTTAAAAATTAGTAGGATGTAGATTTTGTTTATGTTAACCAGCAAATAATCGAATGACTAAATGTGAAAGAGAGGCACATTTAACTCAACATTAATTTATGAAGTTTCAAGAGCTTCTGACTCAAAGCTATGACGAGCTTATTGTGTATACCAACGTCAAGCTAAAGCATAAAAGAAAGTGCATTTTGTTAATAAACATGCATGAAGTTGACATTAATCGTTTAAGGTCGATGTTGTTGACTAACGGCTCTGAATCTCTTCAAGCACTTGTCCAACCAATTCCTTATGGTCTGTTTGGCCACCTCCTCCTCAATTGAGTATTCAAGCTCCTCTCTTGCAAGCAACTCTTCCAATTGGAGACTCTTCCTGATGTCCACCGAGCGATAAGCCAGCATGCTGACGTGCCAAACGTTCTCATGATAATTGTGCTTGTAAATGGATTTTTGAAAAGTAAAATACACAATCTCACTAACATCAAATAACTGGTTTTGCTCAATAATGAACTGCATTTTGTATTTAGCCATCGCTTGCAGGAACGCAACCCTCCGAGCTAACTTGCATGCAGTTAGACCATCATCAAAGTGATTACAAGCTCAAACATTCAAAGGGAAAAAATCCAATTTGTACAGATGACGATTCTAAACATATGTCTCATTACATATCTAACAACTTGAGCTTTGGACTTGTTATGCATAAAAACCTCTACACCACCAGTTTTAACCCATTTTTCTACAAACGCACCTGAGAACATCATGGAAGGTGACGTCATCTCCGTTCCTAATCTTTTCGATTTCGTAACACATGTGTCGGAAAAGGAGTCGATCTTTCTCGAGATCCACCTCGAGTCGACCTTTCAACAAGTGGAGAAGCAGCTTTGCCCTCCTCACTGATATAATGCCCTGTAATGGATATGAAAAAAAAGAGGAAAATATAAGTCTATTATTTTGTTATCCTACATCAGAGGAGTATATATAGTGTAAATGTAGTTCATTTATATAGCGCCACATGCATAGTGTCAGCGGCGCTTTTTTGTTAACCATTCATGTAGCGCTCCTTACCAAGGGTGCTTGTGGCAGTGCAGGCTGGTAATGAAACCTACCCATTCGGCCAACCTGATAATAGCTATGTAAAGCATATGAATGAACTCACATGCATATTCCTATTGTTGTTGTCGACCATGTTCCACGTGACTTGAAACTGTCGAATGTCACTGTAACTGAGCAGGGCATCCTCCTCATTTGAGTAGAACAGAGAGAAGTTCTCCATGATGATGGCTATAATTTAAGGTAATAATACAAGATAAGTAAGGTGTCACAAGACATTATTGGCTTCAAATGTCACTTAAATTGTTTATTCGCTTGTACTGCGATGTAATCTTATTTACATGAAAGAAGATTCTTTGACTGACCAACTAATAGATTAAGTGCAATGTAGGTGATGATCACGTAGAAGGTGCAGAAGTAGACCAAGGCAGCCCTGTAGTTACCGCAGTCTGTTTCCCAATAGTTCTTGCCTCGAGTGCAGAAAGGGGGAGCCACCTGGATAGCATAGTCTGTTTGTAGTTAGTAATAATCACAAAATAAATAAGCCCACTTGCAGACCATTCAAAAAAAAACATATAAAATCATTGTGGACCATTTAAAAGTTTCAAAAAGAAAGTGGCTGATTTCAACACTAGTAAGTAATTATAAAAAAATTCTGCTAGTGGAGCAATAATAACAGTGCTAGCCACAACAATTCTACCATGCAGTCGTGCATGATCTTGTTCCAATCTTCTCCAGTCACGATGCGGAACAGAAGAACGACCGAATTGAGGGCCGTTTGGAAGTTGGCTTGTCTGCGATAAGAAAGATTCGTGATGAAAATGATTGCCTAATAAGCAGAGTATCAATGGATGAATATTAACTGGAGACGATATCCTTCAAATTTCTTTCATTCACCATTAAAACCATTTAATGGAAATTTAAAAATGCAGCAAGTTGTTCGACTTAATCCTCACTCAATTCTTCAAACAATCATCAACAACACCAAAATCAACCTTCCAAGGTCTTCGCCGTACTTGACACAACCGAAGAGGATGACGCCAGTGAGAGCATAGAACAACATGAGAAGGAACATTCCTAGGATAATGAAGAAACTCTTGAACATGGAAACAACCACTGTCAGCATCAACATCTTCAGAGTGGCCTGACAATAAGAACAGAAGTTGCAATGTTTGCAATAGCAATTAAAACGGATCCCGGTCAACAGGTAGCGGTCAACGGAAGGTCGTAAGTCTCACGTGTTTTCCAGTAACGGTGAAGAACCTGAGCACGATGACAAAGTATCCAAACGTGTTGCTGACATCATTCTGAATAAGAATACATTGGAAGATTGGCTAGTCAAGTAAAAACAGTTGAGATGTTACAGCAAATAATAACAACATTGCAAGTTATCAGAAATCAAACCCGACGAAATCTATTAAACCATCGATCGGCCACTCACGGCATGAAGCGAGAAGTGCAACACGACCCAGACGACCCCGAGGAACGTCACGAACATGTCAAAACAGTTCCTCCTGCTTTGCCAATAACCGGCCGGTGTTAGGGCAATGTTCTTCATGAGAACCTGATCAAGTTAATAGCAGTGTGGTGGAGGTAAAGAATTAGATGAATATTCAGCAGAAGACAACTTTAAAAATAATAGATGACTATCTATAGATGAAAACCTAAATATTGAGATCAATGCACATTAAAGTTATTATTTCTCATTCTTCTGAAACCTGGCAGACGTCAAGAAACGACGACATTACGAGCGGTGAAAATGAAAAATGAATGGGATTAACTACTAATTATGTTATCAACAAGAGCCACAAATCACCTCAAGGACGAACAAAATGGTGAAAGCCACGGACATCGAAGCCAAGAACCAAGTGTGCTCCTCTTGCGTCAGCCACTGGAACAAAATTGACGAACAATTATTTAACGCTCGGGAACTCGTCGCGAATCGGTCGTCCTCACCGGCACGGCCAATAAACTGCAGTTCGCCAAAACGAGGACTGCGACAAATCTCTTGAACAAGATGTTTTGTGTCACGTCAAAGACGAGGGTTCTGAAGGGGCTGTGTTCTGTCCGTTAATTAGGAAGTGTGACGACCAATTATGAGGATGATCGACCATTGATAGGACGAACGATAAAATAAACGATAAGAAAAGGATAAACAAAACTATAAGAATTAACACCAACCAAGATGATGATAATGATTAAATAAATAATCCAATGAAATAAGGCACATGCCAATGTACAAGTTATGTTGTGCACTTTATGCTAATGACCTGGTCTGGGAGGGATGTGAAGGGGTTGGGCCAACTTAATTCGGCCCATGAGATCCTGCCATCTCTTCTGGTCCACTGTTAGAAGTGCTGTGCCCTAAAGTTGAACAACATGTTAGCATGCCGCTACATGCAAGCCTACGTGATTAATGATTCACATACTTCACAAAATGGCAACGTCCATAACATCATCAGTTAATTTGATACCAATATCATTTTTAAAATATTTCCAGCAGTAACAGTTGCCAATGTGGCCCAACAAAATAACAAAAGTCAATGTGCTTAAGAAGACTGACCTTGTTTTCCATGTAATTAGCTATAACAACACCAACAAAGAGGGTGAGTCCAATCATGCAGCCAATGAAGACGAAGAGATGAATGAAGACAGCATGGTGCTGAAATATAGACATTATTCAATTACTCGTTAACCTCATAAAATCTCACTGATCTATAAAAAGTGCAAATCCAAGAATCATTTGTGAAATAAAGCACACCAGTATCACAATTAAGCACACTCTTCATAATCCATAAATTCAGGGGCCACAAGCAAAACTGACCATCAGTTAATTGAATGAATAAGAAAAAGAACCAAAACAAGATCACACTCACTGCTCCGACCCTCTCGATGATGACGTCCCTGACCTCGAGCCATCCTTCCAATGACAAAACTTCGAACAAGGTCTGCATGGCACTACCGATATGGTCGAAGTTGAAGTTCCTCGGATTGGCCCTGCAAGTTGCGACGGCTTAATGGCGTAATAATAATAATAATAATAATAATAATAATAATAATAATAATAATAATAACAATAATAATAACAATAATAATAATAATAATAATAATAATAATAACAATAATAATGTAATGGCTTCATAAATAATGGCGGGGCACCTTCAATAACCGACTCACCAAACCCTCGGCACAAAGATCTTTGGATAAGTTGGATCAGTTTCCTTGGGACTGATCTTGAGTTTGGTCACGAACAGAGGTCGGAGATAGATTCCTGTGCATTCGGCCTGACATTTATGGTGATCAGTTGATCAGTTAATATGAATTTAGTAATACAGAAATGTTAATCGGTTAACTAGCTGTTAATGTGTGGCAAAGCCATAGATGTGATAGACCAACAATAATAACCAAATATGAAAACAAAAAAGATCCAAAACAAAACCTGGGTCTTCACCAGGGGATCATTGCACCTGGCCAGTCGCCCCCCAAAAAGTTGAACTCCGTACGAGGCAAACACAAACATGAGGAGAATCAATAGTATGGAAACCTACATTTCAAATAATTTTACGATTTTAATAAACCAATTTGGTTCACTCCTTTCAATAATAATAATAATAATAATAACAACAAACAACAACAATAATAATAATAAAATCCAAGTCTTGTATGCTAATCGATGTTTCCGTCCCCGATGATAAAAACATCGTGCTTAAAGAAGCTAAAAAAATTATCAAGTACAAGGATTTGAGATTGAAATTAACCGGACATGGAACGTCAAAACCAAGATCGTCCCGGTGGTCGTAGGAGTGCTCGGAACTCCTCACGAAAGGAGTGGAGTCGATACTGGGACGTCCCAAGGTTTCGGAGATTCAAAAAAATCTCCTTATTGGGCACTGCCCACATTTTACGGAAAGTGTTTCGATCAATCACTGAGGGTGCTCTGAATTCATCCTTCACCGGCTGGAAAGCCGAGAGGAATAATGTGAAAATTCCATAATAATAATAATAATAATAATAATGATGATAATAATAATAATAATAATAGTAGTAGTTAATTTATAAGGTGCCATGTGGAAAGTGTCAGAGGCACAAACTGACTGACTTACACCTACTCCTGTACTAACCAGTAGGATCTCCTTGAATCCCCTGCACAGCTCATAAACAACACATCTCATGTGTGGCACGAGGATGAATATTCTGAGAGGTCGAAGACATCTCAAGATCATCAGGATTTGTGCACCCGAATTTTGAGGGACATTGGTGGGCATCCAACACAGAAATATGAGGCTCACCTTAAAAATACATGGCAATATGGTCAATGTTGAGGATGAGAGCAGCAATGATGATAATCCTATTTTTATATTTTTATTTATTACTTTTTTTTTTCTTTGTTTATTACTTAATGACTCACAGCATAAATGAAAAGGTCAAGGACTCCTCCAATATCTCTGACTACAGCCTGGGGTGTGAAAAAGAGTCCATTGGCCATGACCTTGAGGTTCATTTCGATGCTCATGCATATCACGAAGATGTACTCGGCTATCTGCATCGACAAGTAGCTCCTAATGAGAGAAGGATACAAATTGCCTAATGATGCATATCGTGACTCCACTGATTGCCTCTTAAGGTCACGATTGTGATCATGTGACATGTGTTCATAATATGAGAACAACATGTCTTCACATGAGAACAAAGTGATTGGCTGAATATACCTGTCAAGAACCTACCTGGAGAGCAGGAGTGTTCATGATTTGCTGGTCGGCAGTCTCGTTCATCATGGATATGCAGGACACCGTCGTCACTACAATCATCACCCAGTCCAAATATGTCACCAGACCAAGCAGTTTGCTGAGTTTGAAATGAGGACATCACAGTCAATATGGAAAAATGTCATCACCATCATCATCATCAATTATCATCATCATCATCATCACTCGTATCACCATCACAACTATCACCAATGCTCACTGCAGCTGTTTGTACTTGCTCTTGTACTCTCTGCCTTTGATGGGGTTTGAACCCACAGGCTGATACCTTGCCGACACGACCGATTTGCAGAACTTCCTGAACTGGCTGTCTCGACCGACGGCAAACAGCGGAGTATCGAACAGGGGATGGTTCTCTCTCAAGTCTTCTTCTTGTTGCGACCTGAATGCAATTGACAAACGTCGTGTCGCCGAAAACGACATTGTCAACGGCCCTCATAGCTTTTCTTTTCTGATGTACTTCATTTACACAGTGCCATATCTCTTACTTTTCTCTAATCTCACACTAGGACTACTAGTTAGTGTTAACTAATAGTTAACTAGTTAGTGTCCTAATAACTCTAAACTAACCTCAATAAAATCACAAATAATCCGAACCTCTTGACCTCTGCTTCGTGACGTTTCTGCTGGATTATCTTGATGTCGTTGTCGTCCCTTTTGTGGTCCGTCGAGATGGCGGACGACATACCTGGAGCTGCGGACGTCACGACCACATTAGAGGCGAGGTCACCATTCTCCTTTAACTTATGATACTGACTCTTGGTTCTCAGGCTACCTGGTCTGCTTCTTATGCTTCTATTGGGTGATGATGATGATGATATTCTGAGCATGATATTATTATCAAACAGTTTGTGAAGAAATTGCAATGATCTTTAAGTCAAACCAAATACACGACGATGAATAAATCCTGTATTCTGACGATGAAGGACAATGAATGCATGGTGCCTACATGCCTATGTAAGCATGATGCTGCTGTTCATGGCATGCAGAGTAATATTTTATAATATTTTTTAATATTTTATAACATCCAAATAACCTTCTGTTCTCCATTCTGATCTGATGCTGTTGAGATATGAGGGACTGGGTCTTCACGAGACCTCCGCCTGTCGGGTTCTCGTCGAATATCACGCGATGCTTGTTGGAATCCCTGACGGACGGAATGATAAAAATGACGACGGAGGCACTGGCGACGGAACTGACGAGGTCGACTCGTGCAAATAATGTCGGCGTTAATCACATTAATGTCGGCGTTAATCACACTAATGTTGCGACGGCGACCGGTCGACCGAACCTCACGAGCTCGGAAACTGCAGCCTGCTTCTCTTCTGTCTGAAAGAAACTCTTCGGACACCCGATAACAAACGACAGCCTAACTCCCTCTCTGTTGTACTTGGGTTTCGATTGGCTGAGATAACTGTAGATGTGGGACTCCACAAGGGAAGATATAGGATCCTTGATGTCCGCCTCAAGTGAGTCTTCTGAAACTAGTTGTTAATGATGGCAGTAAATTAAATGAAATGGAATGAATTGAAATAAATCAAAATGTTTCACTGGCAGAAATAGTTAAATTTTAATTATAAATATTAATTAATTATTACAACCACACAACATCTTGAAGTTCCAATAGAATATGTGCTCTAAAAATACTCGAGCTCATTATCATTATTATTATTAACAACTTCATTATTTGTCACCTAGCTTGTCAGGTTGCTCATTGAGCAGTGGTGGTTGAGTGCCCTGATCAACAAACTGTCTCATGAAGCTCTCCCTCACCCTTGAAGGGGTGAACTCTGAAGATCTTCGAGTCAATTTCACCATCTGCGGATGGTCCCTGGAAGGCAATGATGATGATGATGATGATGATGATGATGATGATGATGATGATGATGCCAGTTGGCAATCATGACTACAATCAAGATATTATAGAACCAATAGCAATTCAAAACTAGTTTATGACTCAAAAATCCCACTTTCTCTAATTATTTACATCTATAATTTTATCTATTTTGTGTCTATTTACAATTAAAAGGTAATCAAAATGAATCACCACACTTTAAATTGGTTTAAGCAAAAACAGAAGACCGAGGAAGTAATTTCAGACTGACGGAAATTTCTCGAATATGCGCAATCTCATCGGGAGGTTTTGCTGGGTCTCTGCCACTTGTTCCCTTAACTTCAACTGGAAACGATCAAAAACACGATAAAGGCGACATCTGTGGTTCTACATGCAGAATTTTGGTGGCATTTCGTACTTGTTTCAACTTCTTAATGTCTTCGTCCAACTCCAAATTATCTAGAATGACTGCGACAAACAAGCTCACCACAATCTAAAATATCAGCAATCAGTGGTTAATAATAACAGTAGTAATGTAAATAAAGGTAAGAAATAATAAATTATGTTAATAAACAGCAATGATAAAATAATGTTAAGAACTAATGATAGTGCATTTTTTGCATCAGATGTTCAGAGCCGGCGATGCTAGGATCGAGGAGGACGAGTTTGCCGAGGTCATTTCGGGTGCATTGCGGGGAACGAACGGTTTGTGCGGAAATGACGCACTCGATCGTTCGTGCAAAACACATTTTCGTGGATCGTCGACCGTGCAATGAAATACAATCGACGAGTCGCTCGAGCGAGAGACGATAATAATAATAATAATCACAAAATTTAGCAAACCCATTTGCAAGTGTAAATATCATCTTACCAGGGTGACAAAGAGATGGTAAAAGATAAAGTAGATGGCCACCAGGGGTGCAAACCTTTCCCCTGTTTCCCACATAGTAAGGTGCATGACCTCATTCCAACCTTTCTGGGTCAATATTTGGAACATGGACATTGTTGCCTGCAAATGGAAGCTGGAGTTAGGGTTGTGGATGTTGTTGTGGAAACTGTTGTTGATTAGTTCTGATGCTATGCTGGAGGTTGTTTTATTAACACGCCACCTTCTTTCTCCTTTGCATAATTAATAATTAGGTTACCCTGCGATCCTCCATAACTTACAAATTACGTTTCTGCCATCCTCTCTTCTAAAACCATAACAATTATGATTATATATATCATCCTTCACTTGCTTGCTAGCTTTAAAAATATGCATAGTCCATTCCACAATTTTTTTTATCATCATCATCATCATCATCATCACCTGTGGAAAGGTCTCAAATTTTTGAAAGTCCTTGATAGAACAGAATAATTGGAGACTGACACAAGATGTGATGATGAGGAGGCACATCGTAAACAACACCAAACTGCCTAGCTTCTTGCCCGGTCCAAAGATCTGAGAGAAAATGATGAAAAATATCAAGCCTTTCAATTTCACAATGACCAGTGATGACGACGACAACGACGAGGTAAAACCTTCCAACAAAAGTCCTCTAGCATAGGAGAAGCCTTGACCAATCGAATCACTCTCAAGACTTGAAAATAGGTCAACTGGGTGTGGTAAAAGTGTGGGATGATGTGGATGGTCGTAGTGATGGCAAGCATGAGCTCGAACTTGTGGGCAGAGATCTTGAAGTAGCCAGAGAATCCCAAGCAGCAGATCTTGAAAATGGCCTCGACATCAAAGAGGCACGTGAACATGATCTGCAATTGGAACGTAAGCAAGACGATGTCGATAAAATAAAAAATCATGGAAATACGCAGTGGAGATTCTATGAATAATAATAAATTTATTTAATAAATATAATTAGATAATTATTGATAAAAGAATATACAATATTGCTACTGCATAAGCTTACATTGAATACAAATAAAGCTATCTTAGCTGTTGTGCAATAAGTAATGAATGACTCACAGTCATAAAACCATTAAAAAAGCCAACCTCTGCATAGTAATAATAGTATCTGCTTGCCCTTTTCCTGGGTTCTGGTTTTCTAGGATCAAAGTTCATGGACGCCATGACGACAGCATTCAGCAGCACCAGAGCAAGAACCAAGACATGAAACCAGGTCATCTTCAGGACTTTCTGGAGGGCGCCCGTTATCGCCCCTCGAGGTTTCGTCTCGTCCACCGAGACCATCTTCCAACCACTCATGTCTGAGACCAGAATCTATGTAGGAATATCAGAATAAAACACTTTTGTGCAATTGACCAATGAAGACATTCACAGTGAAAAAGTGCCACAAACTTGAGAAGAATTGGAATCGGTGGCGCACGATCGCGAACCCCACATTTGCTGGAAATGAACTCTGATCTCTGCAAATGTCTCGATGATGACTGCTATGAATACGTTCTGCATGGACAAACGACGATAACATTATTAATGACAAAATAAACTAAATAATTCCATCATCATCATCAAAACCAAAAGCATCACCAATAATATCATTATTATAACTGTCACCATTATCATTGGTTTGCAAATTAGCTCAGAAGGTTGGGTTTCCTGCAAGCGATGGTAAAAGCAGAAGACATTACATCAACCCACTTTGCACCACCTCAAAGCACCCCTGGGGAGCTGCCATGCACAAATGGTTTAAGCACCCCAGACCCTGAGGGCACTTTTAGCATGCAATTTAGCTCAATGGGTTGCATTCCTGCTTGTTGCAGTAATGGCAACAGTCCTAATGTGTCATGTTCGTAACCCATCGTATCTCTTGGATAGGGGCACTTTATAAATGGTAGGGCAACTAAAAAGTGCCTTCAAATCCTATTCACATAAAAAACATAAAGCACTCAAAATATCAGCTAAATACAAAATACCTTGACTAGCCATGCAAGGAAAAATATCATGGAGATGAAGAAGATGTACCCCCTCCAAGAAGGGAGGCTGTCCAGGGCTCGATACATGATGAACACCCACCCTTCCTGGGAGGCCGCCTCGTACACAGTGAAGAAGCTTGTTGCTGGGCAAATACAAATACGAACAAACAATTTGACATCGGGAGTGGGAATGGAAGAATACCAAATGAAAGAATGAACTAAAAAGTGGAATAATAAAAAAGAACTGCCATTCCTACCGAACTCGTCGAATCCGTTGAATTCTTGTTGGCTCCTCGAAAGCTCCAACTCCATGCAGACCATTCCTCTCGGACAGAGTTTGCTCTGTGCGTCGTGGGGCGAACAGTAAGTGTCGGGAATGGCCAGGTCTCGCACGGTCACGTTCCTGAAAAAAACCAGAAGTCTATCTTTGGCATATTTAGGGGGATTTGTTCCAAGATTTTTGAAGTTCTGCATGATAAGATCAGTAAACGAAGGTCGAAGAGATAAAAGTTTCAGTCGAACCTGTAATGATGTCATGAACTGAACTTAACAATTATTTTTAGCGCTTTAAGAAGACTTAATGTCTGCGCAATAAACCAATATAGAATCACATTTTAAAGGATACACTTGAATATCCACCAACTAACAAGGATAGCAGTAAATTCAGATTCAGATTGAAAAGTTAATAAAGACATTGAATTTAAACACAATTCGATAAAATTCAAATCTGCTCGCTTCGGATCGGTGCCGTTCCTGACGCAGTGGTACTTCATCCCTCCGAAGAACTGAACTCCGAGGATGCCGTAAAGGGACATGAAAAACAGGAAGAAGATGGTCACGTTGTAGATCTGTTGACTCGAACGTCTGACAACATTTAAAGATTAAATTTGGATCACAAACAAGGCCACTGAATTAAAGTTTCTTTAACGACCATTTCCATGGGAACACATCTAACATGAGACTTAAAATGTGTTCTTAAGTACAACCAGTATAGCACGATCGCAACTTCTTTATTCTATTTTTGGTTCCATCTCGTCATTGCTCACTTGAAGATGGACTCTATTCTCGTCTTTGGAAGCTGGAACTTCAGAAAGACTCTGAACACCCGAATAAGGATGAGGGGGCGGGGCGACCTCAATATCGACCAATAGGACCAGCGATCGATGGCAGTGGCCATCTCAAACATCTGATTAGGTGGAAAAGATTGAGAAATGAGAAAATCATGCACACTAACACAAGGTGGAAGAATCATTCCGGAATGTTTAATCGATGGAAGTGCACAATGAAATAATTGTAGGGCATAACAAAACGTATATTGTATATGCAGTTGTCTTAACTTGCTAGGACAATTTCTTATGTAGAATTGGATGAAGATACTTTAAAGATTTATTTGAATAGTAGAAATAATTACATTACAAATAAAAACATTGAAAAATTGTGATAAAGTAATAATGAAGGCAATTTAAAATCAAAATTTTGTTACTGCCTTCAAAAACAACAAACAGCCTACACCTGCAAGATCACAGACACCCAAAGGCAGAACACCATAATTCCATCAAACTGTGACCATCTCTCTTTCAGATAAGAGTTATCGCCCTGAAAAATGAAATTTCATTAATATCAATAATTTAGTAATTAAACAAATTATGGCATAAAATAGAAGATTCAATCAATGACAATTGTTTGATATCATAACAACAAATTGCGACAATGCTACTTTGCTTATCTAGAATATACCCTCAACCACCTTGAATATTCCTCTGATGTGCATCTTGGCAATCATCTCGGCTGTGAAGCAAAATGTCACCAACACGTCAATGACAAAGGTTACGTAGACTAAACCGGGATGGAGATCAAACGTTTTGGGTGTGTTCATACTGACTGAGATTAGGCTGAGGAGGGCACACGCCCTCAAAGCCCGCCTGGTAAGTAATTTATTGACCCATTCGATATCAGTATTGTCGTTAAGGTTTTCATCTGGTCCATAATCAGCCATTATGGCCGTAGGTGTTCCACCATCACCACCAGATTTGCTCTGCTTCCTTGCAAGCATTCGCCTTCCGATGATTTAATTAATATATTGAATTGACTATTGACATACGAGTTACGCAACGATTTTTTTAAGTTCAAGCACTTTCCTAGGACTACTTCGCTGGTTGACTCCAAACCTTGAAATTGTGATTGAGCATCTTGCGGCTTCCCAGCAACATCGCCGCATTTTGAAAGCATGGCAATGGACATTATTGTTTTGTTCGATGAAGGTGTGAATCGAATGAGTTAATTATAACTTATATTATCTCTCCCAATATCAAACATGTTACTCATGCTGACACATTAAGGCTCTTGAACAAATATTTGAATAAAGGTAAATAAAATAGAAATATATCGCGAAATCATTACTGCTGAATTTTCAAAACTGTAAAGCTTACAAATTAGTTAAACAAATTTAATGTGTTTATTGAATTAACTTTTAATAATAGGAAGACTAATAACTCATCACCGAGGAGAGCGGAGCTGGCGTTTAAGCGGTCCAAATGAGCTGATCACCTTATATGATCTTTCTTAAACGAAGAAGAGGAAAAACCTATACAAATTTCATTTCTGTAAAGTCTGTTCTGAACGCAATTTTGCAGCCTTTCGCCTTTCGTAAGATTTTCGATTCCTTTCCATACGATGGTTTGTGAAAGGGTGTAGACAAATAAGGAAGATTTTGTTTTAAAATGTCGTCTGCTAATTTCTTGCCTCTGGTGGTTAGAATCACTTATCCAGTTATGCACTCTGAGGCTTCAGGTTGTGTGACTGATGGTAGTGGATGTACAGAATGGAAGTTAGAGACTTTTGAGGAATTAACCTTCAAAAACTTTGTGGTTAGTACAACATTTTGCGAACATTTGATGGCATATTTTTTAAAATGTCAAAATGATTGGCTGACAAGTATTCGATATGTAAGCCCTGTATGTGATATGTTATTATCAATCTTTTAATTATTTTTTTGGGAGCAAATTAAGCAGAACATACATAAATAAATATATAAAAAGTCTAGTAGGAATATCCTGAAAGAATTTTTACCAATCTGGTGGATAACCTATAATGACAAAGTAGTGGTCTATAAATCAAGTGAAAAACTAAATTTATTGTTGGTGGCTAAATTATAAAGCATTAATAGTAATGAATATTATTCATAGTTATCTGTGCTTATAAAGTTGCAAATTATTATTTATTCTGGCTATCATGTTTATCTCACTTTTTTTTCTTCTCTCATTGAGCAATTTTATTCGACCGAGCACCACAATAACGAACACCAAACGATTATTAAAATATGGAGGATGTTATTTTTACCATGATTTTCAAAGTAAGATTTTAATGTTTTTCAGGATGCTTCTTGTAAAGCCTCGTGCAATGAAAATGCGACCGCCTTTGAATGTACGTCGGAGGATGAAACTCTATGAAATATGAAAATTCATTACTGATTCACAAATCAGTGCTCATAAATACTGTGAAATCGTTTGGAACCGTTACTACCATGAATACTAAATTCACGGATCATATTTGCGACGGAATGTTAACGACGAACGAAATTTATCAAAATATTTTTAAAATTTAAATTCTTTATTCCAGACAAAGATGAAGACGGAGACATGATAACTGTGAGAAGCGACGAGGAGATGATATCCATGCTGACGTCCGTAAGTCGTTGACAGCGTCGATCGTTCGTAATTGTTTCGTGCGTCGTGTGCGATCGATTTGCAGTGGCAACGACGACCATTAGCGCATCATCGCCTTCTAGTTGCACATAATTCAATAAACGTTTGTATTTTTAGCAGTCAATTAATGATTTAGCATAATCGACGAAGTCGTTCGCACGTTCCAGTATTACCAGTCGGTCGGACGTAACGTCGACAAGGGATCGAGGGAGCCGCTAGTCATATTTCCGAAAAGTCGTGTTTAAAATTGTATTTATTTTGAGTAAATGTAGTTTAAATTGCTCATTAGCATTTTTGCCATTTTGTGTAGTCTCGAAATCCCTAGCCAAGAGAAACAAGTGTGGGCTAAAGGTAAGCACATTGCAAATAATTTATTATGATTTTGGTAGATGATAAATTGTTTTTATTATAATTTAAATTTCATGTTGGCAATTTTGGTTCATTGCCAGATTGACACGAAAGATGTCAATGTGATTGAGCCAATGGAAATTGAAGGAAGTAGGTCAGTGATCCTTGCTGGATCAGCATTTGTTGACTGAAACTCACTTTAGCCAGACTAATTTTTGAATGAAGTTTGACTAAAAGAGCATCGTCGATAATGTATCAAATTTCACTTTGTACTCGTGTCGTCATCGTCATCTCTGTCATCATCGTCATTGTCGTCGTCGTCATTGTCGTCGTCGTCATTGTCGTCGTCGTCAACATATTACAGAAAGAAATCGGGCAACATAGACGAAATATTGGCTTGCGGTAAAATGCGGGACGTCGATCTCTCCTACATCGAACTCCTCGGCTCTGGAAGTTGCGGAAGCGTTTACAAGTTTGTCCCGTTTTATCGTCTCGAGGATTCTTGTCCTTTGATCGCTTTACGTGATGCAAATGGTCGAATGCAAAGCAATCACTTCATTTTATCCTTGCAACTTTTAGAGCCCAGCACAAAATTACAGGAGGCTATCTTGCCGTCAAGGTATTGAATAAACATTAACGACTGCGATGTTTGTCGGTAACTATGTTTTCCCCGTCAAAAGGTCATACCGCTCGACATAACGAAAGACGTCCAGCAGAGGATCATATCGGAATTGGACATCCTGCACAGGGTTGGCGATAATGATGTTATTGAATTACTACATAAGGATTCACAGATAATGCAGAGTTTAATCGAATTGATGTAAGTTATGAAGAGCTTGTAAGGAATACCGGCACGAGCAACAATGGTAGCACAATGAATTCAATAATGCTTTTATCCGACAAGTGTTTCATATCTTGCAGTGCAACTCCACTGTCATCATTTCCTTCAAGGGAGCTTACTTTGCCGAGAACAAGATATCCATCTGTACAGAGTTTATGGATGGTGAGGATCGTCATGCTGCTTGTCGTCGTCGTCATCGTCATTGTTACCATTATCATCACCAGGGGGCTCCCTAGACAGATATAGGTGCATACCAGAAAATATCCTCGGACCTATCTCCGTGTCCATCGTTCAAGGTCTTCAGTATCTTTGGTCCATGAAGATTCTACACAGAGGTGACTGATACTGTTACATTCTTGGTTTGATACATGTATCTATGTTTTTATGCCTCATTTCAATGGTTCAGTTGTTTGTATATTGCTTCACGATTATGCCTAACTTGTTAATGAATCTGAATTTAGTTATTATGTATATGTATATGTATAGTTATTATAGTTATATTTATTATAAATATAGTTAATTAAATCACAGTTATATTAAATATAGTTACATGATATTATTTGTCCTTAAAGTCACTAAACTTACTGATTGCTTCATTGTTTCTGTATTTTTTGGTTGAATATATTCTTTCTGAGAGTAATTCCCTTTTATCTGGCTCGTGTATTTTGCAGACGTGAAACCCTCAAACGTTCTCGTCAACACGCAAGGGCAAGTCAAGTTGTGCGATTTTGGCATCAGCGTTCAGGTGATGCCAGAGCCGACTTCGGCCATTAATATTTTGAAAGTTCTCGAGCATAAAAACAACATTCCACAGTGTGAATCGTTGCATTATTGAATACTATTGAATACGAATGTATAATTGTGAATGTATAATTGTCCGATTTAAGTATTACGAGCCTTATCTCGAATCAACAATTGAACGTCATGTCCATGTCATTCCCGACAGCTCATCGACTCCATTGCAAAAACTTTCATCGGCACGAACGCCTACATGGCCGTGAGTCACGAATATTTTCTTCGATTCGTTTGATCTCCCTTAATTAATAATAATTAATTAATTAATACATCTTAATTAATAATATTAATTAATAATATTAATCATAATTAATTAATATCGCTTAACTAGTAATAATAATTATTATAATTATTTTAATTATACTTATTATATTATTATACAATAATACTTATAATTAACAACACGGTCTTAAACTATGCACCGGTTACTAGTTAGATAAAAGTGGACTTCGTGAATCTAACGCGACATTCCTTTGTAGTTCAATTACATAATTGACTTATCAATGAATATTCATTGTTTTGATAAAGTTCTCCCCAGTGGTGCGATGTTAGTGAGTGTTGCCTAATTCTTTCCAGCCCGAAAGGATTCTAGGTCAGGAGTACAGCATACATTCTGAGGTTTGGAGCCTCGGAGTGTCCCTGTTCGAGGTCGTTCGATTCGATCGTCCTAGAAGTCATTTAAATATAAATGTCAACAAAAGAATTTCTTGTTCAATTCTGCCACAATTAATGTGCAGTGATAAATTATATCTTTCAGTTGGCTGCTGGCCACTTCCCCTACAAGACAGTAAGCTCTTGCATACTCATACTCATGTCTAGACTTTGTAATACAATTAAATATTTTTATTGAAATTCTTATCGAACGACTACTTTTTAGGCCAAAATAAATTCTGAGGTGAGTCTGTTATGTAGCTTCCTCTAATTAGCTTACTGCAGTTAGTCTTGCATATCCTCACCGGTTAGTAAATATTAATATTATTTAGATATGATATTTTTTCGAGACGACCGCGACATTACCGTTAACGTTGTTTTCAGAGTATTGATCTATGGAAGTTAATTGTTGATGGGGTTTGTTTGTTTATTGTCTTTGCTATAGTTTGCCAGTAAGACATGTAAGTCTTATGTCTCTTTTGTCTCAGGAGCCTCCTCGGCTGCCGTGCTCCAACTTCTCTGCCGAGTTTGTCGACTTTGTGTCTCAGTGGTAAGGCATAGCTTTTGTTTCTTCGGTATAATTAACTGTGGCTTATAATTGTTATAATAATATAATATATTTATAATGTGATTCGTGGACAAATTTGAGGAATATCTATGACATTTTTTGACATTTAGAAAGTGACAAATCATAAAAAATGATTGACACACTTCATAAACATTCAGTAAGTGCTTATTGAAATCTATTTAATTTTTAGCATGCAGAAAATCCCTTCCATGAGGCCTGCCCCTGAAAGTTTGATGGTTGGTATTATTTGAGTGTGACGTTAATGATGTTAATGACGTTTGGGCCAATTTGGGGTGGCAATGATGTCGACAATGTCGCTCACATGACAATTGAAACTCTCCGTTCAGCGCCACACGTTCACACTGAGGTTCGTGGAGAGTGATCCTCGCATCGTCGCCCGATGGGTCGCGGACGGCCCGGCGGTCCGAAGATCGCAGGACTCGACTCGACCGTCGCCGCTCGTCTCGTCGGACTAGCGCATTTCCTTCGATCGCTGCCGAGACGTCGTCGAGGGCCCCTGGGCCGAACGGCCGAAAAGTTGGCGTCGATCAGGTTTTTACTGCATGCGAGCCTTATATAATCTATATAGATTTCTTTTGTGAATACCTCCACACTTTAGTCTAATCAAAGCTTTTTACATTTTTCGTTGCTCGATTCCAAGCAAGTGAATATTTTTTGCTATTTTTGCGACCATTTCTAATGATATTTTCGTGACTCTGTCTTTTGGTCGTGCCGTGTAAATCAGATTTGCTCGAAGATTCAGTTTATTTGTAATAAGAACTCTTTTGGTATACATTTTTGCACATAGTAAGATTTGTTTTGGTACGTGCAAAGAGAAAATATTACGAGCGACTGTTTTCGTCGGCCCCTACGAGCAACTGCTTCTCCCCAGTGAGTAGAAGTCAGTTTGTCTTACTATTTCAATCATTATCAGATTTAATCGTTACAATACGATTGCATGTTGTTATAAGCGTCGTTGCTGTCGTGCATCGTCTCTTTTTGTGCCTTTTGTATTCTAACGTCTGTGATAAGTAGAATCTGTACTAAACTTTGGGACAACATCTTCTGTGCCTTTGAAATTGTGGTTCATATTCTCTGAGTGAGAAATACTGAGTGTATCTTCTGTTCTTGATAATCAAACCGTTTTTGCATTTATTATTGAATAAAATACTGCTCGTAGACTGAAGTGCCCTTTTCCCAACATTGTATTTAACACGTTTTAAGCAACGTGACCCGACCCTTACGTATTTTTGATGTTCCGATGGATTTATTAGTTGCATCGGTCCCCGAACGGCTGAATGCACTTCCAATCCTATCACTTTCAAACTATTATGCACATCATCATAACTCCTCAAAAACAAATTTGTCTTGGTCATTAAATTGTTTCTGTATAATAATATCCTGTGTTGATTGTATCATATTTTTTTGTCAAGGTGATGATCATGTAGCCTTTACAATGTTCCTTAATGACAAGGAAGTCTCTTGACAAAACTTCTGTAGCAAACCTCAACTTGCTTATTAATCGTAAAAGATGTTTGTAACGTGTCACCTCGATTTGCACTGGCACTTCCAACGAGTAGACTGTGACAAAAACCGACCTGTCTACCCCACTCCGTTACATTCATGTTTATTGAATTTTTGTTTTTCTGCCTAAATTATCCTTAAATAAGTTTCAGTATTTTGTTGCTCGAGCACGTCTCCTCCGCAGTCGTTTTCAAGACTGAAACAAAGGCCACTCCCGAGCAATTTTTTTCTGCATGCAGTGCTGAGTGGATGAGGGATTAAGCAATTAATTAATTAATTATTGGTCGAGGCAACTCGCTTTTACTCGACGCAGCAGTTCCCTCTCTATCGATTGAGCACTCCACGAATCATCAAAAAGGTCAATCCGTTCGCCAGGCTGTCATTTGCCGTATTTTCGGCCTCGGCCGGCCGGCAGGTCTCGACATTTATGCAATTATGGAAATTATGTACCGTCAAAGAAACAAGTCTGAAAAATAAAAATTTTAATCACAAAAATTGACATAATGAATTTAGCATCGATAAAAAATTATTGGTTGTTGGTTGAATAATCGATCAAAACAAAAATTGAAAATGAGCAAAAATGCGGGAAATGGGGGCAACACGCTTGCAGATGGTGACGGAATGATGGAAGCTTCGAGCTGGCCGCTAGCCAATTACATTGCATGGGCATTACATTACATTGCATGGCATTACATTACATTGCATGGCATTACATTACATTGCCAATTACGAGCGAATGGTCCTGTCGTCCTTAGATCTATTAGCACGTCCGTCAATCTTTCGATAAACCGAACGAGAAAATCGTTTAGCGCATCTGCACTTAAGTTGTAATCACATTATGTCAACTCTGAGTCTCAATAATCAAATAATTAACACAAATGCAAACGATGGTGATGACGTGCATAATGCATGGGCATCCAGCAATGAATGATAATTTGAAGATCATGCTCAGAATATCATCGCACTGATCTAAGCAAAAAATCACGCAGAATCAAGTCCTAAAATATAAAAAAAATACAGACGGATTGTCGTCGTCGTTGACGAGTGAAATTTCGAGGCGCTGCGCCTTTGCGAGAACGTGTCAGTGCGGCGAGCGAGGAATAAGATCCGTTCAGCTCCTTAACTGTCAAAATGTATAAGACGAGGGACACTGCATAAGTACAATGAAGAGAAGAATTCAACCTTTCAGATTTTCATCTAAACAACCCTTGCAAAGACAACTTCTATGACATTGTAACATTTGTGCCAGCAGAGTGAATCAAATCTTAGTTGCAAAATAAACAATGGATCTGATGCTCCACTGAGCAGCCATGCTGTGAGAGATGCATATACATCATATAAATACAAAATTTGAATGAATATGTGTACATGCCAAACATGCTTATACAGTTCACTATATACTGAATATGCAGACATGCTAAACGTAATAAAGACGTAATAAATACATATGTACAGTAACTACTTGTTTATAATCAGTAAATACAAATTTGTATTATTTGTTCATGCAAGCTAGTTTCCCTGTGACTTAATCCTCACAAATGTTTATGGTCCACATTCGATGACTCGTTCGGTGTCGAAGCCGAGACCTTTTGCATCCGCAGACGGTCGCAAGTTACGCGTCGGTCGACGGCCAGATAATCGAAACTAGATTTCGAGGTCTTTGAAGACCTTCCGGCAGCCGATGGCGGCCGCTCTCGGCACCCCGTCGGCAATCCTGAGTCGGGCCGAGTCCTGAGGGGTCAGATCGGCCAGGACGCTCTTGAATTCCTTGTCGAAGGCATCTGACAATAAAGAATTAATTATGGAGCCGGTCAAAACGATCTTTAACATTGGAACTCGTTCGGGGATTCGGCAACGACCGACATCATTTATTTTATTAGATCGATCGAACTCATCCCGTCACGAGAATTCCTGAGATTGTCCGTCAACTCACCGACGTCAATGTTGTCTCTGCCTAATGCAACAAAGGAGAGGAACAGGATGTCCCTGTAGATGCTGTGGAAGGAAGTGTACGCAGGAGGAGACGTAGCAGACGACGTTGAGGGTTCAGTCGTCTGGAGATTGAAGAGGAGACGGGCCCGTTCCGACAGGACGAGACGCAGAGGCTTCGAGACGTCATTCCTCATGACACACTCCACCATCGTCGTCATCATCCTGGAGATTTAAAAATCGACATTTAGGAACTTTACGAAAACAATCAATGAGATGATAAAATATCGACTGCAATTGATAAAAATTGATAAAAATGAATGAAATAGCAACAAATCTCACTTTTTACTAAAGATGTCATTTGCTGTACTGAGACCTGATACTGTGAATAAATTCCCAATTTGTATAGACAAATATTAATTGAAAAATAATGTAATCCAAGAAAACTGACCTTGATTCCAGAGAACATACATGGGAGGACCGTGGTCCGTGTGCAGTCTGACGTCGTCCCAAACGGCTCTGACGGACACCGACCGTTTGGATCGGCTTTCCGAGAACTGTTGGCGACCGGCCGGAACGTGCTTCTCGAGGTGCCGGTTGAGGCTCTTGCAGGTGGCAACGAACGAGGGCAGATGGCTCGGAACATCCAGCCTTTTGAAGTACCACACCTGCAATGGGGTCGTTATTATTATCGTTATTATCTTTAGTTGATGCAAATATTAGGTGGTTATATGGTGATACATAGTCTGAATAGAATTACCATTCATAACAATAAATGATAGCACATGATGATGATGATGATGATGATGATGATGATGATGATGACAGTAATCAAAGTGCTGATGTTATGAATGCTGAAACAAAACTTGCATGGAAGATGCCAATCAAACATGATAAAAAATAGACTGACAAGGTTCCAGAAGAGAATGGGATGTTCATCAAGGAGGGCGTCTCCATCAAAACATGAATCTCCCTCTTGAATGAGGAGGTTTTCAACCTCTTTTCTCAGCACCAGGGGGCTCAGGTATGGATAGCACTGGGGCTCTAACTCCACAAAGCTGTTAGATAATGAATAAGTTAATGTCACATGCACAATAGCATCCTTTCCCTACATTTACGTATCATCGTGAGCATTGACATCACAGACACGAGCATCAGAGGCATTTAAACCATTTATAAAGCAATGTCAGGCTGCTTCCAAAGAGCACTTTGTGGTGCTGCAAGATGGGTTGCAATCACAGCAGCACATCTGTTGCTTTTACTCTCACTTGCAGGAACACAACACTCTGAGCTAACTTGCATGCAAATTTGGCTATATAATCTAAGATACTCAGCACTGGGACAGTATAAATACAAATCATCATCGTCATCATCACCACCATCATCATCATCATCATCATAGCTTCAAAAAGAAACAAAAAGTACACTAAGTGATAACGTTAATTAATAGCAAAATATTTTTGAAATCTCACTTCTCTGCAGGCGAAGCCTCATTTTCTGACCTCAACAGGGGCTCCACAGGGTCCCTGTTTGAACCGAGGTTGTTCCTCGAGTCGTTGAGGGCATCCACGGAACCGGATTTGTTCTTTCGATCCTTTGCCGAAGCACGGTCTCCCTCGCTCGCTTCGGGCAGCGAAGAGATGCTCTTTCGTCTCCGTAAAGAATCGACGGCAGGAGAAGAGAGAGAAGTCGCGGGAAACACGGGAGCATCCTCGGTAGCACCTGGGTGGTCGACGTCATCGATGTGTTACATTTGCAACGTAATTTCTCACATCAACATTACCACATTCTCTGCCTTAAACACAAACTGCCTTTACTCTCACCAGAGATGGTTTTCTCCTCTGCATCTTGCCTCGTCGATGCTTCTTTAGTTGTTTCCTCGGTCGCTCCTTCCGGCAAACGGTCGTCCCACGACGGGCAACCGTGCGGAACAGACGACGAAGCAGGGGGGGTGGAATCTATCGAAGCGACGGGGTTCGGAGTCGTGGTCGATTCGAATGTGCCGACAGTCGCTCGTCGAAGGTCGTCTCGAACCGGGTGCGGGTTGGTCGCAGAAGATTGGCAGCTCAGAACGCTCTCCGACGATTGGCTGAGGTTCGATATCAGCTGAGCCTTGAGGAATGGTCTGTAATCCTAGTGAAAAGGATAATATTTTAAGTTACATTAGGAGCTTATTTGTCAGCACAATTTTGGACAGATTTATTAGAAAATAGTTTCGAATTGAAATCGAAGTTTATTCGAACGTAATAAAAAAGTTAAGCAGAACGAAGGAATCGATAGAATAATTATTTGCAAATGTAGCCAACCTTGATGTAGATGTTGATGAATGGGACCAACTGTGAAGCGCAGAACTGGCAACTGAAAAAATGAAGCAAAAAATTCAAAATGTCACCAATCCATGCAGGAATTAAGGAATTAATAACATTAATTATTACTAGCGACCGACACCATAACTATTGTTTACCATAACTATTGTTTACCACAACTATTGTTTACCACAACTATTGTTTACCACAACTACTGTTGTTACATTCACCTCGTATTCAAATTCGAATCGTCGGCGGTCCATCCTGCCATGATTTCTTCGTCGTAGACGAGGTTGAGACATTTGCTGCATTTGTTCAGGGTCGACATCTCGACCTGGACCGGGTGCAGCCGAGGGTTCGGAGGAGCGGTGCCGCTCACGTTCGAAGGGATGCTCGACAGGGAGCCCGGGTCGTACCGGCTTTGACGAGAGTCCGCGTTCGAATCCCGGCTCGGGTTTCCGGCGGTTCCCGGACGCGTTTGGCCGAGGTCCACCCTGACGGTCGACACGTAGGGACAGGTCGGATCATTCAGTTGTGGGAGTGGAAGCCCTGACAGTTAAACAAAAGGTCAAAAGGTCAATGTATAGGGGATGCCCAAGAACGTGATATTTTCTCGAAAGTCATGAAATTGAATTTCATATTTGAGATATGCCAATTCAACACAAACGGACTAATGGTGGTAAAACGTACAGAGAAATAACAAAAACATAATTGCATGCAAAAATCATTGAAAATAAAATCATTCAAGGACTTGAATCCTTCATGTAGTCATTTTGTCCACCAAACTCTCCTCACTTTTTGAAGTCAGATCATCATCATCATCATCACCATCATCTTTTGCCTCCATTCCATCATCAGCGCCCTCTTCATTCTCCTCGTCTATGCTGCCGGGGATGCTTCCCCCGTAAAAATCTGCTCCTACGTTCGGCAAAGCCCGAACGGCATGGCGTTGTGCAGGCCCCAGACGTCCGAAGTCAGGGTCTCTTTGACCGTAGCCTTGACGCTCGTGCCCACTTGGCTGAGGCCGCTTGCCAAGCCCTTGAAGGCGTCGCTCTTTTGAAAGTTCCTTAGACCGTTCCAAAGGTTGGAAACTGATTCAACAGAAGGATTTGTTCAAGATGTTTTGAAGGTAAAACAAATCATAATTTATAAATGCAAATTAAAAAAAACTCAAATAAGCAACTTTAAAATAAAAATAAAACAAAAACAGGGCGAATAAAATCAAACGTAAATAACGGCGACAAAAGGAATTTTTCGAAAAACACGAGCGACTCAGCAATGCGAGGATAAAGTCGTGCGAACCGAACGGTGCATTCCTCATCCTATTGTTGCTCGACCCCCTGTTCGGAGTTTCTTGAAACGTGACGGAGCTCCTCTTCGTCTGGGGGAGCAGGCACAGATCGACCCCCGACTCCGAGTCGTGCACCTGAATCGTCTCGCCATGCCTCTTGTCCGGGAGGGCGGAAAACGTCGGGAACCCTCCGTTGCTGCAGTCCGACGAAGATTCGGCACTGTTGAGGCTGCTCGAGCTCTCCGTCCGACGGCCCGCACCGGACGACGGCGTTCCCGATCGAGCCCCGCCGCTGGAGATGACTTCGCGATATCGAGAGATCCTGTTCGTAACCATCTTGAGGGCCGAACCGAGCAGTTCCGAACCTCCTCCGACCACGTTCTCGGCGGCCATCGCCACCCAGGTCGAGGTTTTCGACGGCTGTCTGGCCGAACCGTACGGAACGGTAGAGGCGACTTCGCCGCCAGTCCGGCCCGAGGGTTCGGTCATTTTGGGGGTGGTCGGAGTGACTTCTTCACCAGGGCAAGATTGATTGAACGAGGGTGAGGTGAACAAGAGCAAGTGAGCAGACTTTGTCATCCTCACCCTGTCCTCTTCTAACTTTTCCCTCTTGGGGGTGACATCAGTGGTAGAGGTGACATGGAGAGGAGCTGGAGGATTGAAGAGACCCAGAGGGTCATTTTGGGTGACTGGGATTCTGACACTGGATGCAGTGCTGGCAAGATGAGGGTGAGTTTGCCAGTCGAGAGAAACGGACGGCGAGGATTCAAAACTTCCTGACATCACCTTCTCGGGCGACTCGGTGCCCCCCGTCTCTTTAGAAGTCCCGGCTTCGTTCGAGAGGCCGTGCGTCGGAGTGACTTCCGCCGACTTGTGGATTTCTTTGCCTGAACGGATTCAATAAGTGAAAGGCAACCTGCTGACAATCAATATTCAGATTCTTTTACTAACCTTTTGTGGCAGAGAGCGACTGGGACGAAAATACGGCACCTTCTCTTGTCTCCTCCATGCTCAGTGAACCATAACCTCTATCTGAGAGGCCCCCTTAATATATCAGTATTATACAAATATGTAATTAAATTTAATTGTTGAAAATATAGTTTAGGTTGAAACCTGCACTTATAGACTCTTTGCTCTTGTGTTTTATGGCACCGATCAAATTTATATCTCCTCCCACTTCACCGGTGGACCTGGCCCTCTGCCTGCCGCCCAAAGACCGATCGGGCGGCCCTTCCGATCCGGACTTGCCGGGAGAATTCCGAACGGCCGAATCTTCTTCGAGACCGTTGCTATTGTTTCTGGGTTTGTCAGAAAATTGCTCGTTCTCCGGCACGAAAAATTTCCTCGGAGAACGTGAACTGGACGAAGGTTTTCCTTCCTCTGCAGATAGGTCGGTCTGCCCGGCTGAGGAGACGATATTGCTTACAATGTTGCTGCTTCGAGCTCCGGGCAAGACCGCAGCGGAAATGCTCGAGACTTCTATGCCGACAGAATCGAGGTAGGAATCCACGCTCTGCCCGTCGGGATCGCTCTCGGAATTGGAACGAGGGATCAGCGGACGCGACCGGTCGGTCCCGATGCCGTACTGCGGACCGACTCCGCCGAGAGGAACGCGACGGGAGGGCGCGCAGAAGGAAGAGCCTCTCTTAAAGTATGCCACTGCCATGACGACGTTTCTCAATTTGGTCCACAATTGGTCTGCCGTTGCATGAGAGGTGGGCCACTTGCTCTCCAGCACGGCCTAAAGTTAAAAATTAACCGAGTGAACTAGACGATCTTCTCGGAATTAAAACTGCCAATAAAAATATCGTTTGGCATTCGTTAGTAACCTTATTGTAGAAGCCATAGGTTATGGCATTTGGTTGGATACCCTTCCTCTTCATTTCAAAGAGCACCTTCACAGCCAGAACAGGCAATTGATAGATGCCACAAAGTTGCATTAGGACTCTGTAGCAAACCTGTATCGACGAGCGTTAACAAAACACTCGTTTAACCGTACGTCTGCCGAGTCTCGTCCGTGATTTCTACATCGTCGGCCGGTAACATTCATTATTTCCTATCGTTCGTGCATCCGTCCGTCCAAAATAATCAATCACCTCGTCGGGCGGCTGGAGCTTGGAGGATTGCATGGTGACGAGAATGTCGTAAGCGGACCTGAGCACCTTGGACTTGGAGTGAACGTTCCTGGCGTAGGAGGATAAGTGGATGAACCACAGGCTGTAGCAATGCCAAGCAAGGAACCTGCCAGAAAAATCATTCATCAGGAGTTTACAATTGCCAGATTGTGGGGCGAACAAAATTCAGACACATTATTTGATATCCATTATTTAGTATGTTCTTGCCAGCCAATAATGCTGCTAATCCCTCGTGCAACTGCATTACAAATGAATCCTTAAGTACATGTGCACAACAAAGACAAATTGAGATGGAGCACCTCAAGATTAAGGTGCTCGTATAATAATATATAGTGACTAGACCTTGCCCACATCCCAGGCACATTGGCATGTTTCATGGCAATCTTTTGTGACTGCTTAATCTCATGCTGCGTCCTGCAAACCATCGGACTGTTGTAGCCGGTCTTGGAACCCAGGTGGTGCGTCTGCCCTTGCTCCGCAGGGTGCGGGTCGGTTTGCGACGGACGGGACGTGGGGGTCGGAGGAGAACGGCGAGAGTTCTCGTTAAATTTCGACGGATCGAGATCGGGGAAGTAACCCGGGTAGCTGTAAAAGTATTTCGAAAGATAACCGGTGTGCATTGGAATTAATGTAATTTATTAGAAATTATTAGAAATTAAAAAATGAGGAAGGGGTCAAGCACCTGATTGGTGGATGGTCCGGGTCATCAGGCTCGGGACCCATTATCAGAACCGTCCTCTCGGAGCTGTCGAAAATAAACCGACTTAAACCAAAATTGCTAATCGGGCATTCGTATCCTCCTTTTAATTTGCTGTGCACAGAAGGAATAATCTGCTGACCTGGCACAATAGTAAGGCAGCCACGAACAAGAATGAATGAAAGCATTTTAAGCAAAACTTCAGTAACTAATGCAACTCCAACGATCAATTATCAATAACTTATCGTTATCAATAACTTATCGTTATCAATAACTTATCGTTATCAATAACTTATCGTTATCAATAACTTATCGTTATCAATAACTTATCGTTATCAATAACTTATCGTTATCAATAACTTATCGTTATCTAACAAGAACCTGAGCAGTGTTTCATCAATCTCGATGAGCCTCTGTCCTTCCTGACCTTCATCCACTTTATCCAAACAATAGTCAAAGAAGGCCAGACTGGAATCTTTGTCGGAGACGAAAGACCTCTCCTCTATGAACCGACTGAAGGATTGGGTTTTCATCAGCAGAGCGTAGAACTTGTGGTAAGCCTTGTCTCGGGACTTGACGAAGCCTGGACGGACGACGTGATCGTCGAGGCGACAAGGAATTTGAGACGTTGAAAAATTACACGCAAAAGCAATAAGAATAATAAACGCGTAGGATTTGCAGCCGTCCTCGGTCGTTAAATTTTAACCCCGCTTACCGAGTATGTCGAAAAGGGAATTGAGGTCCATGGCCCCATCTGTGGGGGCGTTGGTGATCGGGAGGAGGAAGTTGTTGTATCCCTTGAGAATGGAGGCCATGAATCGCAAGTAAGCCTCCCTTATCAGCAGCTCCAACTGCATCTGAAGAGAACGAAACATATGCCGATGACATCGGCGACCGCTGCAAAATCATCGGCTCGTCGGTAACGACTCGGCTTTGCAGTTAAAATAATTTAATAAAACAATATTGACATTTAATGCAGAGAAAATGAGGCAATAATATTAATAAGATATTAATAGTTGAACTAACTCATCCTAATTAATTAATATCAACTTCAAGGAAATACTGCCTACTCTCTTCTTGTTGACAGCCAGTTCAGCATTGAAGTATTGATCATCAAGGGTCTGTGCACCCTCCCTTGGAAGGGTGGGGGTCAGGATCTCAGGGCACTCAGACAAGCACCCATATAACCTCTCAAGGCTCGACTTGAGCAGTTTTGATGGCTTCTGGAAAAAGTTACGACGATAGAATATCGGACGACAGAACTATGGGAATATTATTATGAATTAATTTACAATATCAAAATAATACTTTAAAATATTTGCAGAGCCATTAAGAGAGATAAACCTGATAAAAATTACAGAATGGTTCCTACAATAAATATTACTATCACCACCAACATATCATCATCATCATCATCATCATCATCATCATCAATCATCATCATCATCATCAATCATCATCATCATCATCATCATCATCATCATCATACCTTTGGAAGCATCTTTATAGTGTGACTTTTTCTATCCTCAGATCTTCAGAAAAAAAATGAATTATTCAACTCTGACAATGGATTGATTCTTGATATCATATCATTTACTCACATGGTGAGCGTGTTGGTGTCGAGGTCCACGCAGGTCACGTCGGTCGGTAATTCAAAGGTATCAAAGTACCTGGAGTCTATACCTGGGGTAATCGGAGAACATTGGGTATTGCAATAGCAATAGCATAGATGATAATGTCACTGATGATGATGATGATGATGATGACTCACCAACAATGAATGGTGTAGGGGAATGAAGTACATAAGAGAGGCTGAGAGGACACAGAGGAATGTAAGGACATTGCCAGTGCAAAGGGAATATCATCTGTTTCAAAAGTGTTTATTAAAACATGTGTTTAATAGAATATCAAGATTCATTCCTAATTTTGATTTCATTACATTGGAATTTTTATTCGATATTTCTCTAAATATATCTATATCCTCAAAAATCATGGCAATTGCATCATCATCATCATCATCATCATCATCATCATCATCATCATCATCACTCACAGCAGCAATAGCCTCAGCAACCCCGGTAAGAACTGCTGGCCTGAGTGAATGTACAAGGATTTTGTGCTCCATCAGGCAACTGAGCAACAGAAGGACGCAATTGGTCGGCCCGAGGTTCTTCAGGACGTCCACGAACGACGCGCCGCTGAAAAATTGCAGGTGATAATATTTTTGCAAAAATTTTTGTCGAAAGCAAAGACTTAGAGTAGGAATAACTCCATTTGCACGATGCCACGTGCAAAACAACAGAAGCATTTTTGCAACCATTTACGTAATGCTCGTTCCTACGTTTTTTTGTGACAACAGGAGCCGGGTCGCGACCATTCCTTTAACGTCGCTCGTGCGAATGCAACCCTCCATCATCGTCACCGCCATCACAATCACCATCATCATCATCAAGGATATCCTCAACATTCAAATAATGACTTTTTAAAACTCGGATATCACTTTAGGTCCTCCTATAGAAAATAAACAAAATAATGTCGATGAAGAACAATTCTTAGAAGGTGATTAATGACACGCATCGTCGTCACACAATTATGACTCATTGTCACACGATTACAATGACAATGAATCTAAAAGATGCATAGTTTAGAACGAATGCACGGACGCACGAAACGCAAACTTAAACATGAAAACTAGAAAGAGCTCAAACTTCTTTGGAAGTGGTGTTTCATCCGGTTGAGTGAGGATGATTGCAGTGAGCGGAGACAGCTGCAAATAAACGTGGATTAATGATGCTCGTCTTGTTAGAGTTTGGTTCTTTTATGGAAGAGATGAATTCGACTTAAAATTTCGTGGCCTAACGACTTGCACGTCGAGCCCTCGACTAAATACCGATCGTCATAAATGTCATCTGACCTGAATCATGATGCGAGGTCTTTGGATGCACGGCATCGGAATCTTGGAGAGGAAGTGAGCCACGTGCCTGACGAACAATTGTTCGTTAAAATAGCAGTTAAAATAATATTAACCTATCAACAGGGAGCTATGAGCGACTATTTTTATAATTATTTTGTCTTGACAGTAAGATTCGCCTGAGTTAAGCCAATAATAAGCCTGATTTCACAAATGTTTGATGCATGCACATTTAAGCAGGTGATTAATATTAATGAACCTTTCGAGAGGAATCTGTTGCGAGTAAAGATCCACCTTTGAGAACACAAGACGATAAATGTAGAAGAGAAATTTCTTGAACGTATCAAAGAATGGTGATCTCGACAGTAGGCAGATGCTCTTGTTCTGATGAACAACAAGGCTGCCTTTCTGGGAACAAACTGCCTCCGTGCTTTCTGGACTCTCCTCTGCCCCTGCGACCTCCGAAACTCCGAGAACTCGTCTCTGATCTTCGTCGAGAAGGGCAACTTTCTCTCGGGGGAGAGGCTCCTGAAAGACCACGGCCGCTCCGTAGACTTTCTCGGCGGCGATGCCGGTGGTGAGGATGAAAGTCGAAAAAACGGGGGTCGGGGGCAAGTTTCCCGGGGGCCAGCTTTCAAGAGTGGCACCCATCGGGAGGCAGAACATGGACACCTGCTGTGGCAATGGAAGATTGGGGAGATCCTCCACTGGGTATCTACTCAAAATGGCTAGAATAAAAAATGGACAAATTGATATTCAATTCTATTAATTTAAGAGATAAACGAGATTTAAATTGTAAAATAAAGGGTGGGTTTCAAAAAGAAGGAATTTCTTCTACTAAATCGAGAACACTCACATGGCTTGTAAGCGAGGCAATTGACTTTAACCATGGACTTTTTGTAACACAGGTAGACTTCAGAACCCATCTGCAGTCGAATAACAGAGTGAGTGACGTCGCTCGATCACACAAAATGCAAACGAGCCAAGAAAATAGATAAGGTAATCAGGTAACCACGAATCACAAATTTGTTATGGTTTTGTGTTTTTAAATCAAATTCATTCAGCTGGAGACACGAACAAGTAAATGAATTGCAACGACGTAACACGACACCGGCACGAGCGGATGACATGACGGTTTACACAAAATGACCTTCGATTAATTATTGCAACTTCTGTCGACGAATTAACAAAACAAGACACACTGACATCAGGAAATGACAAGAAATAAAGCCATAATGACAACAAAAGCACATGCTTTGGAACAATTCCGTCATCAGATGCCAACGAATGTCGTTTCAATGCACGCCTCGGGGAAGCGATCGCAACGTCGCAAACTCACCATGCCTCTGTTAAGGTTTTTTCTAATGATGCAATGTGCATGAGGTGCAAACTCCCCCTTTAAAATGAAAAAAAAACTTCAACCACTTTTATAAATAATAATAAATGAATTTCGAACTAATATCGTCGTCGCGACGGCCGAACTAAGATGACCCACGTAAATGCTGCGCATCCTCGGCAGCAGAAACATTATTAAGTTTTGTTCTCAAATACAACGGAATCAACAGAATGCAAACAATCACTTAAAATCAGAAGAAAAACAAGAGCATTACCAAAGACCAATTGATCATTAATAATTGATGTGAATAGATTATTATTGCTATAATATATTTATATTTATTATTTATAAAATATTCCATCGTAATTGTTACTAATGCCCTTAATGAGCCACAAAAATGCTTGGAGGAATTAATTGTTGAAAATAATTGCACAGGGTCACACTTCACTAAGCATGCCAGGCAGAATACCAGGAAAATGTACAAAAATGTTCTTCACTTGAATCACCTTCTTCATAATGCTTTACTATTTAAATAAAACCTTGACTAAAGCCGCACGGTTCGAGCAACTCGAAAGAAGCGAGCTAACATTACCTTGTTGTAGAGTACGATGCATATCTCCGTCACGACGAGAACGTCGCACGGGGCGATCGGACTCGCCCTCCTGAAGGTCACGAATATTTTGGTGCCACTGCTGTTGTTGACGTTGGCGGATCTCCCGCACGGCGTCAGGTAAATCACCTCGCAGCCCGGAAGTAATCGCTCCTTCGTGTCCTTTCCTTCGTACAACACTCTGTCGTTTGTCGAGCAAAATTAAATATGACAAATTACAGGTAATTTTAGTGACAATCTACTAAAAATCCACTAAAAAAGTTAATCTGCCGACCAACTAAAGTAAATAACGATGGCTTTACATGAATTATTATTTCACATCATTATGTTTTAAAGCAGGGTTTTTAGCAATAACTAATGAATCGCAGATAAAAAGGAGTCTGGCAAAGTCTTCAACGTTTGTTGCCAAAAACAGTTTTCGTGACAGGGTCATTGTAAAAGTACCACAAATTGTACATTTTCAGAGAAGGGGCATAATAAGGTACTTGGGTATGTAAAGTACATCTTGACGAAATGAATTTTATTAGCCAAAAAATAAGTCTAAAATAGAAAAACAAAAAGAAGGAATTGATAAACATAGCAACATTTCAAAACCGTATCCTCAAAAAGTGCATACAATTATCTACAAAATGATACAAAGCATTATCTTGCGACGCGTCTAACCCGAAATACTTGTGAAAGTTTAACGAAAATGTACTTTATACATTCAATTATAATCTCCCCTTTCTGAAAATGTATAATTTATAGCACTTTTATGCCGATCCGGTCACGAAAACCTAGGTGGTAACAGTTTGTGTTTCAACAGGTGACGCATTAGTTCGGACAGTAACGTTCGAGACGTGATGGAACGACTTACGATCGCAATAAAGTAGCACAAGATGACGGTCGACAAATGACCATTACAAAAGCAGCTTCAGTACTTTTACTTCTTACTTTTAAAGTAACTTTAAAATGCTGACACTCTTTGCTTTTACTCGAGCACATTTTGCAATAAATACTTCTTTTACTTAAGTAAATTTTTTAGGTGTTACTTGTACTTTTACTCAGGTATTGAAGCAGTACTTTTCACTGAAGAAAAGGAATAAAAAACCACAACTTAGCTTTGCTAGGCACCTATTTTTATGCATCAGATATGATTTTTTGAAAACATAAATAATTTTTTAAATATATAAAACTTTCATCAATTTCCAAAAATCATCCCACAAAATCTATTTATTGCCATCATTTGAATGCCGATCCATAAAAACTTACCCAACATCCACAATAGATGGCATGTCCCTCCCCCTCCTGTAGCAGAGGAACATTTCAGGGGCCCGTATACTGCCGTGGTTTAGATCGGCCGGGAATCCGGTCGGAGTGAATTCGATGCATTTGAATCCATCAGGGATGGACTCTCCCATGGTACGATTGATGACTGCCAGCTCCACCATGGGATCTTGGTGTTGACCAGCAGAAGTTTTTGCTTCAATTGGAAACACCTCCTCCTGTGGCAATAGAGGCTGCTTGCTCCAATCAAGTCCAGCTACTACAAAATAATCAGCCACACTTTTGTCGTCCATGTTTGAGCTTTTTCTGTATATATCAATTCTTTCGAGATTTGAAGATTTTCAAGATTCGTAATCTTTAATGGTTCGGGGAGATTTATAACTAACACTGACTTGGGTTCTTCGTTTAAAAATGCAAAACAAACAAGTTACGGTAAGATACATCAATCAATAGACACTGCTAATGGTGAAACCAAGACTTGATTACAAACATTCAATTACGAACTTAGCGGACTGACTAGTCGAGCAGATATTCACCTAGAAGTAAACTATCAAAATTATTTCGTTTCATTTCGCATATTAGTAGGAAACATTCCAAGTGTCGCAATCGGGCTTAGAGGAACCTTTATTTGTGTCGTGATCGCCATGTTATTTCTTTACCAGATCTCGTTCGCACATCGACAATTAATCGTCAACCACTGATTTATTGACATAACTTTGTGTTTAAAAATTGTTCCTAATAAAGTTTAATATTTTAGCAATTTTTATCAAAGATAAAAGTTGCCAAATGGTAATTGCTTCAATACTGGAAAGTAAATCTTTCTTTAATTGGAGGGATGATAATAAAAAACCTTACGGTAATAATAATATTAATTAAAAATGTTTTTAATTAAATTTTTCCTGATTTATAAATAAAAATGACTGCATATTATTACAAGTCGTAAGATGGCAAGCAATACCACTCTAGAATTCTTATCATTTGAGGATTAACAACATTTAATTCGGTCTACGTTTTTCCTGCAATAGTGCATTAAACATTTAATATTAAGTGTTGTAGTGTGATGAAACTGAAAGCTTTAGGTTTGAGACACTGATTAGAATGGACGACCTCGTATCTCATGACTCCCAAATCCACAATTTGCAAATCATATGATTTCTATAAGAACCTGCAAATACTCATGAATTTCATGTTCTTATTTAATTTTGTACATAGTTCATTTTAGTTATGAGAAACTAAAATTAAAAACCACTTAACTAAAATTACTCAAGAAGGAGTCAAAAAAGTGGTGTTTGGCTTCATTTTATATGGAATCTGTTTGGGCTTTCTTGTTCATCCACCTCATCATTAAATTTTTTCATTCGCTTCTTTGTGATTTCTGCATGTCAGCAACGCAGGTTAATTTTTAAATAAAAATGGTATCTATAATATAAAACAGAATGTGCTTGTGCAAGTCTGTCTGTCCCAAGAACTCCCAAACGATGGTCGGTAGCGATCTGAAATTTGCACACATTTTCTTATCATTCTCTGTGTCATGCCTGGATCAAACGTGCTATTTTCAATTTCCAACTTTCACCTCTTCCTAAATCGAACGAGCTTTAAACTCGAGAGCTACTGAAAGAAGGAAGCATTGTGCTCCCGCATGGTCTAATGTTTCAGACTTCGCCTTTCGCGATGGCAGCACGGGTTCGAATCCAGTTGCGGGAGCCCGTCCTAATCACTCAGTTCTTTAAAAACAAGTAACTGGTTGTATCATATTTGAAGGACGTAAATAATAACGGCATGAATAAAATTAAATATAACGAATAAAAAATGAATTTGAATATATCACTAGTTTTAAAAAAGCTAATATAATAATAAATCACGAATGATACGTTATCAACGATATATAATAACCCAGTGTTTAGCGGAAGGCACGATTATCCACGACACTTTATTTGTTAAACGACACACTACAATATCCAGCTGAAGAGCCAGAATAACACAGACAATGGGAAACAAGGGAGATTCCGTGCAGCAAGGCATTTACACTCTTACGATCAAAGATCTGTCTTGAGGCTAGAAGTAGGGCCTTTCATTTGACGTTGATACTTAACATCCCCTGGCTTCGGTGTTGTTCCTACTGAAACTCGAGGATTATTGACATATTGGTTGCTTGGGAGGAACACCCAACAATAAAATAACTACCACGGTACTATTTAATATGATTCATATTCATACTATCCACGATATATTCTAATACTGTTTAATATGATTCATACTCGTAGTATCCACATCTAATACTGTATAATATTGTTCATACTCATAGTATTCACATATAATAATGCTTAATTGTTTCTAAATGAATACTTAGAAATGGTCGATTCGTGGCTTTGTTAGAAACTTGAATGAGATTCGCATGGGATTCACAGCTTGTTAGTGCTGGAAATGGGATGATAATGACACAAAAAAATTGAAATTGTGAAATTATATTTTTTACAGTTTAGAAAATTTCTAAAGTTAATAAGTTAAAGTTAATACAGGGTTAGTTAAGGTAAATGCTGGAATGTGTTTGGAAGAAGACAAACTGGTGAGTGCTGCTTCATTAAAAAACGGAGGATGATTAAAAGAATATAAATGAGAAAGTTGTTTTTTTGAAATCTAAGATAAAAATCTGAGAGCATTTGGACGTCTCTATGAACATTTTGATGCAGAATTTTTTATTTCCATCACGAAGCTCTACAATTTTTGGACAAAACTTGCACTCCACCACAAAATACGGATTTAGTGCGATCCACTTTCAAAGGCAGACGAATCAGGATTTCACGCGATTTGAAAACACTTGAAATTTAAAAAGGCGAAGAATTTAGCATCGCTATCTTCGTAATTGTAACATATTTCCTGGTAATTTCAAGGCCATGTTGCTTCCAAGAAATTTATCCTCTTTTATTTTCCCTACATTCTTCATTCTTTTTTGCCGATGGAACAGTCGGACTTAGCTCTTCCTCTAAGCTTTAAGGCGCTTCTCTTGCGCTTCTTGAAGATACAAGCCAGTCTTCTAAGAGCGTAGCGAAAATGTTGGGAACATCCGATGTATAAGAAAAATCTAGAAGAAAAGTTACTGCAGTACACGAACTGAACGAAATGATCCCACAGGAATGGGTATGAACCATCGTCCCACAGCCCTGGCTTCTTCCAGACGCTCATCAAGAGACCGCAAACATGAAACACGTAGCTTGGGAGATTGAGGAGAATGAAGATAGAAGACACCAGAAGCAAGGATCTAGTGATGTGAAGCTGGGTGTGTTGGCGCCTGGTTCTGAGGCGCAAGTTGTGCGTCACGTGGCTGACCGTATGGACGTTAGGGTTGTTCTGACTGCCGCTGGTCTTGTCAAGAGCACTTTTGCCTTGAATTTGAATTCTGTTCAATGACGAACCACAGCTTCTGACAGCATCCAACAGACCGGAAGACGAATACATCTTGTTAGTTCTTCCGTCTCCTTCAACTCCGTCGTCATAGCAGCAACCTTTCAAAGTTGCAACCGACGGCACGACACTGGCGACAACGTCAACTGCCGCCGGTGTCGCCGCCAAAGAGTGGGAGGCAGCAGGAGCAGCGTTGGAAGCATGAACGGACGAAGGACGATTTCTGAAGTCCGAATAAAAGTTTACCTGGAAACTCAACAAATATGAAATTTCAACTCGATATCTGTTTGCGGTCACGCTCGTGAGTTTGACATTAGCAGTGTAATCATCATCACCAGCAACACTGTCATCATCATCATCATCATCATCATCATCATCATCATCATCATCATCATCATCATCATCATCATCATCATCACCATAATACCGGTGAACTCCAAGACATGTCATTACATTCAATCTCATTTAATGACACTTAGGCCGATTGTAACCTTCTGTCTTTCAGTGTCTAATCGTGCACAGAACCTCGTCTGCCTCAAATTAGGAGAATGGACCGAGTTGTGCTGGGACTTTGCCTCGCGAGGAGATCTGTGATGTCATTCATTCAGGTGTTCACTTGATTGTTTTAATCGTTGATTGGTTGATTGATCGACTAAGTCAACCAACTTTCAATCACTTACCTGGTGGCCAGGATGAGGTTGGAGTAGGAGATGTTACTCGACAGTCCTTCCAAGGTCAGCATCTGGGATGACTTTGTCTCGCTTTTTCGTTGAACCCTTGCACCAAAGAGTATGTTGATGATGATGATGATGATGATAATGATAATAATAATAATAATAATAATAATAATAATAATAATAATAATAATAATAATAATAACATCAACAACAATAATAATAATAACAGTAGTAATAATAATACAAATAATAATAATTCCATTAGGATGATGTCGATGACGATGTCACAAGTTTTCAGTGCATTAGGGACGCAGTTAGTTTTAAGTTGAAAAAAAAACAACATTAAAAATTTCAGAAATAAATTTGTTTAAAAAATCTGGAAATCATCATTCTCATCATATTTTTACTCCGCTCTTTTTTGACCGGCTGATCAACCCTAACCCTAACCCTAACCCTAACCGTAACCCTAACAGCAACATAGAGTAACAAATCCATGAGGCTCGCGAAAAGCATTTTCAACCATTTGCCAAAGAAATAGAAATTCCATTCAAAACAATTCATTAATTTTGTTTATTTATTTATGTAATTTGATTTATTATTTAATTATTCCTACAATTATTACGTTTAGAGTTGCTTACAAAACACGGTTCGTGTTCCAATTCTTTGCTTTGACAAATAACATCTTCTTTCACTATTTTTCATGGTTGCAATTTTTTCATTTATTTAAAAATATTCAAAATAATTTGTCGGTAGTGGATTGAAATGAATGAACTAGGACAACTCGAGGCCTCATCATCGTCGTCGTCGTCGTCGTCATCATGTTAAATTCTTGGTTATTTTTGTTTTAAGTGCCGGTATTTAAACATCTTTTGCCTTGTTTTATTCATTTACATCTGCAAACGGAGGACCACAGCCTCCCACCCTTTTGGAAAAGCAAAAAAAATAAAAATAAACAGTAGTGCGACCGACCCAAAGATTAAACCCAAAGAAACATGCCAAAAGAAACTGCAAGCTTTATTGGACTTCTGCCTACGAGACACAAGTGAACAATGTTGATAAGTCGTAATCTGCTTTTGTAGGATTGGAAGCGAGTGAATGCAGTGGACGACACTATGAATTCAGGCAGGGAGTTCCATACTTTGACTAATAACCTGTTAGAAAAATAACACTTCGTCGCTTCTATAGCGCACAACTCAACCGCAATTTAGCAGAGTCGTCGTCGTCGTCATCATCATCGTTATCATCTTCATCATCATCATCATCATCATCATCATCATCATCATCATCATCATCATCATCATCATCATCATCATCATCATCATCATCATCATCATCATCATCATCATCATCATCATCATCATCATCATCATCATCATCATCATCATCATCATCATCATCATCATCATCATCATCATCATCATCATCATCATCATCGTGATCGTCATCGTCATCGTCACCGTGTTAAGAATGATGGATCCATGATTATCGGCAAGTTATTATTTCAGGCAATATTGCAAAAGTTTTAAAGTGAGTTAGTCACTTTTTTTTTTGAGGTTTTTGAAGGGTGAACGTGAGACCAAAATAGTTCCAACAATCACTTCGTTGTTGATGATGACCAATTTGATGTTCCTTGTTGGTGAAAAAAATCTCAGAGTTGTTTGATCCTTGTGTTTGCCTCTTTGAAGATTTCACGGATAATTAACTTCAATTGATGATAATTTGTTTTGTTTAAAATAATTTAATGAAAGTCTTCTTTGAAGGAGACTTGAAAAGATTTTACTAAAAACTGTCAAAACATGAAACACATCATGATATGCAATATTACAAATGAATATGAAATATATCATAATATGTAACATTATTTGCGCTCATGTTAGCTCAATGGGTTGAGTTTCTGCATGCTCCAGTGATGGCAACAATCGCAATGTGCCAAAACATGTCGTGTTCGCAACCCAGTCTACGCTAGGGAACGGCCTTGCGTGGGGGCGCTACATAAATGGCAGAGCGATTTTATTGTTTTCTTTGTCCCTCTCTTCACATTCAATAATGAATACAGTAGTCTAATGGTTAAGACTTCCGTAAATAGAGGAATAGGAATAGGCAGCTCGGAATCGAATCCCGCTGCTGGATCGTCCTAATCACCAAGTCATGTCACTGACAGTGCTTTCAAATCCGATTCGCATGTAAGGCACTCAAAAAATAAGCTGGCCCTTGTAATTACTAAGTCCAGATCATCTCTGCTATTCAACGGACCTTCATCAAATAAATAAATGGACTGAACGCTTGGAAAACAAGGACGATGATGATGATGATGATGGTGATGTTTTTCCAGTTCATTAACTAAATCCAGTTCAAAAATGGATTTCATGCCAACTTTTTCACATCGATATTTTGAAGCACCATACATCCATCCATCCATCCATCCATCCATCCATCCGTAAGTCCGTCCATCCATCCATCCATCCATCCATCCATCCGTAAGTCCTTACAATTCGCACATTCCATTCTTGGACCAACCTGGTGTATTTGGCTATCTTTATGGCTATGGAGGCGTTCATCGTTACTATGGCAACGAGAGGTACCAGGATAGTGATGATGATGTTGAGAGCTTTGATCACCAGGCTCAAAATTTCGTTCTTGATCGATTCCATGCAAACTGGCTTGTCTGGGTATTGGTCCCTTTATGATAATGATGATTATAATGATGATGATGATGATGATGATGATGATGATAATGATGATGACGACGACGACGACGACGATGACGTTATTCCATTGTACGACAACCTACGGCATTCTTCTCAATGGTTGTACAGGACTTAAAAATGCATCGGTTGTTACACCTTTCCATGGAGACGTTCAGATGTTACACGGCATATTTTCTCTGTAACTCACTCATACATTCTCTTTTTTATTCCTTTACTCACTCTTCAGTCTTCCAGTCATGCATTGGCAAACAACAATAACTTTCAATGAGAAATCTATTCCCCCTTCCTTAAAAATAAACTTTGCCAAGTAGTCAGTCCTTTTTGTGCGCAGGACTTCAAACCAATGAATCGGCCAATCTTTTTTATTATTAAAATACTCTGATTTCAAGATATTTAAATCAAGAACAATCTGAAATGATTGATCAGAGCGCCAGTCAATAAATGAAGAAGAGGAAGCAAACGATAAGGATGAGTTGTGTTTCTTTTCTGAAATGCATCCTGCTAAAAATTGAAAAACGGAAAGACATTTTACATTGCTGGAGTGTCATGGACAGATTCCCAACACCTCAAAAAGTATCAAAGTTTCTCTACAGCATCCCTGCCAGTTCTGTCTCCTACGAAATGAACATTCCCACATGTAGTAGGATAACTGCAGATCCTAGGACATCGTCTCTAAAACCATCGACTCTTGACTGTTTGGCCAGCGTCAAGAGTAATTTGATTACTTTTCCAAGATTTACTTGAATAAATAAATAAATCTCTGTGTCCATGAGTGTGTTCGAGGTTTACAACAAATATATAATATATTAAAATATCTTAAATAATTTTCTTTAAATATTAATAATTGGCCAATAACATGAAATTTAAATCGGGATTGAACCGGAATTTTGGACGGGAATGGACGGCAACGGTACCAGGATTAGGGGGTCGGGCGGGACCGGGATGGTACGGGGTACGAAAAATGGCCCCTGTCCGACCCCTATTCTATACTCACTCGACGAAGACAGTAAGGAGAGAGTATGAATAGAGAAAGAGGGCCAGTGCAGTGAGGAAGACCATGTTCTTGAAGGCCCTTCTTCTCGTGCAGAGACTTCTCCTCAACAGAGGTCTGCCGGAGATGAGTGAACGAATGAATGGATGGATGAATGAATGAATGAATGAGTGGATGCATGGAATGAATGATTCAAATTTATATAATTATAAAGCTTCCTGAACTCTGGTGACACTTCAGTCATTATCCCACGATGTTTATTTTAGAACTTATGAGAACTACATGTCATCTTTGAGATCAGCGGGTAAGATTTGTTTAAGTTTGTTTCATCCTGAAATCCTAAACAGGTTAAGATTCAATAAGATTCAAGACCAAAAAACATAACGCATAAAACATAAGAGACAAGATCATTGTCCAGCTGACCTGAAGACTATGATCCACCTCTCGCACGTGAAGCTGACCACCGTCCACGCTGCAAGAAAGTTACAGACGTACATGCTGTAAAATATGGTCTGACACCAGCCATCCTGATGGTAGATGTTGATGCCTATGAAATTGAACCACACCATGCAGTAGAACAACAGGTAGGCATTGTCCACACCTGGATGAGTGGGTGTTCGAATGAGTGAATGAGTGGCGGATGATTGGGCGAGTGAGCAACATCCTACCGGATAGGAAAGCTAAATAGACACTGCTGGTTTGTCTCGAGAGTCGCGGAGTGCTGACGTACACGATGAGGGACAGAGTGTTGCCAAGGATCCCCAGAAGCATGACGACGGGGAGGAGGTAATCGTCCATGACTTGAATGAGGATCATGTAGTGCTCAGGGATGAGTGGAGAGATGTCGTACACATCACCTGCAACAGTCGAGGAGTTGGAGGCGTTGTCAAGTGGCCTATCACGGTCGGGTCGGAAATCGATCAGGAATCTCGGAACCCAGGATGACGACGACGACGACGACGATGATGACGGTGATGATGACGACGACGACGACGAAGAGGCTTCATGGAACTGGAAAGAGGGAGTGACTGGCGAATGACTCAGCAGAAATTCCGAAGACATGTTGTTGTGTTTGTCGGTTCTTAGTTATAATGCGCAGGCAGGTCTTGTCTGCTTTGATATGAAAAATTGGTACACGAAGATGTCCAAGTGATCTCTCTAGGTGCCTTCCAATTCTGTGGTTTTCGAAAAAGTCTTGAAAAGGAAAATCTTGTTCTTGTTTGAATGTTTCTGTTAATTGAGATGAATCTTCATTGCCGGATTTCGAGTTAACTTTCGAGTTATAATGTAATTGGAATCCTTAATGGATTTTCATACAAAACAGCACTGAGCAGCAGGTACACGACCGGTGATTGTTGTGATCAAAAAGCACTCACAAGTATTTAAAAAAAAAAAAAAAAAAAAAAAAAATCTATGTTCTTTGCTTTGATTTCAGATGAATTGAGCGGATACTCAAATATATACACTCAAATATGTACTTATAAGCCTTATGCTGTTTAATTAAGTTTTACTGTCACAGTCCCGAGCCCGAGGTGATACCGTGTTGGAGGACTTGGAATATTTATGGACGTAGTTCATTTCTTGTTCAGATTGTTTTGGCAGGGAAAATAAGAAAATAATTGAATAAAACGCTTCACTATAGCTTTCTTAATTTCTTAATGCTCCGCCTTGGAGCTCCGATAGGGATCCCCAGAGGGGAGGCTCTCCCGTCTTCAAAGGTTTCGGCCCTTTGAACCTCCTGACGTTTTTGGGGGGACTGGCCGCATCCGGTGATCAGCCCGATGTCCCTATCGGTTAATGGCTTTCATTTCTTCACCCAAACTCTTCTTATTCGTTAATGATGCGCTGCAAGGTTGCAAAGGTTCAACATTTTGAAATTTACATTTTGTTTGGAAACAAGCTTGCTTGCAGCGGAGTTTTTGACAGGGCGAGTTTGACGAACAATTTTTCAATATTTTTCGAGTTAATTTTTCACTCGGTTTATTTGTTTTTAAATTCAATATTCTAATTTAATTTCACAAAATTTCTGACCAACGTTTCTCAAAAATGTTTGGAGAGCTTTTAATAAAAATTTTTCTTTCGAAATTTGATTTAATTTCTCAATTAAACTGAATAATGTTAAAGATATCAATTCTAGTTAATGTGGACAGCCTACTTTCAACATTCTTGCACCTGGTCACATTAACAATTTTGCTTTAAATAACAATTTCGTTAAAAAGCCGAGAGATCCAAAGATACGAAACTCAACTCGCACTTGGTTCGATTATCGCTCTCTTTATGGCGACCTCGTCACGGATGAACGTCTGCTTATTTATAACTTGTCACAATGGCGGATGTGATGGACAGGAGTTAATAACTTCTCCACGAATTTAATTTGGTCCTTCTTCATTTCAAATTTCGGTTCTAAGGTTCTTTGCTGTTTTCCACTCCATGTTCATTTATTGATGCCATTAATAACTCTAAGTTTGGCCTTTCCTTCTTGTTTATTCGTTGCAGTTGCGTGGATTCTCGTGCTTGGAATTAAAGCTTCAAAAACGTTATTTGAAATACTCGTCATGTTCGGCTTTCGTCATTACAACCGTCATCGTCATCATCATCATCATCATCATCATCATCATCATCATCATCATCATCATCATCATCATCATCATCATCATCATCATCATCATCATCATCATCATCACCATCATC